>JAWWNJ010000154.1:0-566733 GCA_037176885.1 Favolaschia claudopus | reverse complement strand
GCTGAGAATACCTCGACTCCCGGTCATTCAAAGGTATGGAGCTGAAGCGGGCATAGTACCGCTTATTTAGGTCCAAAGGATCCCGCTGGTACACATGCACCCCCAACTCCAAGGTACGACGTATCGACCGCCAGTACCACTTCGGTGTCCCATTCGTATCTTATAGGTCTAAGCGCGGGACATTCTCGCAAAGCCTTCTTCAAAACTTTCATGCATGCGTCTTGGGCCGGGCCCCACTCGAATATGACTTCCTTCCGGGTGAGCTTCTGAATCGGCTCAGCCTTGACTGTATAGTCTTGGATGAACATTCTCATAACGCCCACAGTTCCCAGGAAAGCTTTCACATCGTGGAAATCCTTCAGCGGACCCCAACGCTCAATGACGCCGATTCTATCTTCATCCGGGCGCATGCCCTCGTATGAGCAGACATGGCCGACCACCTTAAAAGTTCCCCGGCAAATCTGCAACTTCTTCCCGCTTACAGTCGCCCCAGAATAGGCTAGCCGGGTAAGTACCCGGTTGCAGTCTACCAAGTGTAACCACACAAAGACCCTTATCAGCGGGGTTCTCAGGGATGGTCTCGTACGTCCCGTCAGGCTTTTCGTATCGAGTGAAGCCGCCGGCGGACAGGCACGTCGTCTATATACGGCCGGGGTAACCGCAGGAATTTCATCTCGCAGGATGTAAGTTACGTCTTCGTGGAAGATCGGCACCCGAGTTGGTCCAACCCTGCGGCAATCTTACCAATCGAAGCGCACCAAACGGAGTCTGGAAGGTTGTGTAATCTCGAGATTCCGGGTCAATCAGCCGGTGGTTGTACCCAGAGTAAAGATCAAACGTGGACCCACAAGCCCTTCCTGCGAAATGTTCGGCCAGATCCGCGGCGCCGGGAGGCACCCCAGAGTGTGCAATGGTTACCGCCTTCAGCGGCTCCAGTGAATGCACTAACCGAATTGACTTCTTATCACTCTCAGAACTCCAAAGTACTTGGTGCGATACGAGCCATTGGATGGTTCATATATATTGGCATCGATACTCGCCCTAAGCACCTTGCAGACTTCTTCCAGCTGTCCTGGCGGGATGGGAATATTTCTCTCCACCCAAACCTTATGGTCTGGCTTCACCGGGAACTTAACTGGCGGGAAGAAATCCGTTCTGAAAGTTCCTCTTTCGCTGTCATCCCATGCTACCGTATTTTCGTGTATAGATAACATATGATGAACCAGCTTCATCTCTTCATCATTCAAGAATCCATCGTTATGCAGTTCGTCTACAACCGCCTTCCTCTCCGCAGTGTATCTCCCAACGGGAACGAATTCTGGCGGGTGAGGGTCTAGCGGGACGAGGTTCTGCAATGGATCCCCGATGATATTCCTTTCTATCCTGAACTCGGGAGGGAGCGGCTCGAGGACCGGCTTTACTTTTAGCGCTACCGGTTTATACTTCTTCGAGAACACCTCCTTCACCTCGACTTCAGGCGGGTGATCCTCGGGAATGATTTCCTCCATCAAAGCGACTTTCGTCTCATTGTGTTCAAACCCGGGTACTACCCAATCGGCGTAGTCACAGCACTGACAGCGCTCCCCCGCTGAATGACGAGATTGCTCTTGCCTAACCGACTCGATATCGATGCCGGCAGTCATGAAACACAGCGGCCGGATCCTTCAGTTTTTCTCTGACTTTGTCCGTTATGTTGGCTACGATAGCCACATAGGATTCGCCGACTTCTTTTCCTTCTGTCAGCTGCTCGTTGTATTCTTGGAATAACTGAGCAGCGGGTTCATCATCAATCTCTGGCATGGCAGCCGCCAGGTAGGCCATTTTCGTCTCGGCCATCGAAAATCCCTCTTCTCCAGACTTCATCAAAGCGCAAATTCTAGGAACATTATTCTCGTCCAGTTCTATCTGAACCGCTAATTCTCCTTGATGGTTAATCAACTCCTCGAATTCTGAAAATTTTGCTCCTCTTGGCTGCTCGGCTGCTCAGCCGGTGATGCGTCGTTCTGGACGCGCCGCACCTGTCGCCGCTGGCCTCTGGGGAAGGTAGGGACGACCACCCGCTTCTGCGTGGAGGGGTCGGTCAAAGTCAGGAACTGGTTCCCGTCAGAGGTATTTTTGATACCGCTGGCGGTCAGGATTTCGAAGGGTCGCCCCAACAGCACCTTGTAGGCCGGGTTTCGTATGACATGCACTTGAAGGTACACCGTCATGTCACCGAACCTGAAGGGGACGTTCCTTGCCAGACCGACTGACTTCTCGGTTTGCCCAGTTGGCGCTCATCATGTGGATGCAGTTATCTGGGTCCCAGCTGACTCCTAGTTCGGTGGCTACCGACAGGGCCATGGACACGATCTGCGATCCACCGTCCAGAATACATTCAACTTCAGCGGCGCCGTGAATGAGCGGGAAGACCACTCTCAGGGCCGCTGATTCTCCGGCAGAAGCATTGTCGGAGATGGCGACGAAGACATCCCTTACCGGCTCTCCCTCCACTATCGACTGCCATTATTGGACTACTGGGTCGACGGTGATCAGGGCTCCCGCTGGCATAAGTCCGTCGGCCGCTGTCGCGACCTGAACTATTACCTCGTAAGGTAGGTCCTCTACGGTTACGCTGGAGGACTCGTCATCTTCGTCGGCCTCTCTCTCTGCGTGGCTAATCAACTGTTCTAGGGTTACTCGAACAGCGGGCGAGACCCTCTTCTTCGAGAGCAACGCCTTAGCCTGGCGCAGCAACTTCGGGCTGAGGGCGAACAGTCTCCCCAGCGGGAGAGCTATTTCCAGGTTTCCGAAGATCTCCTTTATCAAGGATTCGACCTCCTCATCGTCCTGGTCCTCTACGGGCGCCTTCAACTCGTAGTTCTTTTCGTTGGCCACTAACGGCGGATCTCCCGCCGGCCGAACTCTAGGTTCGTTGGGCCTTTTGGCCGGCTTGGACCGGAGGAACGTTCCTATACGGAAGCTCCGGCGGCTGAGCGCCATTTTGTTCTTCTGTCTCCTCCCGCCCTTTCTCCTTGGTTTCAACGATCGCCGGCTGTGCTTCGACAGCGGGCTTTCGCAGCGTCCTCGGCTTGTAGGGCAACTTCGGCATCACAACTTCCATTTTCTTTCCTACAGGCGGGCGTACTTGTCTGTTCTCCGGGGGGCTTATCCGCACTGGGTTTCCCCTTTGCCCCCTTCCTCGAACTCTCTAAAAATGCTCTCCTTCGGCGCTGTTCCCCGTTCGGGAGGGACCAGCCCCGTTGGGAGGGCGAGAGTTCGCTGAGACAGCCGCCAGTAGAATCGCAACAGCGTTTGGCGTCGAATTGCGGCGGGGGGAGGTTGGCTTTGATGAGCCACAAGGGGTGGTTGAACACCCCCTGAACCATGCGACTGGAGTTGCGTCACTTGCCGCTGGAGGTTTACTTGCTCAGCTCGCAAGGAAACCAATTCTTCTTCTCTCGGGTCATAGTAGAATTCCTCGTTCTGGCTGAACGCGGCTTGCGCGGCCTCCAGCTCCTGCTCGTCCATGTCAAGAACGGAGAGCTGAGCGAAGACAGACTGGTAGTTTTGCGCAGCGGCCGTTGGTTGGGCGGCCGGGCGGTACTCCTCTACCTGCTGCTTCTTGGACTTGTGCCCGTCTTTCGGGATAGGTATCCCATCGGGGAAACAGTCTCTGAACCCCACGACCCTTCATCTTTCCACTCCCTATGTGGGCTTGCCGGATGAGACACTTATCTCTAAAATGCCCAAACTTGTCGCAATAAAGACACCCCTGATCCGCCAGGTTCCCTTTGAATTGCACGGTAGGCATTCGCGGGTAAGACTGGGAGTCAGCGGCGCCTGGGACTCTGCCCGGTAGGGACTTATAGAAGGACTCTAACTCAGCCATCTTCTTCTTGGTCGCGGCGTCGATCTCTTTTAATTGGGAGGTCTGATTATCCAGCCGCTCCATCATAGTGACGACCGACACCTTAATCGTCTCAAGAAGGGCCTTGTTAGGGTCCTCTTCTTCTTTCTTAATCGCAAACGTTCGGATTCGGGAGAATCGATCGCCCGCTCGACGCTCGTCCAGAGCCGCTGGCGCTCTTTGACTTGCTCGAGTAACCTCGATCAGAAGTGCCAAAGAACTCCGAGTTGGCGGGTCGAACGTTTCGCGATCTTTTTGGCCTCGCTCATGACTTCGGCCAGCGTCCATGAGCGGGCGTCTGGCTCGTCGTCGTCCTCAGCGGGAGGTTTCCTCTCGAGATTCTCCAGGATTCGCTCTTTAAACTCGCGAGTCAATTTGGAGAAGAACATCGGGAGGGCTTCCCGGTGCGAAATCAAGTTCGAATCGAGAAGCTTGTTCGCCTCGACGTTCATGGTTCGCGTGAGGGCGCATGAGCTCGTCCTCATCATCCCGGTCAATCCCCTCTTCAGCGAACTTACGAAGCTGCTTGTGCAATTTCTGCACAGAGCCCTTCTTCTGGTCGACGACTGACGGGTAATTTTCCAGAATCTCTTTCTTAAAGTCGTCGAACGTCTTGGAGAACGAGTCGAACTGCCGCCACTCCTCAGCCGTAGCTTGAGCGGTGTAGCGGCAGACGAACTCGTTCTTCTTGTCGGCCGGCGTCTCATCTAATTCCATCATACGCTCCACATGGTCCAGGAAACGAACGAGTTCCTCCGGCTCATCTTCTTTGAAGAGCGGGGCGTTCCTGTCCCATGGTTCCGGCGCGCGCTTCTTTCCTCGGGCGACAGTATTATTGCCGTCTTCAGCCATCGGATTGTTTGAAGGGGTTGGTGAAGTTTGGAGTAGTGGTGAAGAGACAGACGAGAGAGTCGTTGACGACTGGGTAGCTGCACCGTCGGGCGTAACAGGTCTAGTGCCGGGCGGGTTGAGTCGGGGTTTGTTGTTCCAGCGGAGCAGAGGGGCTCAACGACTGGGTTCGGCGGGCACGATAAGCTTGTGCTTGGGATCGTCCGCGCAGAGAATAGATTTCCCGGGCTGAGAGCAACAGGCGGGAGGGGAAGAATCGGCAAGTTCGAGATCGAGAGCGGCAGCAGCGGCGCGTAGGCTAGTGTTGGTAGATCGAGGTTTTGGTGGTGGTACTCTAGCGGATCGTCCTTCTGAAGCCACGTCTCCTCCGAAACTAAATGGCAAAATCTTCTATCGCGGGCCTGGAGCTAAAGGCTCAACGGGCGGGTGTATATTCTATTCTCGAGTCAACCAGCGGATGGTTCGTGCTAGTTTATAGCAGCGTCCACAAGTGATTTCTTTCGACTTGACACAAATAATCTGTCACCCCTCGCGGTGGGCTCCAGATGAAACGGTGCGTGTGGGTGTAGGCGGTGAAATATACCGAAATATAAAATCACTAAATCTAATCCAATACGACGTGTGTGTGTGTGTGTTCGGGGTGGCGGGAGCACGTATCGTCCCTCAGAATACTTGTGCAAGCTTCAATCAATCAAGGTCGCTACGTTTGAGCGGGACGAACTACTAGATTGTCTAGCGAGAACGTAGCGGGCAAAACGATTCGCAGCGGGAAGAAGCGAAGAGTCACTCTTTCTGAGACTTCGAAATGAGAAATTCTGAGTCTAGCGGGGAGGGTCTCCGTGCCAATAGAAAGCGTCGCCCGGTAGTGGATCGTCAACCGGGAAGAAGCTTTCTGGATGACAACCGGCGGGCAGAAGGCGCGGCTCAGCGGGACGGGGTTCTTATTCAACTGGCGCGGCTCTGGCAAGGAGCGGGGCTCTTACGTCGATGGCGCGGGACACTAACAGTGGCCGGGGGCACTTACACCACTGCGCGGCGGCGAGCTCGAACGGGGGTCTTTGAATACCGCGGAACGGCAGGGCACACGGGGCGTCGACGGCGCGGAATCAAGCACGAACGGGGGGTCTTGGTTATACCGCGGAACTGCAGGAGACGGGGCCTCGTATTTCAGGAGGGCGCGGGCTCAAAGGCTGGCGGGGCTCTCAAAGTTCTGGCGGCTCGGTATGCCACAAGTCTTTCCGTATCACTCGAGTCTCTCTCAGATATCAAGTCTAGTCTCTTTCAAAGCTTCAATTCAAATTCTAGAGTCCGCTACAAACTGCCCTTGTTTACGGGTAGGTAATTGACTGAGTAACAAAAAGTACAGCGGGAGATTAAATACATGCAGCGGGAGCAGAAACAACCAAATAAAATCATGATGAGAGAGTGTCCAAGTTTGATGCCGCGCCCGCTGGGAACCAATGGTATATTCAGGATTGCGAGTCGTGAGTGAAAAGACTGCCTCCCGGAGAAAGTCCATGCGGGCGGGTGGGTATTGCGCCTTATTGCGGTGCAATGGCGTGCTGGTTGCCATGTCCCCGGGAGGGGACACGAAATTCCTTCTTCATAATGTGGTCTTGCCGCTGGTCGAGTTGAAGTCGAAAAGGCTTCCCGCTGAGTAATTAGTCAACGGCTCAACAGCGGTCAAGTTCGTCTGGTCTTCCATCTTCAGAACGGTCTAAGTCCCAGGGAAAATAGGGAGAGCCGAGTCGCGGTTAGCGGCTCGCCACTCGCCGTTCGGGTTGCCCGCAATCAGCGGGAAATGCCCCCGGCAACTCGCCATGTCCGTCTTATCATTCTGACAGAGCCGTTGGCTGGATAGCCGCTGGCTCCGCGGTGCTCCCGCTGGCAGTCGGTTTAAGTCCCGGCTGTCCGTAATCAGCCGGCATGCTCGGATAGGGCCTGCCGGTGATCCTGTTCGTCGATAGAGTAGTGGCCGCCCTGAGTTCGAAGTTGAACTCAGTATGGTCCCCCGCTAGATCTTCCTCATGTTGGTCGGCGGGGTGAGCGCCTAACCTCAGGGAGGTCCAGTAGTTCCTCTTAGTCGCCTCCAGCACCTCGAGATAGTAGTTTCCCACCAAGTCCCTTGGCCCGGCAGTTTAGAAATAGTCAGCGGCAGAGTCTCGCACCCATGTTTAGGGAAACGTCGCTAAGCCGCTGCTACCCGTTGGTGTCCCGCCAGCTTGTCGGCTATCCACAGCAATAAGATACTGCCCGCGAGGACGGGCATATCTTCTATTATCCAAACCTCACTTCTCCCGCTGATAGGTCTCGAAAATCGAAAATTCCGAGCATTTCATGCCTAGCCGTATAGCGGCCCTATCATCTCCCCCTTTCTAGATTTCAACTCTCCCGAGTTGACGACTTGTGATCGCCCCGCTAGAGAACTGATCCATCTTCCCGGGGAAGGGGACTTCAAGACGAATTCGTCTTGGAATAATTTAGATAACGAACGGGCCGCCAGTGAGGCCCGGTTCCCGCTCGTCCCCTTTGGTATTCCATGAGAGCAAACCTTAACGAAGGACTCGAGGCGACCTAATTTTAGATCCCACTCTACCTCCGTTGACAGTTTCTGGACTCAACTTCTCGCCGCGGCCGGCGATGCCGTCACTTTCATTATGAGGCGTCATTCCTGCCTTTTTCGGAAGTACATCAAATTAGAGAAGCGCTTGAATCAAACTTTAACCCTGCGCTCTCTAAAGCCGCCCTATTCATCCGCAGTTTGGAATGTTTTGGATCAAAGAAGCCTCGGGGACCCCCCGCTTCTTCATTCAAATGTTTTTCTCTGAAAATCTCTCGAGAATCCCATCAAACATTCAAACTCCGACTCCTCAGGGTATAAAGAGTCGAGAGGTTTCTGGGTGGATTCCCCACCGATTCCCCGATTGGGTACCCCCTTGCCCTCTTTCCCCTTCGTTTAATCTTTCTGTCTTTCGCCCGCCGACCGGATTTCTGGCGCTTTGCACCGGGGAGCTCTTCTCACTTCGCTCATTTCGTGACGCTACACCCACGGGATGGCCTCCAAACCAAGCGGCAGTTCTGCCTCTCGCCCTAATTCTCGCTCTTCTCGTCGCCCCGGCAGCTTCTTCTCCACCGCCGGTCCCTCGCAAACAGTTGTCTGGCCCTGGGCAGGCCGCCCGCCGCATCGTCTTCAAAGTCGACCAAACTTCCTCCGCCGCCGCTGGAGTCTTCTAGTGTAGACTGGTTCGCCGTTATGGCGCAACAGGCCGGAGGAGTGGAAGACTCTGCAGGAGCTTCTCGTCCCGTCGAAGCTCGCGAACTACTCCCAATCTGGAATCGGCAAGATGCTCCGCTCCATCCAGGAGCCGCTGGTGAGTTTTCATCGGCTGTTTATTCTTTCAGTTTGTTAACTTCTTTCTAGAGGGAGCACCGGGCGATCTTGGGGGTTGCCCAGAAAGGCCTCGAGCCGCCCCCGATGGCCCTTGCCATAAGCGTCCACCTTCAAAAAGCCATACAGACGTACGACCCGGAGGAGCACCTGCCCGATATTCAGGCCCTTCGCTACCGCAAGACCGAGCTCAAGCAAAAGAAGGTGCGCCACCCCACCAGTAACTTTCTTGGCTCCGCTGCCGCTGATCGTTCAACCAGCTATTCTTCCCCCCGGCCCCCGACCAAAACTATGGAGGCTTTTCCCATACCGCCGCCGCCGACGACCCAGCTCTTCGTTCCCCAGAGGACCAAAGCCGCCTTGGTGAGTTTTGTTAATTTTTTTTTTTTTTACCGGGCGACTCTGACTAGGCTCTCCTTTTTAGGCTGCGTCTTCGTCTGGCAAAGTTAGCGGCAAGGCCGCACCCGCCGCCAGTGAGTCTGGTAAAGTCAGCGGCAAAGCCGCCGCCGCGGCTGCTGAGACTGGAAAAGTCAACGGAAAAAGCCGCCACCAAGGTAAGTCGGGGCAACCGCCAATCGCTTCTCTTTCCAATTCTTTCATGTAGGGGGAGGACACGCCCCGGCCCAAGCCAAAGAAACTCCCGAATTTCACGAAGACGGTGAGGTTCTTCTAGTTTATCTTGATTCTTGCCGGCTGATCGTTCGTGTCCAGACCACATCTACCACCGACGATCCCAAGCCCGAGCGGGTCAAAGTGATCAAGAAGACCATCAAGGTCCCCGCCGAAACCCCAGTCGCCAGCGGCAGCGGCATCAAACGCAAGGTCTCAACCGGCGCCGAGTCGTCCCCATCCAAAAAGGCGAAAGAGGACAAGGCGGCCAAGGACAAAGCGGGCAAGGCCCCGTCTCGTAGTCAGGTAGTTGTCGCCCGCTGCTGTCCCCAATGTAAGGCCGACATAGAATTAACAATAAACTTCTCGTAGTCTGTCATCAGCGTCCCAAGCTCCAGCGATGAGCGCGTCCCCGCTCCCGACTTCGAAATTCGTAAGTCAGTCCAACGCCGCCTGCTTTCTGCGCTGAAAATCTTCCCTTAGTGATAGAGACCAAGCCGCCCGCCACTCGAAAGAGCAAGAAGGCTAAGCCCGCCACCGTCGACACAGTGCCCTCTCTCAAAGGGCTGGGCACCCGTGCCGCTCAACTCGCTGCCCTGGAGGGCGTCGGTATCAAACCGGCCAAGCCGGCGAGTTCCTCTTTCTACTGACGGGGAATTTCCTGGCTAACTTCCTCGCGTTCCCTCTTTTAGCTTCCCGAGCAGCCCATCAGGTCGATGGAGCCGATCAAGAAGAAGAGCAAGCCTCGCCCCGAGGGGGAGTTCAGGCCGCCGAACAAAGACGTCGTGAACAAGCTGTTCACTAATTACCCGCAAGCCCGCTCGCCGCCAGGACCTCCCGTACGACCCCGAGAAGGAGCAGTTCGCTTTGGTCGCTAATCACCTCATTGGCAATCTCGAGCTGAACGTCGCCCATGTAAGACAGCTTTTTTCTTCCCTGGTTATTTCTCTCCTCAATCTTTTTCTATCTAGAACGGTCCCCGCTGCCTGCGGTGCATCGCCTGCGGCAGCAAGTGCGAATCCACCGGCGTCCCCGGCGAGTGCACGGCCTGCGCCAGCCCGCAAAGTCCACAAAGGACTGTACTTTCCTTCTCGACGGCGAAAAGATCAGCTCCATGGGCTCCGGGCTGAAGCAATGGGTCTCGATGACCCGACCCGGTAAGTCAACCACTACTTTCCCGTTTAGGCCCGCTGACCATTTCAACAGAGTGGTTCGACTTGAACGCCGATGTCAACACCGCCGCGGACACCTGTTTCGCCATCCAAGACGCTTTCGAGAAGGCGCGCTGGAATTTGAACCAGAAGTCCTTCAAGATGCTTCTCTCTGTCTTGGTCACCCGCCGGGAGATCCAGCGGGAGGATTTCATCAAACGCTTCGCCGGCGAGACCACCGAGGAGCAGGAGAAGAACATGGACCAGGTCTTGCGCATCGCCATGACCCCAGGGGTTGACCGCTTCGTCGACTATCAAGTCGAACCGCCGCTGGCAATATTACCCTGGCGAGGTCCTCGACGAAGTCCCTATCCCCGGCTTCGAGGACGCCTATGCCTTTTACGAAGCCAAGGACCGCCAGGACCAAAATGTCCCGCTCGCCTTCTACCTCATCCCGGCTGAGCCTGAACTCTCGATTCCGACACAGTGGGTCGAAGTGCAAGTAAGTCCCATTCTTTCTTTACATTATTCTTCTGGGCCGCTGACCCTCTTATTTCCATAGCCGGAGGACTGCGTGGACCTCTTCCACGACTTGAAGGGAGAGGACGCCGCTGAAGAGATCCCCGACGGCTCGAAAGTCCGACAGCGCCTCCTCCTCGACGGTAAGGGTCCGATTAATCTCGACCCAGACGACGAAGACGGCAATGTCTTGCCTTACAGCTGGGAGCACAAGAGCGTGCCCGGCTTTTTCAAGATGTTGTACCGTAAGGGTACGTTCTTCGAGATCCCCGACCCGCCGCCACCAGAGCCGAAGCGCAAGGGGCAAGTCCAGCGGCAAGGTGAAGTCTTCTTCCGTGGTCCACGACGACGCCGACGACGAGTTCAACCCGACCCGACTTCCCAAGAGGAAGACATGGGTGAGGCCCCGGACGACCGTACGTTACTTCTTATCTCTTCTTTCTAATTCATTGCTAAAGTCAACTTCTCCCGCTAGCCATGGATATTTCTCGCCCGCCAACTCCTGAAAAACGCCCAAAGGGCAAACAGCGGGCAGTCGAGCCGCCCGTTCCTTCTTCGAGCGAAGAAGAGAACGACGAGTCCGGGCGAGGTGGGTGCACCCGCTTTCGACGACTTCCTAGCTCAGTCGTTTGCGCAGGACGGGTCCAGCGGCGAGGAGGACAGCGAGGCCGAGGTACGCGGAAGCGTCCAGGGGGAAGCCGACGAGGAAGACGACAGCGATCTCGAGGAAGTCGAAATCCCCGGGACTGCCGATTTCGCAGCCAGCGGCGAGGAGGACGTTGGGCCAGAAGTTGACGCAGTGGGCGAGGAAGATGCCGAAGGGCACCTTCCCGATCATCCTGGTCCTTCGGGCGACGACGCGGTCCGAGAGCTGAGCGGGTAAGCACGCTCCCCCTTTCTGGAGTCTTATCTCCCCGCTGACCATCTTTACAGCTTTTCCTCGTGGGTGGGCGGGCGGCAAGTAAGCGATTCGCCCGACCTCCCCGCTGCCTTTGACTTCACGCTGAATTCTTTCTAGAAATTTTTCTGTATTCATAATCGCGGGGGCCGAGCGGCCCCCAAAAATCATCAAAAGCTACGGGCACGGGTCCCATAACCCCGCTTCTTGCGAAGAGTCTGGCCTGGTAGAAATCTACCCGCCAGTACTCACAAAAATAAAATAATTTAGATTCAAATCAAGTACCCCGCGTAGAGTAGCATCGTGTACCGGCCAAAGAAGCCGACGAAATGTAAAAATAAAAGTTTTTACGATGCACTCTTTCTTTGTGTGAAAATCCTTAAGTTCTTTTCGAGTTCCGAAGTCAGAGTCCCCGGCTAGAGCCTCTAAGTGATTTTGTAAGAGTCTGAAGCAAAAGATTCCAGCCAAGTGCTGCGCCCGTCGGCTGAGTACGACTTGGAGAGCGAGCTGAACACTCGAACTTTCGAGTTTTTCAACATGCCGAGCGGCAACGGTGCTTATCAGCGGGATCATCAGATAGCGGGGAGTGCCCGCGGCTTCTCTTCTAGCCGTCAGCGGCTGTCCTCGGACTCCACCGGGTGACTAGTTCCTCATTTCTCCCGCTAGCCTCGTAAGAGTGCTAACGTAGAGTAGAACCGGCCGGCGGATCGAGTTACCCGCTACCGTACTTGTATTCGATAGGGGTAGATAGCCAATCAAACCATCTTTTCTTTCAATTGCCATGCCTCAGCCCATAGTGTGAAGTCTTAATCGACTACCATTCCTTCCCAGTGGTCAGTCCACGACTTCGTGCGCAAGATCTATACTGTGGTAGGCTGTCCTCAACACATTTCTGCGCCAAGTCCAACCAGCCGCTTAGCCGAATCTCGTCTGCACGCCTTGTAGTGACGCCGGCGAAGATTGTGAATTTCTTCACTGGGGCTCGAAGTGCACTCGGTGCCGGGAGGCAAAGGTCCCCAAGTGTCTGTTCACCGGGGTGGATTGGTTCAAGTTTACCTATCCATCTTCGACTTTTCCGGCACTTTTCGTCTATCGTAGCGGTAAGTCTAGCCGCCCTTCAAATTCTCATCTTTCTTATGCTATTTAGGCGGCACTTATACGACCTTGCATTCCTCGAACTCTGGTACCACCTGCGCCTCGGCGGCTTAAGCCCCGATATGTTTATAGGCTCGGTGGACGGTGAGCCCGCTGACTTTTTACGTCGGCGGGAGGAATTTGCTGGCGACCTTCGGGACTGGGACATTGCTCACGACCTGTCTCATTGCCGCTCACTCCAGCCGGCGGCTGTATTTCTACAACATCCTGTCTCGAGTTTTTACGCGAGTGTGGCGCGCTCAGGACCGTTCGATCCATGCCCAATGCGACGTCGACGCAGCTATCTCTCTTCATGATGTCAGGCGGCGGGACGCTCATGTTCCGACCTTCGTGCCCTTGACCCAAGGCACGCGCCGCCAGACCTTCGAGCGATAATCCAGGCTAGTAGCTTTTTCCCCGTTAGGGTCAAATAAATCTCTTTGCCCGGCTGCAAGCCGTTATCGTGATGTCTGATTCCACCTGAGCTTTTGGTCCGGCAGCCGGTGGTACTCACCCGTCGGCTATAGATTTTACTTATAGCGGCTGGTGCCCAGTGAGTCCTTCGAGCGATTGCCCGCCTTTTCTTTGGCAGCGACTTTTTACTCAGAACGCTTTAGGAGCTTTACCGGTCCCTCAGAGTACCAGCTCGTACTTCAAGCTCAGTTTGTGGGTCTTTCGTTCTTTCTCGGTGCTCTCCCGCTGACGGGTGCCCCTTCTTAGCCGGAGTACGAATGCCAGTGCTGCCTTCAAGAACTACCGCCATTGCATCTGGATTCAGTGGGGTGAAGCCTGCCTCAGCTGCATGTTCATAGGTCGCGCCGCCTTGTGCTGCTACACTAAGAAGTCCGTCTGGCAGGCCGAGAACAGCCCGTCGTCGCGATACTCTTCTAGCCTCTCAGCCAGGCAAGTCTGCTTTCTCTCTTTCTACCTCTCGGCGGAGGCTTACTGGATTTTAGCTCCCTCCGCCGGGCGGATCGCTCAGTTTGACTGGTACGCCAGGGCCGCCGCCGCCGATTCGACGAGAAGTTGTACATTGATGTGCGTACTTGCACCATCCTCGCCGCCAGGTCCATGCTCGGCACCCTTGGGTTTGGCCAGCTACGCTTCTTGTATCGGCTGTGGTTTGACGCGAAGGGGGCGGGCATGCGAAAGGAAATTGTAGATCTCCTCCGGGATAGGTTAGACGCTGTAGTTCTCCAGTCCGGCGCAAGGCTCCCGCCCGTTATGTTCATCGGGCCGTAAGCGTAGTAGGAAATATATTCCCACTGTCAAACGAACTTGCATCTTTAAAACTCTGTTTCAAGCTGCCCGATTAGGAAGGCTTCTTAGAAACCAAGCTTCCTCGTGTTTTTCGCTCAGCGGGAGCTCAGCACCTCGTTGGATATTCCACATGTATTGCGGATCTTCCCGGGAGCGTCGGGTGCAATGAGTCCCACCGTCGATCTCTATGTTTTTGGGTCTCCCGCCAGGTCTCAGAGGGGTATTTAAGCTGGCGGAAGGTCCCATTTGCTTCAGTCGTCTACTCATGTCTTTGCTGGAAAATCCACTCTTTCCGAATGACCCCGTCGGCCCGCTCAGGGAGTACTATGTACGTTCCTGAACATTTTGCCTCGGGTATTTCCTCATCATTCGGCAGCCTGGCCGGGGTATGCTCTGCGTGCCTCAACGCCCGTTCTCATTGCGAGTTTACTGAGTGGGGAGCACCGTGTACCCGCTGTTTCTTGCTGAAGCACAACTGCTCGTACACTCAGACCGCTGAGCTGGCCGATGAAATAGCTGCCCGCCGGCACCGTTTCAAAGAGGGTCCCGATCGTAAGTGACGACTTCTTTCTTATCTGTTGCGCCACAACTGATCCCCCGCTCGCTTCTAGCGGCTACGAAGGAACAGCTTGCTGCTTGGGACGTCGTTCACGAGGGGACCCTGGCGCAGTTCCCATTCTGGCAACAATACCATGCTGTAATCGTTGGTCGCAGCGTCGCAGAGGCAACCCAACGGCTGTCTTTTTACTTCGAGGCCCGCCAGGTTTTCCATCTTCTGCAAGAGGCCAAAACGGCTAATCTCCCGGCTGCGTATGTTGCTGTTATCCGCGAGCGGTTAGACGTTCTCGCAAATAATCTTTTCCTGGATCTTCCGGCTAGGATGCGGGCAGTGTAGATACAGGGCACATGTACTCTCGGATAGTTCGTTCCGATAACACACGCCTCCCCGCCCCATGTGAGGCCTTGGAAACATTTATTTCTTGGTAAAGATGTGCCCGCTGCCCTCAAATGACGTGCTGGGTGACCCACCTCTCCCCCTTTCAGAAATCTCAACTGTCCTCAGTTGATCGATCAGAGGAAATTCAGGTCCCCCGGCAGCAAATTTTCGTGCCACGGAACGATCGGGCGCGTTTGAAATAATTTTCTGCGCCACGGCGGGGTTGCATCTACCATAAATGGTAATCCAAGTTCGGCCGTTGTCCAAATTTCGTCCAAATTATCCTTACGGCGTTATATTACGGCCGCTCGAGTATAAGAAGCAGCGGACGGACGGGTCTACTCCCAGCCTCGTCTACTGTCTTTACTCTGCTTCCTTCAAAAATGTCTCAAAACGATTACAACACCGTCAAAGCCGATTTCCTCAAGGCTATGGACGTTGCCGCCAACCTCGTCAAGTATTCGCCGCCTGAGTCTCGTAAAAACCAGCTCAAGGACGTCGCCGAGATTCTCGTAAGAGCCGCCGGCTACTTTGACCAGCCTCGTTTCGCTAACATTATTCTTTCATTCGTAGGCGCGCCTTCCCCCGCTCATGCCTTTCATCTTGGAAGACAAGAGCGCGGTTCTTCGTGAGGCAATCTTCACTTCGCGTGAATATTACCACACCTTGTACGACCCGGATGGTAAACGGGACGTGTCCTTCCCCGCTGGGTACGATGCCTGCGGCGGATCACCAAGGCCATTCACGAAGACCGTTCCAAGAAGGCGATCCCGCCTGTCTCCACCGTTTCTTCTTCCAAGGGGACCCGGGTCGGTTTCACTAGCTTTTATTGCCGTGCTCGCCATTGACTCACAATCATCCCCCGCTAGAAGAGTACTCGCGGGCGGTCTCAGGGTGAACCCGAGTCTGAGGACGAGGACGAAGGCACCGTTCGTGCTCCGTCGCCCGCTCTCACCACCGTTGGTGCTGACGAGGTTCGTTCTTTCATTTAACAGCTGGCCTGTGTAGAGCTGACGATTGATACTTCTATCATCGCCGGTCGGGTGTTTGTTCACCCAGATGCTCGTTGACGATGAGCATGTCCCCTGCTCCCAAGGCTCCCCCTACCGGTCCCAAGGCTAAGTCAGCCCTGGCGGGCAAGAAGGGTGTGCGCGCTGTAAGTCGCCCGTTATTTCTGCTTTTTCAATTTCATCATTCATTTCATTCTTTTCAGCATAGCCCGGCCCCCGCTAAGAAGGGCAAGGGTAACAAACGCGCCCGCATCGACAGCGTCCCGTTCCACGAGGACTCTTTCCTCACCCACGGTGAGTTTCCCGTTCACTGTCAGTGATTCCTCCCGCTGAGTGTTTTCGTAGCGACGGCTGAATTTTACGCTTCGGCACCCGCTTCAGGTGCCGTTGTCGACGAGGCCGCTAGCGTCGTTGAGATGGGTACGGAGTTCATGAGCAACCACCTTGCCTTGCGCAAGCGGATGTATTTCATCATGGTGGAGCTGGCGGTCATCCACGAGAACCTTCGTAGCTCTCTGGCCCGGCGCGAGCAGCTCCTCGACGAAGGGGAGAAGATCTCGGCTCGTCTTCGCGACTTCCCCGAGTCCTCCTCTGCCGGCGTCGATGCTCATGTTCCCTGACTCGTTCCTAAAGAGCTCCCCCAGCGGGTCCCCCTTTCTTCAGAATCCTCGGTACTGGCTCAATCGTTTCGGACACCTCACGGCTCATCCTTCTGCTGGCCGCCACACACTCCCCGGGTGCGCAACTTAGTCGCTGCTTACTGGCGGGAGATGCAGACAATCCAATTACTTAAAGACTTCGAATCCCGTTTCAAATTGTAACGTAGATATCGTAGCAGTAATTCATTTCCGCGCGGCGGCTTTTGTGGCAGAACGAGGTCTTTCGTTTTGAAAGGCAGCGGCTCATCCGTGTTAGGTTCCTCTTCCTCTTCTTCTTCCTCGGGCAAGGCCTCCTGCAGAGCTGGCTCTTCGTCAGCCGCCCCGCTGGGGGTCAACCTCACATTCCCGAATTGGAAGTCATCTCCAGAATAACCGTCTTCCTCCTGGACCATCTTTTCCAGCGTCTCGGCCGAGAGGTCGATTAAGTCGTGAATGTCAGCGGGCAGCTTAATTGAGCGCCGCTGCTCGAAGGGGACGACCCTGAACTGAGCAATCTTCGATTGAAAGACAGAGCCGTCCATCTCCGCTACGATATAACTTCCACCTTTCGTACGACGGATGATAATTACTGGTCCCAGGGTATCTGGCGGGCCATCTTCGTATTCAGCGACTTCTCGACGGTCGTATTCCTGATGAGCACCAAGTCTCCCGGCTCGAAATGGTAATCTTCGATAGTGTGTTTTATGCGCTATCTCATACCGGCGTAAATTCGCTCGTTTCTCGTCGGTGACCCGCTCCCTCATCTGTTCGACGTGAGTGGCGTGCTTAGCCAAGGCCTGGGCTCGATAACCGATTAAATTCAGCGGTCGTCAGAGTCCTGCCGGGCAGATGCACTAGCCAAGTCGCCTCTTCTATATCCAGCGGGAGGATCGGATGTGCGGCCCCGTTACCATAAAGTAGGGTGAACAACCTGTTCCTCGTCGAATAGTGACCCGGTCAGCCCACAACATCTGCGGGAAGAACCAGTACCACTTGCTGGGATTCCCGCCAGTAGCTTTCCATAAGGATTGCCTCATCGAGAAGTGCCCATTTTCGATTTTCCCGTTGGCTTGAGAATTGTACGGCGAAACTCTAATATTCCTTATGCCATACTTAGACTCAAGGTAGGCCACAGCCGCTAGGAAGGCCGGTGCATTATCTGTCACCAATTCCTCCGGGCAGCCCCACCTACAAATCACATCTTCAAGTAAGAACAAGGCCAATGTTCTGGCATTCTCATTCTTTATCGGCCGCGCTTCTATATAGCTGCTGAGGGAGCAGCGGGGCAGTCAACAATTTTGTTGAAGCCGTTGGAAGGGGTTCCAACGACCATCACGTCGACGTGCACCACCTGGAAGAGCGAAGGGGTATGGGTGACAACGGGCGGGATCTTTAATAAAGTCCTTTGCCTCAACTGACACAGTTCGCAAGTTTTTAATATACCAGGTGACGTCGCGCTCCATCTCAGGCCACCAGAAACGCATTTCTATCAAGGATTTGGTAGCGAAGACACCGCGGTGGGGCCAGGCTATCATGAGCCGCCCGCATCATATACATTCGGTGATCTTTGTCTACCACCAACTGATGTGCACCCCCCGTTGAGGATTTATGATAGAGTTTTCCATCTGCGTCCTCAAAGAAGCCGGTGGCGAATCGCAAGAAGGCTTTGTATTCCTTGTCGTTCATGCCAGCCGGGCGAGCCAGGGGTATTCCGCCGCCAGTCCTTCATGAGGAGCAGCCGCTCGTCCGCTAGCTTCGCTGCTACCGATCGTTGGTCTTCAGAATACGGTTCCCGCTTCGTCGGGTCGTATTTCAATTCGAGGTCAGGGATCAGCGGCTCGCCGTCTGGCTTTGTCGTCACCCTTTGACTGAGAGAAGACTTCGAAAACATATTCTCTACCAAGGCGGGTGTAAGCCCAAGCCTGCTCGGCGTCGTTTCCGAAGTCAGCGGCTGACCGAGCCTCGTCTCCCGCCAATTCCGCTACCATATATCCACCTCGGGTGTCAATATCGTGCTTGAAATCCTCGAAGTTCTTGAGAGGCGGCCAAGCACTACTTTCAGGATGAAGACCCGGCGGCTCGTTATTATCGAACTCGTCTTCTGGATGATCATACTCTGGATCCCCCGGCTGAATACGCCGGCGGGAGAGTCCATCTGGCCCGAAAGTCTTGCCCGGTACATGCTTCAGAGTGAAATGAAACATCAGGATCTCCTCAATCCAGCGGTTGATCGTAGCGTTGGGCCCCATTTCCCGGGTGATCCAACATGCCCTTGAGGTACTGAGCGTCGGTTTCGACGACCAGCTTGCGGCAGCCCAACAGCCAATATTGCATGTGGTCTAGCGCCCTCTTCAAGCCAAACAATTCCCGCTTGGGCTGAGAATACCTCGACTCCCGTCATTCAAAGGTATGGAGCTGAAGCGGGCATAGTACCGCTTATTTAGGTCCAAAGGATCCCGCTGGTACACATGCACCCCAACTCCAAGGTACGACGTATCGACCGCCAGCACCACTTCAGTGTCCCATTCATATCTTATAGGTCTAAGCGCGGGACATTCTCGCAAAGCCTTCTTCAAAACTTTCATGCATGCGTCTTGGGCCGGGCCCCACTCGAATATGACTTCCTTCCGGGTGAGCTTCTGAATCGGCTCAGCCTTGACTGTATAGTCTTGGATGAACATTCTCATAACGCCCACAGTTCCCAGGAAAGCTTTCACATCGTGGAAATCCTTCAGCGGACCCCAACGCTCAATGACGCCGATTCTATCTTCATCCGGGCGCATGCCCTCGTATGAGCAGACATGGCCGACCACCTTAAAAGTTCCCCGGCAAATCTGCAACTTCTTCCCGCTTACAGTCGCCCCAGAATAGGCTAGCCGGGTAAGTACCCGGTTGCAGTCTACCAAGTGTAACCACACAAAGACCCTTATCAGCGGGTTCTCAGGGATGGTCTCGTACGTCCCGTCAGGCTTTTCGTATCGAGTGAAGCCGCCGGCGACAGGCACGTCATCTATATACGGCCGGGTAACCGCAGGAATTTCATCTCGCAGGATGTAAGTTACGTCTTCGTGGAAGATCGGCACCGAGTTGGTCCAACCCTGCGGCAATCTTACCAATCGAAGCGCACCAAACGGAGTTTGGAAGGTTGTGTAATCTCGAGATTCCGGGTCAATCAGCCGGTGGTTGTACCCAGAGTAAAGATCAAACGTGGACCCACAAGCCCTTCCTGCGAAATGTTCGGCCAGATCCGCGGCGCCGGGAGGCACCCCAGAGTGTGCAATGGTTACCGCGTTCAGCGGCTCCAGCGAATGCACTAACCGAATTGACTTCTTATCACTCTTCAGAACCCCAAAGTACTTGGTGCGATACGAGCCATTAGACGGTTCATATATATTGGCATCGATACTCGCCCTAAGCACCTTGCAGACTTCCTCCAGCTGCCCCGGCGGGATGGGAATATTTCTCTCCACCCAAACCTTATGGTCTGGCTTCACCGGGAACTTTACTGGCGGGAAGAAATCCGTTCTGAACGTTCCTCTTTCGCTGTCATCCCATGCTACCGTATTTTCGTGTATAGATAACATATGATGAACCAGCTTCATCTCTTCATCATTCAAGAATCCATCGTCATGCAGTTCGTCTACCACCGCCTTCCTCTCCGCAGTGTATCTCCCGACGGGAACGAATTCTGGCGGGTGAGGGTCTAGCGGGACGAGGTTCTGCAATGGATCCCCGATGATATTCCTTTCTATCCTGAACTCGGGAGGGAGCGGCTCGAGGACCGGCTTTACTTTTAGCGCTACCGGTTTATACTTCTTCGAGAACACCTCCTTCACCTCGACTTCGGGCGGGTGATCCTCGGGAATGATTTCCTCCATCAAAGCGACTTTCGTCTCATTGTGTTCAAACCCGGGTACTACCCAATCGGCGTAGTCACAGCACTGACAGCGCTCCCCCGCTGAATGACGAGATTGCTCTTGCCTAACCGACTCAATATCGATGCCGGCTGTCATAAACACAGCGGCCGGATCCTTCAGTTTTTCTCTGACTTTGTCCGTTATGTTGGCTACGATAGCCACATAGGATTCACCGACTTCCTTTCCTTCTGTCAGCTGCTCGTTGTATTCTTGGAATAACTGAGCAGCGGGTTCATCATCAATTTCTGGCATGGCAGCCGCCAGGTAGGCCATTTTCGTCTCGGCCATCGAAAATCCCTCTTCTCCAGACTTCATCAAAGCGCAAATTCTAGGAACATTATTCTCGTCCAGTTCTATCTGAACCGCTAATTCTCCTTGATGGTTAATCAACTCCTCGAATTCTGAAAATTTTGCTCCTCCTGGCTGCTCGGCTGCTCAGCCGGTGATGCGTCGTTCTGGACGCGCCGCACCTGTCGCCGCTGGCCTCTGGGGAAGGTAGGGACGACCACCCGCTTCTGCGTGGAGGGGTCGGTCAAAGTCAGGAACTGGTTCCCGTCAGAGGTATTTTTGATACCGCTGGCGGTCAGGATTTCGAAGGGTCGCCCCAACAGCACCTTGTAGGCCGGGTTTCGTATGACATGCACTTGAAGGTACACCGTCATGTCACCGAACCTGAAGGGGACGTTCCTGGCCAGACCGACTGACTTCTCGGTTTGCCCGTTGGCGCTCATCATGTGGATGCAGTTATCTGGGTCCCAGCTGACTCCTAGTTCGGTGGCTACCGACAGGGCCATGGACACGATCTGCGATCCACCGTCCAGAATACATTCAACTTCAGCGGCGCCGTGAATGAGCGGGAAGACTACCCTCAGGGCCGCTGATTCTCCGGCAGAAGCATTGTCGGAGATGGCGACGAAGACATCCCTTACCGGCTCTCCCTCCACTATCGACTGCCAATATTGGACTACTGGGTCGACGGTGATCAGGGCTCCCGCTGGTATAAGTCCGTCGGCCGCTGTCGCGACCTGAACTATTACCTCGTAAGGTAGGTCCTCAACGGTTACGCTGGAGGACTCATCGTCTTCGTCGGCTTCTTTCTCTGCGTGGCTAATCAACTGTTCTAGGGTTACTCGAACAGCGGGCGAGACCCTCTTTTTCGAGAGCAACGCCTTAGCCTGGCGCAGCAACTTCGGGCTGAGGGCGAACAGTCTCCCCAGCGGGAGAGCTATTTCCAGGTTTCCGAAGATCTCCTTTATCAAGGATTCGACCTCCTCATCGTCCTGGTCCTCTACGGGCGCCTTCAACTCGTAGTTCTTTTCGTTGGCCACTAACGGCGGATCTCCCGCCGGCCGAACTCTAGGTTCGTTGGGCCTTTTGGCTGGCTTGACCGGAGGAACGTTCCTATACGGAAGCTCCGGCGGCTGAGCGCCATTTTGTTCTTCTGTCTCCTCCCGCCCTTTCTCCTTGGTTTCAACGATCGCCGGCTGTGCTTCGACAGCGGGCTTTCGCAGCGTCCTCGGCTTGTAGGGCAACTTCGGCATCACAACTTCCATTTTCTTTCCTACAGGCGGGCGTACTTGTCTGTTCTCCGGGGGCTTATCCGCACTGGGTTTCCCCTTTGCCCCCTTCCTCGAACTCTCTAAAAATGCTCTCCTTCGGCGCTGTTCCCCGTTCGGGAGGGACCAGCCCCGTTGGGAGAGCGAGAGTTCGCTGAGACAGCCGCCAGTAGAATCGCAACAGCGTTGGCGTCGAATTGCGGCGGGGGAGGTTGGCTTTGATGAGCCACAAGGGGTGGTTGAACACCCCCTGAACCATGCGACTGGAGTTGCGTCACTTGCCGCTGGAGGTTTACTTGCTCAGCTCGCAAGGAAACCAATTCTTCTTCTCTCGGGTCATAGTAGAATTCCTCGTTCTGGCTGAACGCGGCTTGCGCGGCTTCCAGCTCCTGCTCGTCCATGTCAAGGACGGAGAGCTGAGCGAAGACAGACTGGTAGTTTTGCGCAGCGGCCGTTGGTTGGGCGGCCGGGCGGTACTCCTCTACCTGCTGCTTCTTGGACTTGTGCCCGTCTTTCGGGATAGGTATCCCATCGGGGAAACAGTCTCTGAACCCTACGACCTTCATCTTTCCACTCCCTATGTGGGCTTGCCGGATGAGACACTTATCTCTAAAATGCCCAAACTTGTCGCAATAAAGACACCCCTGATCCGCCAGGTTCCCTTTGAATTGCACGGTAGGCATTCGCGGGTAAGACTGGGAGTCAGCGGCGCCTGGGACTCTGCCCGGTAGGGACTTATAGAAGGACTCTAACTCAGCCATCTTCTTCTTGGTCGCGGCGTCGATCTCTTTTAATTGGGAGGTCTGATTATCCAGCCGCTCCATCATAGTGACGACCGACACCTTAATCGTCTCAAGAAGGGCCTTGTTAGGGTCCTCTTCTTCTTTCTTAATCGCAACGTTCGGATTCGGGAGAATCGACCGCCCGCTCGACGCTCGTCCAGAGCCGCTGGCGCTCTTCGACTTGCTCGAGTAACCTCGATCAGAAGTGCCAAAGAACTCCGAGTTGGCGGTCGAACGTTTCGCGATCTTTTTGGCCTCGCTCATGACTTCGGCCAGCGTCCATGAGCGGGCGTCCGGCTCGTCGTCGTCCTCAGCGGGAGGTTTCCTCTCGAGATTCTCCAGGATTCGCTCCTTAAACTCGCGAGTCAATTTGGAGAAGAACATCGGGAGGGCTTCCCGGTGCGAAATCAAGTTTGAATCGAGGAGTTTGTTCGCCTCGACGTTCATGGTTCGCGTGAGGCGCATGAGCTCGTCCTCATCATCCCGGTCAATCCCCTCTTCAGCGAACTTACGAAGCTGCTTGTGCAATTTCTGCACAGAGCCCTTCTTCTGGTCGACGACTGACGGCTAATTTTCCAGGATTTCTTTCTTAAAGTCGTCGAACGTCTTGGAGAACGAGTCGAACTGCCGCCACTCTTCAGCCGTAGCTTGAGCGGTGTAGCGGCAGACGAACTCGTTCTTCTTGTCGGCCGGCGTCTCATCTAATTCCATCATACGCTCCACATGGTCCAGGAAACGAACGAGTTCCTCCGGCTCATCTTCTTTGAAGAGCGGGGCGTTCCTGTCCCATGGTTCCGGCGCGCGCTTCTTTCCTCGGGCGACAGTATTATTGCCGTCTTCAGCCATCGGATTGTTTGAAGGGGTTGGTGAAGTTTGGAGTAGTGGTGAAGAGACAGACGAGAGAGTCGTTGACGACTGGGTAGCTGCACCGTCGGGCGTAACAGGTCTAGTGCCGGGCGGTTGAGTCGGGGTTTGTTGTTCCAGCGGAGCAGAGGGGCTCAACGACTGGGTTCGGCGGGCACGATAAGCTTGTGCTTGGGATCGTCCGCGCAGAGAATAGATTTCCCGGGCGAGAGCAACAGGCGGGAGGGAAGAATCGGCAAGTTCGAGATCGAGAGCGGCAGCAGCGGCGCGTAGGCTAGTGTTGGTAGATCGAGGTTTTGGTGGTGGTACTCTAGCGGATCGTCCTTCTGAAGCCACGTCTCCTCCGAAACTAAATGGCAAAATCTTCTATCGCGGGCCTGGAGCTAAAGGCTCAACGGGCGGGTGTATATTCTATTCTCGAGTCAACCGGCGGATGGTTCGTGCTAGTTTATAGCAGCGTCCACAAGTGATTTCTTTCGACTTGACACAAATAATCTGTCACCCCTCGCGGTGGGCTCCAGATGAAACGGTGCGTGTGGGTGTAGGCGTGAAGTATACCGAAATATAAAATCACTAAATCTAATCCAATACGACGTGTGTGTGTGTGTTGTTCGGGGTGGCGGGAGCACGTATCGTCCCTCAGAATACTTGGGCAAGCTTCAATCAATCAAGGTCGCTACGTTTGAGCGGGACGAACTACTAGATTGTCTAGCGAGAACGTAGCGGGCAAAACGATTCGCAGCGGGAGAAGGGAAGAGTCACTCTTTCTGAGACTTCGAAATGAGAAATTCTGAGTCTAGCGGGGAGGGTCTCCGTGCCAATAGAAAAGCGTCGCCCGGTAGTGGATCGTCAACCGGGAAGAAGCTTTCTGGATGACAACCGGCGGGCAGAAGGCGCGGCTCAGCGGGACGGGGTTCTTATTCAACTGGCGCGGCTCTGGCGAGGAGCGGGGCTCTTACGTCGATGGCGCGGACACTAACAGTGGCCGGGGCACTTACACCACTACGCGGCGGCGAGCTCGAACGGGGGTCTTTGAATACCGCGGAACGGCAGGGCACACGGGGCGTCGACGGCGCGGAATCAAGCACGAACGGGGGTCTTGGTTATAGTGCGGAACTGCAAGAGACGGGGCTTCGTATTTCAGGAGGGCGCGGGCTCAAAGGCTGGCGGGGCTCTCAAAGTTCTGGCGGCTCGGTATGCCACAAGTCTTTCCGTATCACTCGAGTCTCTCTCAGATATCAAGTCTAGTCTCTTTCAAAGCTTCAATTCAAATTCTAGAGTCCGCTACAAACTGCCCTTGTCTACGGGTAGGTAATTGACTGAGTAACAAAAAGTACACCGGGAGATTAAATACATGCAGCGGGAGCAGAAACAACCAAATAAAATCGTGATGAGAGAGTGTCCAAGTTTGATGCCGCGCCCGCTGGGAACCAATGGTATATTCAGGATTGCGAGTCGTGAGTGAAAAGACTGCCTCCCGGAGCAAGTCCATGCGGGCGGGTGGGTATTGCGCCTTATTGCAGTGCAATGGCGTGCTGGTTGCCATGTCTCCAGGGAGAGACACGAAATATCTTCTTCATAATGGCTGCTTGCCGCTGGTCGAGTAAAGGCCAAGGTTGCCTCCCGCCATCCGTGCTGGTGGCGGTTTGAGTGCGGTCAAGTTCTTCTGAGTTCTTCTGTCATCAGGAAAGAGGCTCCCGCTTGAAGCAGGACAAGCCGATATAATCCAAGGGTTCGCCACTCGCCGAGAGACTCCCCGATATCAACGGTATTTGACACCGGCATCGTCGGTTGGTCTCCCCGCTTAGTGAACCCGAGGCAGCCGATGCTCCCCGTCTGATCCAGTCCACTCGCCGGCCCTAGTCGGGTCCTCGGCGATAAGCCCGCTGCTCGTGTAGGATCAAGTCTTCCTTGATCTGGCCCTCCCGTGAGGCCTTGTTTGACCCGCCTAAGGTGATGTTCCCGGCGGCATATCCCCGCCAGTACTAATGAGTTCGTCTGTCCGTCCGTCTGATTCGTCGATGGTGGTTCGGCGGGTTAGCACCTAACATCGGGGTTTTGGTAATTCCTCTTGGTGGCCTCCGGCACCTTAAGGCAACGGTTTCCCGCTACGCTCTCGGCCCAACAGTAGTAGTAGTTGAAGACAGAGTCCCGTTCCCATGTTTAGGGAGACGTCGCTAAGCTCCCGCTACCAGATGATGATGTCCCGCTGGCTTATCGGCCATCTTAAGCAATAAGATACTACCCTCGAGGTAGAGTATATCTTCTGTGATCCTAGCCTTACTTCCTCCCGCTGATAGGTACAGAAATTGATAAATTTCTGTGGTTTCATGCATAGCCGCTGAGCGGCCCTATCAACGTCCCGTGAAGCGACCACTCACCCTTTTCTATCGGGATCCTCTGGAGTGTTTGCAAGCTCTGATGAGCAATCCTCTCATCCAAGACTTTGTGCATTTCACTCCATTCAAGCTGTGGACGAATGCAGGGAAGTTGGTAAGGGTCTATAATGAGTGGTTATCAAGCGACGGAGCTTGGGATATCCAGGTATCGATATCTCATTTTCAGAGGCATTCAGCGCTGATCATTCTCCCCAGAAACAATTGCCTAAAGACGCGACTCTGTTGGGCACCGTCATATCGACCGACAAGACACAGCTTACTACCATGACGGGAAATAAGCAGGCGTATCCTGCTCTGATTTCTCTTGCCAATATTGATGAGGAGTTTCGAATGAAAGCATCTAACCATGCTTTCATGTTGTTTTGTCTTGTACCCATTTTCAAATTCCTGGAGAAAAACCCAGAGGTGGCCGGCGTTTTGGTCAATCGAGAATATCATGCGGTTATGGAATGGACTCTGCAGCCTCTCATAGAAGCGGCTAAGGTCGGAGTATTGATGGAGGATCCTTTGGGGTGTGTTCATTGGGGCTTTACGCCACTGGTATCTCAAATTGTCGATACCCCAGAATCTTTGCTTGTGGCCTGTGCTGCAGCTAACCACTCCTCCGTTACCCAAGCAAATTACAAGCAATTTGGAGACCCTTTTCTTCATCCTCCCCGTACCGCTTCCTACACCCTCACTCATCTCCGAGATCTGGCGAAGGAGTACGATCCTTGGAATGACTTGGAGGCATACATCAAAGCAGCCAAAGCTTTGGGTCTCAACGGTGTGCATCTCCCTTTCTGGAGAGAGTGGGCATTCTCGGATCCAGCACGGTTCCTCACTCCAGAGATCCTCCATCATTGGTTGAAGATGTTTTACGACCATGTCTGTAAATGGTGTCAGCAGCACGTCGGCGCTGCCGAGATTGATTTTCGCTTTTCCATTCTCCGTCCTCACACCGGAATGCGCCATTTCAAGGAAGGGATTTCTAGGGGGAAGCAAACCACGGGTCGAGAGCATCGAGACATACAACGTTACATTGTGGGAGTGATTGCTGGTGCTGTTCCAAAGGAGTTTCTCAAAGTCGTCGCCAGCCTCAACGATTTCTTCTACCAAGGCCAAGCGCCTCAGCTCACAGACACAGACTTGCAAAAAATGACCCAATCTCTAGCCGATTTTCATGCTCACAAGGATGCCATCCTGAAGGCTGGTGCCCGTCGGGGCAAAAAAGGACCAATCGATCATTGGTACCATATTCTTTTCGTCTCAGAAAACGCTGCTCATGACTATGTTTTAGGAGGATCCCCAAACTGGAATTCTTGCAAAGCGTTGTACCGTCTGTCAGGATTTCAGGTGTACCCATGCAATGGACAGCAGATGTTACCGAACGCGCCCATATTACGCTGGTTAAGGACCCAGCATATAACTCCAATAATCAGGGACACGAGGCGCAAATATGCAGGCATCTCGATCGCCTGGAAAAATGTCGACGATTTGATTTATCGACTTCGATGGCGAATGCTGGTGTCGATTTCGGACAACACCTTGATGACCGTCATCTGGATCAGTGTATTCAAGAAGATGAACCAGCACTTTCTGTCAACAGCACATCAGAACTTCTAAATATCATCGAACCTGTTTCCAGGCTTTCGGGAACTTCTAGGTCCCAGGTCAATTACTTCAAGCAAAGCTCGCTGTTGGCTAGCGGTGCGTACCCGCAAGCACCGCAGCCGTACCGAACATTCACAAGCACCGACAATTCGACTGCCTTCCATCTTTCCAGGGATCACACGGGTCGACAGATTACTTTGGACGACCTTGTAACTAAATTCAATCTACCCGACTTGCCTGATGCTCTGGCAGCATATCTACACCGCGCTCGAAACGGCTCGCTACTGCCCATCGGTGGCCACAGGCCCATATTACACAGGACTGATTTACATAGCATCAAAAAACTGGAATATTGGAGGAGCGTTCGCTTACAATCTAAAACATTTCACCGCGATAAAGTCGATGTACCCGCTACTATCAATGCATGGCCCCCCGATGGTCAGTGGAAGAAAGGAAGAGCAGATGCAGTCATAGTCAATGACGACCCAGCTTATTGTTGGACAAAGTGTGGAATGGACGGTGAGTGTTCACATAATCAAATTGGTTCCATCCTGATCCTACGATTTTAGGCCATGTCGTATGCCAGCTTCGTCTGATTTTTCGTGTGGTCCTGCAATCTGGCTATGCTCAGCCGATTGGGACTGAGGGATTCCTCGCATATGTTCAGAAATTTGCTATTGTTCCTCAAGAAAACCCGAATGGAGGAGGGAAAGGAAAATTCCCTGACCCTACCAGCGGCCAATATGTGCTCAAGAGAGCAAAGAGGGCAGGTGGCGTTGCTCTGGGAGATGTTGTTCCTCTGGACCGTCTCAGAGCTGCGGCCGAATTGCAACCAAAGTTCGGGCGGGAGGCAAACAGGAAGTTGACCAAGGAGACTAGCTTAGATTACTGGGATGATTTTTGGCTATCGAGGTGGTTCACGAAAGAGTTTTACTACTCTATAACGTCTTAGTTGCAATACATCGTCTTTTCCGTTTACGAACTTCACCGTGTGACCGTGTTTTCACCTTGCCTCTTGCCACCACCAATCACTTTCACCACATACCGTTACTCGAGCGCTCACCTTCTTTCAATCTTACCTCCACTCGCGCCTCTCTGTCGATATCTGGAGTTTGTCCTCATTCTGGACGGAGTTAGGGCCATCGCTTTTCGTTGCGTGCGTTACTCTCTCAGCTCTGTTTCTTCTGTTCTAATCCTCAAGTTTCAGATCCTCTTTCAGACCAATCTCTCGACCTACTGTCGCTGCTGCAAACCGTAGACTGTCGTCTCGTCCCATTTACAAGACCACCAATTACTTCCCGATCAACGCCTGTGCCCGGTTTTCCTCAACCCTCTAGGTCAACTCAGGGCACAGTATTCCTGCCCTTCGAAATCAGGGAGAGGCTCGACTCGTTAAGCCGTTTCTTCGCAAAGGAAACAGGCCATGAAGAGTGAATTTCATCGCACTGGATAACATGAAGCCTTGCGCCCTTGACACCTACCGTGACGACAATCTGTCCTACCTGCGAGGGAGGTTTACTACAGGCTTTGAAGAAGACTCGTATGAGTTCACCAATATGCAAGCCACAAGCAAAGCCGAAACTGAGTTTGTGATGGGCCGCGAACCGGCGGATATGTCTCGTCCAGCGACAACGGTGCGTGGTCTTTTACTGCCTTGGAGTGGTACCTGACTTACTATCGCACAGTTTATGGATGCTCAAGGCACGGGTGTGCATATGGTCATGAGCGCAAAGACAGCCCTGGATCTTGGCTGCCCAATCCGCGGTATCCTTGCTTTCACTTCGACGTATGTCGTTGATTATTCTAGTCTTTGAATCTGCTAAGCTTATCGTCTTCCATAGCGACAAAGCATGCCCTTCTATCCCTGCTCCTGGTCTTGGTCCACTCAGCATCGCAAGGCAAATATCTTACAAGAACCCCATTCCTATCATCGACCTCGTTTACCGTCGCACACAAATATCACAATGGCTCAATCACGAGCACTCGCAGCTCCAGGAAGAGATTCAGCTTCGCAAGTCACAAGGGGAGCCCATCAACGATGAATCCTTCACATCTCGCGTTGCGAAGGAGGATGCGCAACAGGACAAGGATGCGCTGGCCATGTGTGGAATGCTCCAGGGCGCGGACCCTCGTGTTGCACCTATCCATCGTGTTCTTGCTGTCTGGGGCATCGATGTCGGAGTTCTGTCTATTCACGGCACCAGCATTAAGGCGAACGTGAGTTGATCGCTCTTGAATGATCTCCCTTGCTAACATCCATTTCCAGGTGAATGAGACTCGTATTTGGAACGATATCTTTATCTTCAGTACAATTGGCCGCACCCAAAGCAACGCCGTTCCGATCGTCGCGCAGAAGAGTCTCCTTGGCCATTTCAAGGGTGGCTTGGCTGCCTGGCAGATGGGTGGACTGCTGCAGACGGTTTCCAGCGAGTAAGTTTTGGCCTACCCAACTTTACAATTGTTTCTCAATTCATTCGCAGCAACGTTGACTCCCACTTCCGAGAGCGTCGTTTCCTCGTGTTTCCTTCCAAATCTATTCGCGTTGGAGTCATGGTACACAGTGACCTTCAGCGCCGCTCTGTTGTTTACTACGAGTTGGAGGCACCCGTCCTTCAACTCCCTCGCTCGTGCCACCCTCGACGTCAAGACCTGGTCATACAAGTACACCGCACCCCTGCCTTCATCGGTGTCTGTCGACGCCTCCAATGTTGCTGCCGTTGATACGCCTTGTCGGAGTTGGTGTCCACCAAGGTACGTTGTCTGCAATCATGTCCACTGAGTCTCAATCTAATATTCTCTCGAGAACTCATCTCGTCTGTACCTTCATCCAACCCTACCTTCGTCACCCGCAACTTCACGGCGCTTGAAATTGCCTACTGTCGCGCTCAGCCTTCGCCTGCCTCCTCATTCGCCGCGCGGTGGGCAGGCCGTGTTCAAGTCTCTTGGTGTCCAGTCAAAGGGAGCTGCTGCCGCCATGTCGGTCTTCCTTCGCTGCACGGCAGGCAGTGTACAAGTCTTCAAGAGCTCCATTCCGTCTTAAAAATCAAGAAGGCATCACTCTACAATTTCCAGACGACATTTGTCGGCCCAAAGAACCTCCTACTGACCGTTTTGACTGACGGACATTGCATCTCTACTTACATTCCATGTCACGCACGCATTTGAATGTTTACACCACACTTTATAGCAAATAAATATGTAAGTATAAAGACTGGGATGACTGAAAAGCATTTTCTGCAGCGTCTCGGCACCCTAAATTTGGACCAAAGGAAATCAATCACGTTCACGTGATGGGAGTTTGCCCTTTGTCTTTTTCTTTCTTCTTCTTTCTCCGTCTTTTTTTTTTGTAACGACTAACGGACTAACGACCACAACGTACACAACGACCAATGGGCCCCAAATCCGCAAATCCCAAGCCCCCTACCATCAAGGCAAAGACTGACCCTGCTCAGCTTTTCGAAGATGACAACGAACCGCCTCCACCACCAGTCGGTGAGTACTTTACAGCTCTATAATGCTCTTCTCCACAGTTATTGAATCTTGCTATCAGCGAGATCTAAAAGGAGCGGAGCCGGTAAAGGCGGCAGGGAACGCTTGGAGCGCGACAGCGAAGCCATTCGTCCCAAACGCAAGACCAAGACCACCGCGGTACCAGAAGATGAGGAGGAGAACCCGGCTGCCCCCCCTATGAAAAAAAAGAGAAAAAAGCCGGTCAAGGTTGGATTTATTTACACTGAAGCAATAGAAACTAACTTGTCTAGTCCCAGGATACAGAGAATGCACCGCCCTCCAAAGTAAGGCTTGTGTTCCTTGATTGTCTATTCTCACAACCGTCTACAGAAAAGAAAAGCTGCCGATGTAGTGCAGCCTCTACCAGACACCAATATGAAACCACCGCAGACAACGGGGCCGCTGAAAGTAAAGATATCCCGGGCCCAGTGGTCGGCTGCCGTGGATAAGCCGCTCTCAGAGCAGCACACCAAACCGTCCACGCCGCCGCAGCAGCAGCAGCCGCAGACGAAGACCACCTCGCAGCAGCAACAGCAGATCAACTCGTCCTCGGAGCAGACCAAGTCTTCGCACCAGACCAAACCGTCCTCGGTACCCCGGGAGCCACCCTCTCGTTTGCAACGCCGATCGCCCGTACAGAGAGGGAATTCCCGATCACGGTCGCCTGCCCGTCGGTCATCGACGCACCGGGTTCCAACACCTCGAAACCGTTCACCTATCAGGCAATGGTTCTCTCTTTATTGTTTTAACTTGTCTCAATTGATATCCCAGCAGGAAGGGTTCAGAGAGGGAAGAAAAGCACATTGATTTCAGCACAATGTCCCAGCCCAAACCGAAGCTGCAGCGCCCACAGCGTCTCCCGGCCAGCGATGTGAGTTATAACTGTCTTTTGTCCACTGAATTCAAGAACATTTCCTTAGGATGAAGGTAGACGTCTTTCATTTGTCGTTAACCTTACTCATTGCATCAATAGACAACGACGTTACTCCAAGTCAAGCTTACTGCTTTGCACATCCTCAATTCTGACTTGTTTTTGATAGGATTCCCGGAGTACGCAATCGGTGCTGGTCTTAGCCAGGGCGACACTCTTAGCGAAGAAATGCAGGAGCGCGCGCGTCAGTTTAGCGGTCAGTCTTCCGTCCCTTGGTCTTCTTCGGGTTGACACTCTCTCGAAGCTGCACCAGATGATATCGATCCATATGCAGAAGGTAAGTGGACAGATGATCTTTCCGAAATTTTGCTGACCATTGCAGACATTGACATGGACAACGATGATCAATTCAAACAGCGAGTGAAGGTGCTCAACCGCCTAGAACACGAGAGGAATCGGTCGAGGGAACGACAGAAGGAGGAAGACATGGAAGAGGTAGGCAACACATTGCAAAGTCATACACATGAATAACTCTATGTGCAGCATTTCAATGCCAATGGCTTCTCCAAGTATCACGGGTAAGCCGCCAACTTTGCATTCTTCTCAAGGAATAACCCGTTGTCAGCAACAGTGGGGATAACAGGGACGAGCAGTACGGCGACGACAACGAGCAGTACGGCGACGACAACGAGCAGTACGGCGACGACAACGAGCAGTATGGCATGGACAACGATGAACGCCAGCGCGGTTCCGACTACCAGGAAGAAGAAGACGAGGACGAACCCCAGCGTGACGACGACGACGACTACGAGGACGAGGAAGAACATCAGCTGCCCGCCAGCAAGCAGAGGCGTGTCGTCGTCGACGACGAGGATCAGCCGCCCGCGAGGAAGCAGCCGCCCCCCAGGAAGCAGCGCCGTGAGGAGGACGACGAGGAGGACGACGAGCATCAACCCCCCGCCAGGAAGCAGCCGCCTGCCAGGAAGCAGCGCCGTGAGGAGGACGAGGAGGAGGACGACGAGCATCAGCCCCCCGCCAGGAAGCAGCGCCAGACCGAAGGTGCACCCTTTCTATGCAAAGCCTTGCTGCTACTCACTGAAGAGTCAATTCACCAGGACATGGCGGTTCCAATGAGATCTTCAGTAAGTGCTGTTCATCGCCACCGTAAAATATACAATCTAATTTTATACGCTTGCCTTCCTTCAAGGGTCTCGTGAAAAAGGTATGATTCGTCTGGGGATAAGACATTGAGCTCATGTTCAATGCAGCTACAAAAGTGCTTGATATGCACCATTCTCGCAACAGGCAACACAAGCCACCTGCTCCAAGAGACCTGAAAAAGAGCCGACATTTACAACACGACGACGAGGACGACGACGAGGACGACGACGAGGACGACGACGACGACGACGAGGACGAAGATGGGAAGGGGAAGAGAAAGAGGGGTAAGAATCAGGATGCCTCAAACGACCCAACTCTGCTAGGTTTCTACCCAAAATGCTGGCGCCATGTGATTCGAAAATCAGAAGACGAGATCATAGTCTATGTCCTGAAGGAGGACCTTTTCCCCGAGTGTGACGATGATTTCATGAAGCTCATTCGAGACAAAGTGGAGGAGATGGCCGTGGCCGCAGAACGTGATGGAATTGTCCTCGATGATACAGTCTGGGACAAGCACGAAATGGATATGGCTAAGCTGGTTTTTCATTCATTCTTCCCTTCCCAAGAACTGTTCTCAACCATGCTGCAGATCTGGAAAATGGTCTCAACTCGTCGGGGTCGATTCAAAGGCGCCGCCCAGGACATTGTTTCCCAAAGGTTCTTTACAGATTATATGCAGTTGTCGCCCGCCGAGATCAAACGCCACAAAATTAACCCCAAAACAGACCAAGACAAGGTCAAGGCATTGGTGGCGGACAAGGTAAGTGGCTCATGCTCAATTATCGACATATCGTTGAGGATGGACAGGTGCAAAAACAGCTTTTGTTCGGAGGGAACTATCAGGACGACGGTGAAACGCTGACTATAGGGCAACTATGGAAAACACCCAAGAAATGAAAGGAATTAAATCCCTAATCAAATCCTAAATATAATCCTAACCACTATGAGATCGACGTGCGAGGTTCGGGGTTCCAGTCCAGTATAGACTGTGGCAATCCAACTATCCTAATACTCAAAATATACTAAACTTAAGCTTTTGCGATTGCTGACTTTGTACAGAGAACGTCTATACGAGTCCTATGTTGACACAGGAAGTGTGGGTTTCAACAAAGGTTTGAGATGTAACTCTTCTCAAGAGGTTTAGGTGTTTAATTTGCTTGTTAAAGCGCCAATATATCACTCGCGAAAGATATCCAATAACCGTTTCACGCGTCCGTATGCCAAAAGTTCTTATAATTCCACGCGTAAGTTCCCAAAATTTCCAATATTCCACGCGTACAATTCAAGAGATGATCCAACAGACAGTATATATTGACGAAACAAACCAAAGAAACAAATAAGCTTCTGGAGTTTATCTCGAATGGAGTCCAACGTCTAGTTGTTCACGAAGCCAATACTGGCTTGACGCTCACAACGAGAGGAGGGAATCCACTGGAGTACCAGTACAGGAAACGATGCCTTTTATACCTTTTACTAATAAATAATAAGAGACCGAACAATTGACAAACGGGTATATGGTGAGAGAAACCTAGGGCCCGCTATGCCCTCGCCCTATCCTTGGTTGCCAGAACAGGAAATGGATCAAAAATGCATTGAGTTCCACTCCCTTATCCCGATCATTATGTTATGACAGTGGCCCGCTGCGGCCTAATCAATATTGCCCAAATTGGCATTAATGGGTGTCCCTCCTCGGACCGTGCTCCTTGATCGTAGTACGGCGGCAGCCACCTCGGCATGACGTGTAGTTCCTTGTAGGAATATTCTGCGTCCGCAAATCCCTCGCAATTGGTTTATAGAATTATTCGTGAAAGCCTCTTGCCTCCAGGAAACACTCCTTCTGGCCTTTCGGCAGGTTCTTATAAGTTCCAAGTAATATCCCACTCATTCTGCCTTTGGTCGGAACACAAGGCGACTCCCAATCCTATTCCGGATGGTTAGAGACCTATCGTGATAGGTCTGTTCTGGAATATTATAACTTCCACGCTATACCAGCGCAGTCGTAGACAGTGCCAGACCTCCCACTTAGTGTATAATCCTTTAACTGGCCGCTCAGGCAAACGCCAGTCCTCATACGAGCGTATTCCCTTGGTATTTAATGTATTACTCTTTTAATACAATAGCACTTGAACTGAAAATGAATAAATTCAGCCCTGGCCCAATACCGGGTCTATCATCTCCCCTTTTCATAAATTGAGTGTCCCCACTCAACACTTGGTCCTTATTTTGCGCCCTCTTTGCGCTATCAAAAGTGTTTCCCACAGTCATTCGGCTAACTCGGCTATCGCGACCGGTGTGGTCCCGCGAGATTTGCTTCCGTTGATAGACAGCGGGATCCTCGCTTAGATCCCGAAAACACTTATAAGTGTTCGTTATCGCCTATACTGACGCCTACAATCGCCAATTATCGTGTTCAGAGTGTGCGGAGTTTGCGCGAGCAAAGTGGGTCCGTGCGCATCAATAAATCCACGTGATTTATGTTTGTTTTGCCGCAGTTCTTCTCTCACTTTCTCTGCTCTTCCCACCACAACCATCTATCGCGAATACTCAAACTACCATCCTAGCTCACTCTCATGGGTACGTGGCTGGCTTATATGTGTAGTATAGAGTCTCACAGGTCGCCTTGGGCTGTTTTACAGCTCAAGTCACCCAGAACGCTGCCCTCACCATCGAGAACGCATTCAACACTTTCCGCGTCAATGAGCACACCCTATTCCTGGACTCCATGTCGGTGACCCAGTACCAGGCTGCACTTGCTGAGGGACGTCACATCGTCCCTTACAAGTTCAAGCCCGCGGACTTCAGCTATCCGGCTGGACTTCGCCCGTTCTTCCCGCTACACGCCACGGAACTCGTTCGCGACTACCCGCTCACGGACGCGGATGTCCACTGCCTTCAACTTTTCATTCACCCCGTTACTATCTGGCTACTCCCCTACGTCCGCGACGTCTATCGCTCTCACCAAACGAACCCCGACTGGCTCGCATGGCTCCTCCAACATTTCGAACCAATTGCTGTGAGTATTCGCGAATGCTCGTCCAGCTCTTTACTGACTTCAACTTTTCAGCAATTGATCTCCCGCTACTACCAGATCTTCGACATCACTGATGTCTTCGATCAGCTACTCGTCGCCATCCACAACATTGGGAGAATGTTCGAGAATGCATACCCCGGACGGTGGAAGCAGCCTTATCGTATCCTTCCCATGTCTTTTGAGGGTCGGGACATCAGCAGGGTACGTCGTCCCCCTATTCGTGACAGATCTCATATTGATAAAACTTCTTGGTTTTTCAGATCCTTCACCTCTCCTTGCAGTTTACTCTGCCCGGGATCATCGAATTCGACGACGATTTCCCTTGTCAAGAGCTCGGGCCAACGTTCTACGAGGATTCCCACCTCCGCCGCATCAATAACGAATACGTCGAACGTTTCGTCCGCTACTGCGCCCTCATTGCCTATCAAGGGGCCGAGATTGAGGGCAAGTTTGACGAAGCCAGTGTCGCCAAAATCAAGCCTCTAATGGACCAAAGTGTCTTCCCTTTGGTGAGTTTTCATCCTCTTTCTGACCTTTCGTGATAGCTAATGCTTCTCAATGTTTAGGCCAAATTGGATCAGGACATCGGCAACATCGACAACCGCTCTTTCATCGACGCCATCCTCAACTCTGCTTGGACAGTCTGGTCCCTCATTCCTGAGAAGGATCGCAATCCTGGTTGGGAAGCCGCTCTGCCCGAGGCTCGTCTCTGGGGCTATTCTCTCCCCAAGGGATACCGTCTTCCTAGTGGCAAGAGGACTCGGCCACCAAAATTCAGTCTCTGGCGCGACTGCTCGTATCGCGACTTCGTCGCTGACGCCTGGTTCAAAGTCAACAACCTCCCTCTCCCCAGCGGCTCATTAGCGCGACCTCTCACACCTCCATCATCTGAGTCGTCTCGCTCGCCTACTCCCGAGGCAAAACCTCCAGCGCGTTCTCGCTCGTCTAGCTTCGGCAGTGTTGGCCCCGCACTCGGTGGCCCCTCGCCAACTAGTGGTGCCAAGTTCTTCAACTTTGGTGACGAATCCAGCAGCCCGGACCCTATCACGATTGATACTGCCAACGCTTCCGCTGTAAGTTCCAAGTCTCTTTACTCAGTACTTTGCGCTGATTGTTCCCCAATCAGGACGCTCCCGCTCCTCAGACTCCCAGAGCTGGCTCTCCCGCTCCAGTAGTCAAACTTCCTACTCCGCGTGCGAGCACTTCGTCTGGCAGCGACTTCGCTGCTGGCTTTGCAGCTGGTGCCGCTTCGCGTGGAGACCGTCAGTCAGTTAGCCCTGACGGCGGTCCTTCTGCGACTGGTGGCGAGGAGGGTCCGGATGTCGGCATGGACAGTGAAGACCCTTTCGTGACTGATGCCTCCGCTCCTGCGGGTACATCTCAGGTACTCTTTACCTATTCCTCTCTTTCATTAATGATTACTTATGTTTTTGTAGGACGATGCGACGCTTCAGACCCCTAAGGCTGGCTCGTCTGCGGCTATCGCGACAGATGCCCCACCTTCGTCTGGTCTTCGCCGAAGCGCGCGTGGCGCGTCCAAGGTAAGACTCTTGTCTTAACATTTTTTCCCCTGATTCCTAATTGTCTCTCTTTAGACCAACGATGAGCAAGAGGAGGCAACAGCTGGCACTACTGCCGACGAGTCGGACACTGCGTCCAGTTCTCGTTCTTCCAAGCGCAAACGCGTCGAGGAAGAGTTGTTTGAGCCTGCTGGAGACGACGACCAGGATAGCGGTGACGACGGCGAACCTGAGGTCTCTCCTCCTCATAAACGTTCCAAGAAGGGCAATCGTGATAGCGAGGAACCGTCGCCTTCTAAGGGTAGAAGCAAGGGCAAGGGCAAGAAGAAGGCTGACGAGACTTCCCCTGGTCCTGCTGAGGTTCGGACCACTCGCGGCGCTTCTCAGGCTCACAAGGAGGACCCCTACGAGGCGGAAGGCTTTGAGCCAACCACATTCGACATCCGCGCAGCGAAGGAAGGTCTTGGGATCCTCCCCAAGAGCTTCCAATCCTCGCTTCTCAAAGGTACAAGCGTTTTGGTACGTCAATTGCCTTCTCTTGCTTCATTCTCAACGATTCTGAGCATTCATGATAGCGTCTCATGGGCTGCGGCAATTGCATGATTCGCAATCGCAAGTGCCGACGCGAGAATGGCCACACCCGCTGCGACGCCTGTGTCAAGAGCGGCATGTCTCGGTGCTCGGATAGCTTCTCTATCCCTGAGTACCTTCAGGTCATCAATTTCTTGGAGCCACTTACGGTCTTCTCCGACCAAAGTACGTCTCCTTGATTATTCAATCCAGCGTTTCTAACTTCGTTATTTCCTTAGGCTGGAATTCTGCCTTCAACGAGCTCCGCGATGCTCACACTTCCCAGATCCTCTGTGATCGTCAAGTGGCTATCGCGAATGCTCGTCTTCTCCGCGCGCGCGCTAACTTGCGTGCCCTCATGAATGGTTCCGAGGTGGCCTTCAAAGGCAAAGTCATCCCTGGGATCGATTCTGTTGTGGAGGAGGAGGTAGAGCTTTATACCAAACTCTTCAAGACCGCTCGCGCCGACTCTGAGCGCGAGTTCTACATGCCTGATGGCACTCGTGCTGACGAATACTACTACGAGCACGACTCGCAGTACGAAGGCTCGCAGGGGTCTGTGATGGACGAGGAGGAAGGAGAGGAGGTGAGGGTGATATCGGTGGAGGATGCTGAGGCTCCCAAGGAGCCTTCTCCCATGCAGGAGGATGCCCCCGCCATTCGTGATTCCTCAGCCGAGCCCACTGCTGCGGCTATCTCCCTCGACGACGCTATCGCAGCTGATGAAGCTGGTCGTGACGAGTTCGTTCAAGGTTCCTCTCAAGGCGGAACTTGATTTTTCGTAAGTCCTTTCTTACTTATTCTCGTATCTTAACTGACTCTTTCAGTTAGATATTGTATTATACGCTACCAGATGGACTATCGCTATTGCTTGGACCAACGCGCGTTCCCAATCGCTTTGAACATTTGTATATCTCGAAATCTTTGTACATATCTTTCGATATTGTCGTACTTGCTTGATTTCTTTTGATATCGTCCTAGCTATTGTTCTGGAACTCTTTTGATACTTGGGCCTGATTTGTATATTGCTATACTGCCCTTAATTGTATCAACGCTGCCTCAAAACGAGGTTTTTCTCCATTCGCGAGTGCTTGAATCCTAAGTCACCAGCCCTTGCTGATGCCTCGTGCGCCTTTATCGATTAAGGAAATTTTGTCGCGATTGCCTCGCTGTACGGATATCGCTCCGTTTTTCCCCAATAGTAAATAATCCATTCCTTGGATCTATTTAAGCGCAATCATGATAGCTTTTTCGTTGGCTCCCCAACTTTATCCTTCATGACGCCTCGCCCTTTTGTTGCCCGCCGTGGACTTCCTGTCGTCCCTGTCCTCTTGGGAACTGCTACCTCCTATGGTTTCCCTATCCTCTCTCCGGATTCCTTCAAACGTTTTGGTATTCGTGCACACAGTGATGAGTTACTCGACTCGGTTCGCAGTTTACTCTATCACGATTGCTGAATTCCTCTGACGCTCTTCGTCTCAGAACCCTGCGATCGATTCCAATACTCATCCCATGCTGCAGACTTCTTGTGTGCAGTCTGGGACTTTCCTCAGATGGGGTCAACCTTGCTCGCAGTGTCTCATCGATGGCACTGGTGCTACTTGCACTTTTACCAACCGACTCAAGTTCGTGGAGGTTCTGGAGTCGCGGCGCAGCCATGCGGAGCAAGTGATTTTTAGGATCAACCCTGATCCCGGTGCGTTTCTCGACTTCCTTAGTCTGTCGCGAATGCTCATTTTCCCTTCCCAGTCGAAGCGTATCGCGGGTGGGAGGTGCAGTTCTTCGCAGACTGTCAAGCAGCCTTTTACGACTTCAACAAGTGTGTCGCTCCTTTTGACAAGCAACGCCTTTCCTTGCGTTCCCAAGTCGAGGCTATCCAAGACTTCCCTAGCCTGTGCTACTTGCACATGCTCTTCGACTTCTACGAGTATCCCGCTGATGTGAAGGCACTTGTGATTCAGCGCATGGAAGGCATGAAGGCGTCCTTCGGGCCATCGGCTGTGGAGGACTGTATGGTCCAAGAGATAGTGCGACTAAGCTTGTACAGTAGTTCTCAAGCTGGTAGTTCTTCTAGCTCTAAGTAGTATAAAGTCGAGTCCTTTCCACTTGTAGAGTTCCTTAGAGTAGTTCTTAGCTCTTAGGAATCCATGTGTTTGTCAAGGAACGACTGAATTCTACTTCCTCAGTCAATCGCGAAAGCCATCTTTGCTTATTCCTATCGCTATCTCATCTTCGGATCGCATGCGTCAAAAGACCAAGACAGACTGGTGCGGTTCTCTGTTCTACTTCCTATTTCGGTAATTTTCCTGTTTTCGGTCGTATTACGCTTTGATATGCGAACACATGCGGCATCCTTATTCCGCTTATCCCGATCACAGTATTTCTTATACCGATCAAAGTTTCCCTTTATATTTCTGAACTCCAGAGTCTATAGAAATCCTAAGTCCTTTTAGAATTCAACTCCGGCCGCTCTTTCCGCTTATCCCGCAATCTATCACGATTGCTCCTACTCCTCCCCTTTTCATAAATTTTAACTGTCCCCAGTTAAACCCTTTATGACGGAGTCCAATTACTCGCCTAGCTATAAAGAGCTAGCATTCTACACTCCTTACAGCAGTATCTTTTCTCAGTATCCCTCTCTCAAGAACATGGCTCGCTCCGGTCTCACTAAAGGTCAACACGACGCCATCGTCGGTGTCGCAGACAGCGTTTCTGCGACCAAGTACCCCGACCGTGCTAAGCAGCGCACATTCCTCGACCAACAGACTGTTACTTTGGTGCGTTTTTAATAATTTAACACTTTTCGCGAATGCTCATAGCGTTGTCAGGACTCGTTCTCTGGCCTTCTCGGCGAGATTGCGAAGGACAAGACTCTCTACGATGCTTTCTATAGCGTCAAAAACAGCTACCACCAGACTGCTGTCGGTTCCAACGGCGTTATTGGCGGTCGCTATCCTCTTATTCTCGAGTTGTGTGCTAAGATCAAGGCCGAGCGCGAGCTTCAACGAGGAAACACCGTAGCTTCTCAGCAAGCACACCGTACCGAACTCGAAGAGGCTCGTGCTCAGGCTGACGATCAAGAGAGCAAGAATTCGCGAAAGCCCCGCGCTCCTCGCGCTAAGGTACATTTCCTTATTTCAGCTTGTCTTGATTGCTCAATACAACCCCAGAAGGACAACAAGACCAAGAAGTCTAAGGCCACTATCGAAGATGGAGATGAATCTCCCTTCGACGACTCTGAGCTTCCTGGGTTTGTGGACGACGCCATGATTGTGGACGACTCCGTGCGTTTATCATTCATTATTGCTGTCATTAATTCTGACTTTTGCAATTTTCAGAACGACGCAAGTGCCTCTGGTCACCGGGCGACTCAGTCTCTTGACGAGCGCAATCCTGCGGTGAGTATTGACCTGTCACGATAGCTTCCTTCTCGCCACTTCCTCTTATTGCTGCCTCAGACTTCGCAGTCTGGGAGTACGCGTCCTTCTTCGGTACGCCTCTCGTTTCTTCGCATCAAGGGGATTGACAGAAACTCTGCTTCCTATATCAAGGCTATGGCCATTCTTGCCCGTACTGATCCAAGTTCAGCGTCAGCCATCGTCGTTGAAGACTTCCCCGTTCCACCACCACGGAAACGTGCACGTCCCTCACAGCCACTCGCGCATGAGGACTCAGTCGAACAGTACGATGGTGCGTTTTTAGCTTTCGCGATTGCTTCTTAAGCCAGCTTCTGACTTATTTCGAAGCAACCGACTTATCAGTTAACAACCCAACAGTCCGCCAAACTGTTGCCGAAGCACGGGATGCCGTCAAAAGCTCCACAGCCGATTCGATGGGCGCATTACGACTCCAAGAAGCAGAACTTCGCTCGCGAGTCGGCTTCGAGAATGCCCAACTCCGGTATCACCTTGATCACCGCGAGTACTTGCTCACCGATCTTCGACGCGTCCTCGATGCCCAACATAAGCGGGAACAGGTACTACCCACCGGTAATGCCTAACTACCCTCTCCCGTGAGCAGCTCCCCTTTTTCACGAAAGGGTGCTAACCCTCTCTTTAACAGAACCGGTCACGAGTTGCAGAACTCCCTCAACTGCGGAGGTCCACCTTCCACTCTCTGCCCTTATTGTTCTGTTAATTACCACTCTCCTCGTCATTGCTTTTAGAGTCTACACTTCCGCTCATTAGCCGTATACCCCGACCAACTCTTTTCAGTCGTTACAGCCTATCGCGAATGCCAACTAGTATTCTTCTTTAGAATATTTCGCTACACTCCTTTCAATGTGACTCTGTGTTTTTGCCTTTGACTGGTGTGGAACTCCTCTTTTGTTCCGCTCAGCTCAAGTCCAAGCCCAGAGCTTCTTCGCTCTCCTCATTATCTGAGTCCGATTCGTTCTCATTACTATCGGCGCCTTTCGCGATTGCTCCAGGCTTTTTCAGACTAACTTCTTTCAATCGCAGATCCCTCTCAGCGAATAGATCTTCTTTTGAGCCTTTATCAATTATGCCTTCTAACATCTCTCTCGATAAATCAATCGAGTCGGAAAATTTTAGATGGCAAATTCGACTCTTTTGTTTTGGCGCTGCTCAAGCAGTACAACTCTAAATTGAGCTATCCAACTTTTACAGCATTGACCCGCCCATCTCACATAGAAGGTACAGGTTTTGTGGATTTTTGTATAGCAGAGGGAGAGTCTGGAGGATTGGTGTATTCCTCTTCGACTTCCTCCTCTATGGTAGATTGTGTGCTTTTGTTCGACAGAGTATTCGTGATAGCTTTTGCTTTTTCTTTTGTGCGCTGTAACCCGTTCCTTAACTTTGGCTCGAGATTGTGATCTACCTGCCTCAGTAGGAGTACGCTTTTTCTTCCTAGGAAGAGGTTCTAAGTCTGTTGGTGTTTTTAACCGACTAGACCGGCGTGGTTTAGGTTTCGCGAAAGATGTGGAAGCAAGTTCGCCGTCCGCAGATATTTCTGACGAGTCTGGTTGCACCGAAATGTTGACCTAAGTCAACGGCGCTTTTTAACGAATAATTCGTTCTTCTCGGATGTAAGTCCAAGGTATAATCCTGTATAGGAAGGTAGAGATATTTCTATACGCAACAAGTCCAAACTTTGGCTTGAGATTTCTACTTTGAAGTATAGAAATAGATGGATGAACCCCTCGCGGTGGGCTCCAGATGAAACGCTGACTATAGGGCAACTATGGAAAACACCCAAGAAATGAAAGGAATTAAATCCCTAATCAAATCCTAAATATAATCCTAACCACTATGAGATCGACGTGCGAGGTTCGGGGTTCCAGTCCAGTATAGACTGTGGCAATCCAACTATCCTGATACTCAAAATATACTAAACTTAAGCTTTTGCGATTGCTGACTTTGTACAGAGAACGTCTATACGAGTCCTATGTTGACACAGGAAGTGTGGGTTTCAACAAAGGTTTGAGATGTAACTCTTCTCAAGAGGTTTAGGTGTTTAATTTGCTTGTTAAAGCGCCAATATATCACTCGCGAAAGATATCCAATAACCGTTTCACGCGTCCGTATGCCAAAAGTTCTTATAATTCCACGCGTAAGTTCCCAAAATTTCCAATATTCCACGCGTACAATTCAAGAGATGATCCAACAGACAGTATATATTGACGAAACAAACCAAAGAAACAAATAAGCTTCTGGAGTTTATCTCGAATGGAGTCCAACGTCTAGTTGTTCACGAAGCCAATACTGGCTTGACGCTCACAACGAGAGGAGGGAATCCACTGGAGTACCAGTACAGGAAACGATGCCTTTTATACCTTTTACTAATAAATAATAAGAGACCGAACAATTGACAAACGGGTATATGGTGAGAGAAACCTAGGGCCCGCTATGCCCTCGCCCTATCCTTGGTTGCCAGAACAGGAAATGGATCAAAAATGCATTGAGTTCCACTCCCTTATCCCGATCATTATGTTATGACAGTGGCCCGCTGCGGCCTAATCAATATTGCCCAAATTGGCATTAATGGGTGTCCCTCCTCGGACCGTGCTCCTTGATCGTAGTACGGCGGCAGCCACCTCGGCATGACGTGTAGTTCCTTGTAGGAATATTCTGCGTCCGCAAATCCCTCGCAATTGGTTTATAGAATTATTCGTGAAAGCCTCTTGCCTCCAGGAAACACTCCTTCTGGCCTTTCGGCAGGTTCTTATAAGTTCCAAGTAATATCCCACTCATTCTGCCTTTGGTCGGAACACAAGGCGACTCCCAATCCTATTCCGGATGGTTAGAGACCTATCGTGATAGGTCTGTTCTGGAATATTATAACTTCCACGCTATACCAGCGCAGTCGTAGACAGTGCCAGACCTCCCACTTAGTGTATAATCCTTTAACTGGCCGCTCAGGCAAACGCCAGTCCTCATACGAGCGTATTCCCTTGGTATTTAATGTATTACTCTTTTAATACAATAGCACTTGAACTGAAAATGAATAAATTCAGCCCTGGCCCAATACCGGGTCTATCAACGGAAAGGATGAAGATGTGAGTATTGCATCCAGAGTCTTCACTACTAACTATTGTGCACAGGGTCGTACAAACAATTTCATGAACCCAGCGTTGAATGACCTGGCACTCAAAATCATGACCATGGGCCGTCGCCCCCTGTACAAAAATCATTCGAAAAAGTTCAAGAAGTACACCTCCTCTTTCGTCGCTGCACTTTCCATCCTGGTAACTATTCTGACCTCATATTTCAGCCAGCTCAATTTGTTTGGTAGATCCGGAGCGCCATCGAGGATTATAAAACTGGGGTTTATGTCCGGAGCGACTTCACCGCCAAGACCTACACTGCTTTGTACATCAAGGCGCGTCGCGGCCTCACTGACCTCAAAGCCAACGAATATCACTGGGCGAAAACCTCGGATACTTGGAGGGACTGGGCCGACACGTTGTCGATGTCGGCGGCGTCGGGGGGCAAGGACAAGCACAGAGTGGTCGGTGATGATGAGTTGAGGGTCAAGCTTGACTGAGACGAATGTATTTTCTATTTGTTTAATCGATCGGCCCCAAGCGGCCCCAATTTCACGATTCTATGCCTGTTTTTGGTAATATGAGGGGTGGGCAGTGCCGTCTACACTCTTTTTACAGACTGTCTACCAGCTCTCTACAAAGAATTATGTAGTAGCACAGTAGCTACGGCCTTTCTCCATAGAAAGCCCCAGAGCTACATACTTCTACATAGAAAGACCCAGAGCTACATACTTCTACATAGAAAGGCCCAGAGCTACATACTTCTACATAAAGGGTACCCTGTTCTACGGTCACTACAGCCACTACAAAGCTCTACCGGCACTACGTAACACTGCATAGCCGGCCCACATATTGCTGATGGTTCTTCTTTTTCACCCTCTTCTCCACCAGTTCCTTGTACAGCAGCAGCAACACATGAACGGAAAAATCGAAATTGATGTCAGACATTTGCCGAAGCTGAGCCTCGTATCCAGTAAGCCACGCATTGAGTTGCTCGGCCGTCTCCGTATTGAATGCGCGAGTTGTATGCTTCACACCGTTGTCGTCTGTCTGTACCAATACCAGATCTGGCTGAGAGCCATTCGCGGGCGCAGGATTACACCAGATGCGACATAAAATGTCCGTGGCCTGATGTCCAATGTAATGCCACGCGTCGACAATGAGTTTCGTGATGTGAATCCAGGGACTTTGTGGGTCTTGTGTGACTATATGGCGGAGAAGGTTACATGCATCATCGTAAGCCAGGAAACTTGGCCGAAAATCGGGGTGGTGTTCCCAAATCCGGTCGATGATTTTGAGGACCTGCGAAGAGCTTTCAGACTGATAACATTTTCCCCACCCTATGGGGCAGCCGCATGCCCACTGGACTGTCTGCAAGCAGTAGGTTGTCCTGGCACGAAAAGTGTGAACTACATTTTCGCCGCCTACACCGTTGAGTTCAGGGAGTTCGGAATGAAGGGTGGGAACTGATGCTGCCTGGGATCCATGCTCTGTTTGACGGCGTACGACTCGCTGAACACCTGGGAATGAGAGCCGAGAAAACCTGTTAAGATATTTTCGGTGCCACTCCTTGTGGGTTTCGTCGTCGCAAGTCACAGCTCCCGTAGAATGAACTGGACGTCCGCATGGAATTATCCCGCAAATCTCTTCCATTTGGAGATGGGTCTTGCAGAATCGGCCATTTTTGAAGTTTACTAGAGGACCGTCACAGGTGTTTACTGCACAGGTCTGCCAGAAAATGAAGTCGAGCGGGAAACATAGCAGCAAAGCACACGTACACGGTGATTGATAGTCTTTCCATCCATTGAAGCAAGTCTTGTATACCCACGTCCTGAACCCGCAGCCCTCTCTTGTTGTTTCGGAAAGGCACTGGCTAGTAGCTCTGGGGGTATCCCTTCATCCGATGCAGTTGTAGGAGCAGTCTGTTTGTTTTGAGCAACCATGTTCAAGTTCATCAAGATAGAATGCTTACCCTGATTGAATTAGGGTCCGGGGCGTCAATTACCGTAGATTCATTCGCATCTAAGACTACTCCCTCTGCAAGCAGATCAGCGGCATATCTCTTCAAGTGAGTGCACCGAGTGCAGCCGTGATTCATCGAACCAGGAATAATCCCTCCATTTTCTCCGACTACTTCCCGTACGGTTTTGGCTAGAGTTTGGGCATCTGAATGCGCAGGGACAGTAAAACTGTCCTCCAGTTCATGAGCTATGATGAGCCTTCGAGCAAAATGCTCAAAGTAAAGGCGCTGAGATTGACGGGCAGTGATTCTCGGCTTAGCATCAACTACATCGCTGAGCCATTCCGCAAAATTGGTCCAACCAGAATGGAAGCGGAGGATGGCGTTTTCTTGGGCTAAAGCGATCCGGCGATCCATCCAGATTCCATGTTTAGAGACTCGAAGGTATGCTGCATCATACTCGAGGCGTTGTTTCCGTCCATGGGTCTCGTTGCCGAGAAAAGTTATGCGGTCAGGATAATATTCCGCCTGACATTTAGGACAGTATGCCACGTAAAGCTGGGCCTTCACCCAATTGAAGCTTTTATCGAGTAGCTGTATCTGCTGTGGGTCTCGATGACGCCGAAGAGTTGGAGGGTGTCCTTCGTTTGGGCAGAAGAGGCAATTAACTCGAGTGGTACACAGGATTGTGTGAGGTTCTGGAAAGAATTGAGACGGGGGATGCTCGGAGCTGAAACCAAGCAAGTGATAAAGGTGCTCCAGATCTCCGCAAAGGCGCTTGGCCAACTGCTCCGAAAGATCGTCTGGCTCGGGAGGGAAATCAGGATGTTCATTTTCACTGTTAAAGGCCTGTGTAAAGATAGCAAAGATGCTCCGCAGCCAGGCAGTTTCCCTAGGTTGACGAGGTTCTCGAAGTTGGTTGAGATGGAGCCTGAAGAGCGGATAGGCAGCAACTAGAACGGAGATGATGTAGAAAGCGCGTTGAAGAGAGAATTCTGGGACCATGTAGAGCTGTAGAACCACTATGAAGTGGCTGACTGCTGGGACCATGATGATTCTGCGGGACGTTCTTGTGATTGCCTTTTTGGGATTAATCACACGAATCCGATGAATTCTTCGTAAAGCACGGTTGAGACGGAGACTGGAGTAGACAGAGATTATATAAGACGTATATTAAAGCTTTGTATAAGAAGGAGTGCAGAGGAATGAGTGAATATCACTCAATTATATAAAGCTATATTGAAATGTGCTACCGTCACTGAAACTCGCAATCTCCGGGCATCGCAGCTCAGCAAGCCAGCTACAGTGCTGTTGATAGGTAGAGAGAGTCAAGAGGCTATGTGTGATGCCTCAGTTCAAGGGAAAATGCGAAGGAACAAGGGAGACTCACCCGGAATCTCCTCATAAACTACTCACAACCATTGCACCTGCCAATGACGACAACACGGGGTAATCAAGGCACCTGGAAGCGGGCGCGGGGCAAGCGTTAGATGCGTTGTATCAAACAGTTGGCATAGATGCTTTGCTTCGAGAGAAATGGCCGAGAAATGAGTGAGTTTCACTCAATTCTCTGGAGCATGTATTCAGCCGGTGTTACAGGTGAAGACAGTGAAATATCGGACCATCACTGGTTACAGGACTGCATTTGACATCTCAAATCAGTGCAGGGCGTCGTTACGATGCCTCGAATGGCTTGGATGCAAGAAAAAGACACAATATTGACGGAGATCTGGCACTCACTTTTTATATATTCTCTTTTCCCACTTGTCTACATTTTCTGTGACTTCTGTGTTCTGTGGGACTTGGGAATGCGAAGGTTGGGTTGAGACGGCACTCCCAATCGTCAAAGAATTTCGGTAGTGCGACTATCGTGCCCACGAGGCTGAGTTTGGGGGTAGGAAGCCAAAGAGACTAGAAATTCCGAAGAAATTGTGTCTTGAAACTTGTTGAAACCAGAAACTCTGAGCCTGTGATTGGAGCAGCATTAGGCGAGAGGCAGTCGAGTTCGATTGGGATTGAGATCTGGCAATATCGACATCGAAACAAGTCGAGACGAAGGTCGGAACCGGACTGAAGTGTGGTCTGTTTCCTTTTTGGGAAAAGTCACACACACACACCTCTTCGTCTTTCCCTCAACAACGCGTCCACGTTTATATGTAACACCATGCGCCTTGTGTGACAGTACGCGTCGGATTCTGGCTGCATGCAGCCAAAACCCTGCCCCTCAAGTCCCTCTAACAGATTCACTCTTTCTACGCACCTCAAAAGCAAAATTTCTCGTCACTGTGATCTCCATTCTCGCGGACGGCTCGGTGAATAACAACTGCGACATAGTTCATCAGTAATGACAGACACAAGGGTTGGAGTGAGATGAGTAAAGACAGTTTAGGGAGAGGATACGAGTAAAGACAGACGTAAGAGTTTGTTGGGGTATTGGTAGCAAATGTGAGTGGTTTCAGGATTAAGAGTCGGAGTCGAGGTTGTCAGAGTCCATCGCTGCCTTCCTGCTCCTCTTCCTCGTCTTCCCCGCCGCGCTCTCAATCTGCCGGAGCCGCTCCCTCAACTTCTCTGCCTCAGAGCTGTGTCCATAGTCAGACGAGGACCCGCTTGCGACTGAGCGGTGGCTTCTCTTCCGCGCCGCTTTCTCCTTCCCCTTCCCCTTCGATGCCTTCTGGGCTGCCTCTTCGTCTGCCTCAAGCTTGTCCTGCTTTGCTTCTTCAAGGTGATTGCACCACTCTTTGCTCGACATCGAATCAAATTTTGCCTTGGTCGTGGCGTCCAATGTCGGGTCACCCTGGACCCAACGCACTGCAAGGGGATCATAGGGAAGGTCCTTATGCTCGATGAAGCTCTTGTCAGAGCTGATGGTACTCGTGCCGACACCGAGGGCTGTGTAAAGATTTTTCTTAGTGAAAGGACGTCGAGCGTACTGACGGTATGCTTCAACGGGGTCGTCCTTCACATCTGGTGAATTTAAGTCATGAGCTTGACTTCACGTTGAATCCGGTAATGCGGAACTCACCTGCCCCAATGCGATAAGGGTTCCCGGGCGTAAATTTCTCATCACAAAGTTTGACGGCACGTTCTTTGTCATTCCAACGCTCAAGGCGCTCCCCCATTGTATCAAGCGATTTCTTATAACCATTTGGGCGTCCACCAGCTACCTTGTTGAGATAGCTGAGGAAGCCCGTGTCGGTCTGATTGTCGGGCCAGTCCTCGGAGTCGGAGTCGTCGGCTTGTCCAGGGATGAATCTTTTCTTTCCCTTAACCCTCTTCTGACTCGTCTTGGGCCGTTCCTTTGCCATCTCCCAGGGTTTGTCTTGGGGTCGGATTGATGTCGACGGCTTTGTATGTGGATGAGAATCAAATATACGGCAGAATATAGTGCAAAATACTTACCGCAACTGACCCCGGCAGAATGAAAGGCTGCACAGGCTCGCTATGTATTGTGGGTGAGACATCCCCGTCCTTCCAGATGATACAACAGAGAAAGTGATTGATTTGTCGTTCCAGGCGGTAGTAGTCAGCCTGAGGGAGCTCAAGAAATGCGGGAATCTTCCCGTCAGGCGACGTGTGGTCATCAATGGTGCCAAGACTAGTACTGCTCGAGTCAGACAGTATGTACAATTTACGAAGCGGGAATGCAGGGTCTGTAATATAAATATCAGTTGACATTTACACGAGATCAGGATATAATTTTTCTACCTTTAGATGGGCTGAGTTGCGACAAAGCCTTAGGAATCAGAGCTCGTAGGGATACATAAATCCCTGCATCGCCCCCTTTCACAAGCTGGAGGCCTGCCGTATCAACCCACACCTTACGACCCTGTATACCCTGAAACTCTACAGCAACTACACAAGTCCGGTTTGTAAGCACGGATAAGATTTAAATTCAGAGAAGGCTCACTCGGAAGACCAGCTCCGTCTTCATTTGGACCCAAAGGAGTGTAGAAAGAGACAGTGGTGGTGATGACCTTACTCGCAGGCTTAATCGGGTGGTGCTTCTTGGGCTGGACCTCCTCAACATCAGATGTTACAGGAGTCAGGAGCGATGAATCGTCTGAATACAATGCATGAATGAATGTCAATGATAACAGACACATCTTGTAAAACATCCTCACCGTCATTTTCTTCGCCTGATTTGAGGCCATCTCCAGGCGGAGCATCCGGGTCCTTCAAATGATTGTATCGAGGAGAAGGGTCTGACTTCACGCCGCTTTGAAGAAGCTTCTTATGAGCGCTGTATCCAAGAAGCTGAGTTACAATGCTTGTTTGAAAAAAAATAATCTGACGAACCCTGAGGGCACAACATCGGGCTTTTCATTTGCAGCAATACGGTCTTGTTTGTCCTTGTGGGCACTATTCTTGAGTGCAGCCCCACCCGTGGTAGCTGGACGATGCACGGTGAATTTATGGAAGCGTGTGTCATTCGGAATCTTTGCGAGAGCACTCTGAATAGTGGATTTAAGGACTTTCACGACAATGTCCGTGTCCTTGGCGGGAAGTGCCATCCCAAGCTCTTTGGCAACAGAAAACAACTGCGGCTTTGAGAGATTGTTGATAGGACCGCCGGGAATGCCCTCGAAAGGCGGGAGCGCAGCGAGGTCGATGCGGGGAGGCATGATGGTAAAAGATAAAACGGTCGGGATGCACCGGAAGACAGCGGAATTCAATGGTCATGTGTATAGTTTCCGTTGCACAGGTTCATTGAATTTCAATAAGAGGTTCATCGAACTTCAGCGAACGTCAGCAAAAGGTTCATTGAAATTCGCTGAATAGGGGCGGATGTCATTGATGTTCACTATCTTATCTCGGCGTTCACCGAAGCTACATCACTGATCACTGACGGACGGTGAATGAACTCCGATGTTCGGCGTACATCGATGTTCTTTGTAAGTCCGAGCATATAACTCATCCTACTTGGCTTTCTATTCATGCCTGGCATCCTGCCCACCTCAATATCCGGGCTGGCAGTTGAGCTTGGGGTCGTCTTTCTGTCTACGTACCTATCCTACACCTTCTTTCAAAGTTCCCGGCGTCACGGTCGCCGGTCGACACGTCTCAAAGGCCCCTCAACCACCTTTCGCAACTATGTTTTCGGGCTCCGACCCCTGCTCACGAAATCCCACGACCCTGGTGCTGCGTATGTACGAAGAGTGGGCTCAGGGGTATGGACTCAGCGGTGTACTTACTCGATTCCTGCGCTGCTCGGCAAAAGGACTATCGTCTTAACTGACACGAAATCTATCAATGCGCACTTTGCGGCGAGAGAGACCTATGGGTATGTCATGTCGCCCAACGCCAAGCACTTTCAGGAGAGGCTGCTTGGGCGAGGGTTGTTATGGGCGGAGGGAGATAGTCATAAAAGGTGGAGTGGCATATTACTTATCGCCCGGGTTGTAGACGTCAGTCTGACACCAACATTGACGATGCTTCAACAGACAACGTAGGACTCTTAACCCGGCTTTCACTAATGCCGCTATCAAGGATATCACTTCGATCTTTTTCGACTCGGCTTACAAGGTTGGTGGTGCAACCGACGACAAGGTGATACTCTTTCCACACAATATTCAGGCTAAATCCGAGTCCGCATGGGATTCTTTACTTGAGGGACGGCTAGAAGGAACTATTATTGAGGTCCAGATATGGTCAGTTTATGATTTCTCGATTCGAAGCTATCATTCACGATTCAGACTCGTAACTGGCAGGATGAACCACATCTCGTTAGTGCCTCATAATTACAAAATATCAGCAGCGGGGAATAAACTTACAACTTACGCGGCTTTCTCTTATGCAGTCTCGATAAAATCGGTTTAGCAGGCTTCTCTCATGACTTCGGAACACTTGCAGGCCAAAATTCAAGCATCGCAGAAGCTTTCGATAACATAGGTTCAAAGGCGTCGACGTCGTTTTGGGATACTTCCTTCTTCTCATTGGCCCTCATCATTCCTGGTCTCCGTAACATTCCGTTTGGCCGCAACGGGATGCTCATGCGGCTCACGAAGACGATGGTCAGCCTTGGAGAGGAATTCCTTGAAACGACCAGGGAGACGGCTTATGATAAATCTGTGATGGGACTGCTGGGTTCGCGAATCGTATTACTGACATTGAGTTCGCGCTTATATCCGTGACAGTCAAGTCTGCTAGCGCGGATAAGATTTCGCACGAGGAGGTGAAGGCTCAGGTATGCAAACTTTCAGCGTGGCGTGTTTTCGGGGAGCATCATATTTCATATTTGTGTCTCAGATAAATGTCCTTCTCATCGCAGGATATGAAACAACAGCCAGTGAGTGTATCTGCTACGAATTCCCGAGCGTCTGAAAATACATACTAACATGCGGCGTAGTCAGCCTTACCGTCAGCATTTTATTTCCTTCACAAGCTTTTCTAATCTTTCAGCTCTAATGGGCATTGATCGAATTATCTCGGATTCCCGACATGCAAACCAAGTTGCGAGATGAAATCCTCCATTTCAGCGAGGGGGACCTGACGTGGGAGGAACTCAACCACCAGGGCTCTTTTCTCGACGCGTTCACTTGCGAGATTCTGCGGTTCCATCCACCTGTGGGGCAAGTCGAACGAATGGTGGGGTTGATCTATTCTCTATTCAACAAGAGCTCACATTCATGAAAATGTTTCAACAGGCCGCAGAAGACGACGTTCTTCCGTTGAACGTTCCTCTTGAGACCGCTGATGGAAAGATCGTCGATGGAGTCTTCGTGGCCAAGGGCACCCTTGTGAAAATCCCGATCGACTGTATGAACCGCTCCGAGGTATTCTGGGGCACAGACGCCGAAGTGTTCAACCCAACGCGCTGGATCGACGAGACGAATGGCATAAGCATAAGCAAGCATCGAGCGCAGGAGATCCAGGGATACAGGCATATGCTGACGTTTTCTGATGGCGCAAGGATCTGTCTCGGGAAGGCGTTCGCGGTGACGGAGTTCAAGGCCGTGCTGTCGGTGTTGCTGCGCAATTATACGTTTGAGTTTCCTGATGGACCAGACACTGTTATTGGACGCCATTCGAATGTTCTCCCGCGGCCGAAGGTTGAAGGCGAAGCTGGTTACGATGTTCCTTTGCGGGTTCGTCCTTACATGGGGCGAGAGTAGTATGCAGATGAATGTGGTTTGAATTTATTAGAGCATTGGTTTATCTGGTTAGGAATCAAATTAATCAAAGCTCGATCTTTCTCGTCGTGAAAATGCAGAGTTTGTCCGACTGAGCGCAAAATTCTCACGGTTGAACTTACAACTAAGTACGTTGAATTATAACCAGGATGTCCGAATAATTGAATTGTTTTGCTGATGAACATCTTATAGTAAGATTTATAACCTTTATTCTTTGATGCGCAATAACTAACTACATATAAGACGTGAATTGAATTCAAGTTGAACTTGTGTTTGGGCTTGTTTGCCGTGCATCAAATCAAGCAAATACAGCACAACAACGCGTGATCGTGATCTCTCGACTTCAACCCACCACTGCCCTCCGACACGTTCGCGCCATGAATTGGTACCGGTTCACGTCGTGTCCGCCGGTGTCGCTTCGACCATTTTGCAATCGGCATATTCGCCGCTACTCTATTTCTCATAACAGACCCAGGTGCGTCGCCTCATCCGGCGTCGCGTCGAGCTGTTGCCCGTGGTAGTTTCAAGCCCGATATTGTAGGTTCACTTCACGGCTCCCAGCCTCGGATTCTCCGCTGTATACAATCTCCACTCTAGACCATTCTCTCCTCCAATCAAACGACCGTCTAAATTTCTCCAACCATCGGCTCATTCGCCTTCGATTCTCAGCTTTACCAGGCCATACCTGTGTAATACCCCACGACATCAAATCCCGCAAGACTTCATTTCCTAATGATACTCAAGGATTTCTCTACTACCGCCATGATCGAGATGCCGCCTTCCTGGGGGGCAACCTCCGTCTGCGTATCACAAAAAGCGGAGATCCCGCGTCTTTTGCCGAAGGAGCAGATCTCGTCACACCCACGGGAATGCCCTGGCAAATCTCCCTTCCACAACTGACCATTCAACAAGACCAATTTCCGGGTGCTCTTGATCAGCTTCTTCGCGACGGCCTCGTCACACCTGAGCAGCTCGCGCGATGTCGAGAGCTCTTCGCCGACATGCCCAAGGTGTTCCCTTCGCGCGTCCTGTTTCGGATGAAGCAAAAGTTTCGCACGAACTTGCATGGCAAGCTCAAACTCTATGTGGTTGGCCATGACGCGGTGCATCACCTTGAATACCCCTTGTTCAGTCGGAAAGGCCGAGTGGCGTGGCGTGGTCCGTTTTTTTCAGAAGAATCTTTCTCTGCCGTGTTTCACCTGATGCTACATATCTCTTTTCAGGCTCGATAATTGCTCGATTCGAGCCCTCCGAGAACCCGGAATACGCTGGTCGCAGAATGGTCCACATTCGAGTGGTGAAGATCCCCGAAGCTATTACCTCAGGGTTAACCAGAAAGACGGAGACCGACTTGAAACGAGTGTTCTTCATGCCCGAAGAAGGGAAGTTGTTGACTTTGCAGCTTGACGATGGCACGAGTGCTCCGTGGGCGTACGACATCGATGGGCCGAGCAAGGTTTCGGTCGCCCTTCGTGCTCTTTGGGACGTTTCGCTCGTTTCGTGATGCCTATTCGAATCGTATTGTGTAACTCGAATTGATTCTTAGAGGTGTTCCCTTTGACTGCATTGGTCGGTCTTGAAATTTCAACATTCTTAGATTTCCTGCACCAGCTCGAGCTCGGGAATCTTTTCTCCACGGCGCTCGTCACAACACCCACCTCGCCACTGGCAGCAATCCCACTCCGAACCATACACGGAGACCGCAAGACAATCATCTTTCACCATCGGCATGTGCCCAGCTTCAAGTCGCACCCCCTTCGTAAACGTCGTCATGCACCCATTGAAGAAAGCGGCGAGCATTTGATCATCATGGAGCCCCGCCATAGTGAATCAGGCTTCGAAAGCGTTCGGAGGGGTCAGACAGTTAACTATAACTTCAAGAATCAAGACTACTTCGAAGAACGGCGGAACTTGGGTCATAGGACCTCGCACATGGACCATATAATCGGGACAAGGCAGAGTAGAGCTGCCGCGCACCAGCCCCTCCGGAATGACTCCTCTGAAAGCAGTTAGTGTTGGTTTCGCGTTGGTATCCTTGTTGGGGTTCGTTGCCGCCTTGGATAATGGGGTAGCTCGATTGCCTTGTGAGTTTGAATCCATCAAGTTATCATTTCTACTGTTCTGAACCTCAGCGGTTGACTTCGTTTGACAGTCTTAGGATACAACAGTAAGATTTTCACTTTGAATTATGTGACATCGACCATTGATTCACAATCACCGGGTAGCCTGGTATGCCTACCAGGTATGCATTAAGGCCATGGAAAATTCCGACAACACCGCGTCTTCTCGCTAATCGATGTACATAATACCACAGTGCAACATCGACCAGGATCTCGTCCTTACCACAGCGAAACTGATGAAATCCCTGGGACTTCTGGTACGTTTCGCAGATTACAGTAGAGATCTGAGTCTGGCATTATTAATATTGACGGATTCCCCGCAGGACGTTGGGTACAATTATATCAACATCGACGATTGCTACGCGGAGAAGAATCGTACTGAGGGTGGGGATATTATTCCAGGTTCGTGCAGTGGCGGTTCAGGATTAAAATCCTGACGATTAGAATTGGATTTTTTTGGCAGATCAAGTCAGATTCCCTGACATCAAGTCCATGACCGCCGAGATCCATGATATGGGCTTGTTCGTTTTTATTTACTGTTTCCGGATTGCCCTGTATTGAATCTTATCGACTGTCAGCAAAACTGGAATCGTGAGTTGTCCCAATTGAATTATGTATGAGCTGATTTCGAAACGTTCACTCAGTACAGGTAAAGTTCAACTTTTCCGGTCGACGATTTGAATGTTGCTAACCAACTAATGCAGTGATTCTGGTTGGTATACCTGTGCGGGATATCCGGGCTCGTTTATGAATGAGCTCCGTGATGCGACTACCTTTCAAGATTGGGGGTTCGATTTGTTGAAGTCAGTGCCATTCGTCTATCTGCTGATTTTAAATTGGTTAAAGCGTTCGATAGATACGATAATTGCGCCAGTGCGTAGCGCTTCGTCTATACCTCCTTTTTTTCTGCTACAACATTTGCGCAGTTCCGTATGACGATATTATCAAACAAGGAATGGTTGGGAGTGCGTTTTTCGCGTTTTCATTTTGCACAGACCTTGATTTATTTATTTATTTTGTTAGAATTCCAGCGCATGGCAGATGCGTTGGCCACCCTTGCAAAGACTTCTGGAAAGCCACCGCTGGTATTTTCTCTATGTCAATGGGGATGGGTTCGTATGATCGTTATAACCTTTGTCTGATTATGCCCTCTAAACTGGTTGCTCTCTAATACTAGAATCAAGTCTGGATGTAGGTATCGTTCATGATTCTCTCTGTCCGTAATCAGCTCAAATTCTTGGGCGAATCCAGCTGGGGAAAGAATTTTGGCCATAGCTGGCGTGTACGTGCCTCCTCTCCTCCAAAACCCTTGTTGACTGGACCAATGTGGGGTAGATTACGAACGACCTTGCACCCGAGTGGGACGTGCTGGCGCCGATCATCAATGTGTATGTATGCCCACTTCTGGATGAAAACACTATTGTTTATTTGATATCTCATACATACAGCAATTCGTTCATCTCTCAGTTTTCCGATTTCTGGGGCCACAATGACATGGACATAGTAACTCAATCGTTCGTCTTTCTGTAGTTACTAGTCGCTGATATTCTCTGCATCAGTTGCAACTGGGGAACGGGAATCTGACGTTCGACGAGTCGAAGTCGCACTTTACCGCCTGGGCATTGTTGAAGTCTCCGCTTTTGGTATGTTTCAGCCGTCCTCGCGTTGAAAGTTGCTCATGCACAGGAAAATCAGATAAGCACGAATGTCTGTTGAATCTCATATTGATTCATATTTAGAAGTCCAGCTGAATTCGTTCTGGCAGATGTCCGCGATTACCTCAGAAGTTCTCGAAATTCTGAAGAACACAGAAATTCTCGCTATCAACCAGGACCCCGTTATCGGGCAGAGTATTTCGCCCTTCCGTTGGGGCATCAATGTAAGTTTCCCAATACCTTGCTTTGTGCGTCGTAGCTGTGCTCAGAATCACTGGCATATTCTCGCAGGCGGATTGGACAAGTAACAGCTCCTTCCCCGCTCAATACTGGAGCGGTCCGTCGGAAAACGGAACTGTATTCATGCTTGTGAGTTCAAATAGTTATTGAATGGCCCTTTTCCGATGTGACAGTTTGATGATCATAGCTCAACACACTCAACGAACCGTCCACGATGTTCTTCAACCTGACCGAATCGCCTTGGATTCGCGCAGGTCGCCAGTATTCCGTTCGGGTTTGTGGCATTTTCAATTCCTATCTCGCAATGCTTCTCCGAATTTGACTCCACGTTTGTCATGTATGTAGGACTTGTGGACGCACACCGACAACGGGACCGCAGTGCGTAACTTCACGGCGCACGACGTCCCTGCACACGGCGTGGTTGCCCTCCTTCTTAAAGATGCCGGTGATGAACCCACTGGACTTGAATTTCCGTGCGCCGTTTGGATCCAATGCATGGATCAAAATGGTACTCTCGTTGGTGCGTAGCCTTTCACAAATTACTCCAGTGTCCCTAATATTATTATATGTAGAAGGGTGATAGTGTCTTGTATGTGACATCTTTCGGACCGTTTTGTATCATCACTTGTAGTTGAAGTTTGAGTTTTTCACAAACGACGAGATTGAATTGTTGTTGGACAAAGCGGAGGTCATTGAGCACATCAATAAAAGGTTCAAAGTGGAAGGAAGCTACTTTATTGGAGCGCATGCGCCATAAATTCCATGCCAGGACTGCTTTCAATTCGAAAGTTGAACCAAAGTTCAACTCCTTTTCGGTCATATTCGGAGTTGACTCGAATTCGGCCGATATATCGAACCTTAACCTCAACGTCGAACTTGCGTCGACTCTCGTCGACTCCGACGTCGAGCTCAGCGTGGACTCTGGAGCGTCGATGAATTTACGCTGGGATCGCCCCCTTAGACGATGGCCATGCTGTTCTCCACGACATATCACTCGTTCTCTACATTCATCTCCAACACTGTGCTCGACGTACCGCGGCTACAACATGCATGGCACCCTCCGCGAATGGGCCTTACGCATGATTCGGAAAGAAGATGTTAAGTACGCTGCGCGCTCAGACTCTCGTCGACCACACAAGCATATAACCTACTCCAAGCACCTCAAGGAGCTCGCAGATCGCTTTGTCTACCAGGAAATCCGCAAGAAGGAGCAGAGAGATGCCCCACCGAGAGGTCGCGCAGCCCGGCTCGTGCGTGCGGCGGATAAGCTGCTCGCAGAGGCTGGCAACCCGTTCGAGGCAAAAGGACGGAAAAGCGGTGCGCGCGTTGCCGCAGATCGTCGGGGTCGGCTGAGGGAGGCACTCCGACTGTACATGCGTGCTTCTCAACGGCCCGACGGCTCCATGCCAGTCTTCGGCTCACGCATCTGGGGCACTACACACTTTTTGGAACGACGTATCACCAAAACGGCGGAAAAGCTCGAAAATGCGGAGAGGGTGACGCGTGTGCATTACATGCCCGTAAAAGAAGATACTGTTAAGTGGGGTGTAACTGCTCAACCTCGGAGGGAGGTGGAGAAGCCTCTGGAGTGGGTCAAACATGATATACCTCTTTCGCCAGATGTACATCCCACTTCGCGTGGACTGGCATACAAGAAAGAGCAGCAGCTTCCTACATTACATCGACTCGCGCCGTCCGCCGTCCAACGCGCCAAGCTGCCCCTCCTCCAAGCTTTTCCCGGGGTCGGTCATGTTGGAGGGCAAGTTCTGAGTGTAGGACACGCTTCATATGCGAGCCGTGGGCTTCTCGGCACTGTAGTGCCTCCGAACACATCCTCATCACCGTCAACTCTATCCAGTGCGCCACCTCGCATCTACCACACCGCGCACCCCACCCCCGTCTCTTCTCTCACAACAGCCACGAAGCAAGACCCATTCTACGCCTCGCCGGACCCAACTGCCCTTCGCAGCCCGCCTTCAACGCGTCGAGGCAAGCTGCTTCGCTGGATGCGCGATAGTAAAAAACGGGAGCACCTCGCGATGCGATATTTCCCCGCACCGGCCCCGCCGCCGCCTGCGCCTCTGGCTGAAGAGCGCGTGAGCTCCGGCATGGGAATGGTGTCGCCGTTCGATTCCTCGGACGCGGAAGCGACGGGCGCGAGGAGCGCTTTTACTTCGATGACACATACGCGACCGGAGCTTGCATGGGTTCGTCAGCCTGTGAGTCGTTTTTTTCCATCCCGCTCCCCAGTGTTGTTGTAAACTCTCAACTGATATTTATTTATTTGTAGCCCCCGCGAACGCCGACGCCCTCGCTCGCACACGCACTTCGTGTAAGGCTCGCGGGGAGGGTCCGGTTATTTTCCGCGCAGGCAAGGCAGATTGGTGAATGGCGGTGAAACACTCACTTTAAAACGATCGCCGCCATTCATCGAGGGGGTCATTGCGCCCGCCGTATAGGTGGGGCTGCGAGACAATCGGAAGTGGCACGGTTCTTGCCACGACAAGACACCCGATTCCAGTCCTGTTCGAGACTGCCCAGCAGTTCTCAGTCTACGCCTTTCGTCACTACCTCACTGCATTTTGCTTGGAGAGCGCGCACTGTGGAGTTGACGGTCCATCTACCGAGCTAATATAATGAAGAAGATATGGTGTCCACTGAAACGACGACCGCCATGGCCCCCGTCCGCTCCTTCTCCGCCTCCCATGCTTCCATCTAGGCGACTGACGTCTTGGTGCATGGCGTCCCCACTCGCTCTCAATATACGAACCCTCTCCTACTGTCGTCCCAGCCTCCATGTTGACAGTCTGCGCTGTAGTTGCCAGTAAAGTCACGCCTGCCCCGTCTCGTCCGATCACCCGACCGAAGCCATACCTCATCCGGCCCATTGCTACAATATCTGAAATCTCAGCTGATATTGATTGGTAGCCCCCGCATACGGCGACCTCGCCCTCGCTCGCACACGCACTTCGTGTAAGGCTCGCGGGGATGATTCGGCAATTCTCCGCACAGGCAGGGCAGATTGGTGAATGACGGTGAAACCCTCACTCAAGGACCGTCTGCAATGACAAGACGCCCGGTTCCAGTCCTCTTCACGACTGCCCAGCATTTCTCAGCCTATGCTCCTCCTCACTAACTCAGTGCGTTTCGCATGTAGAGCGCGCCCTGATCATCCTGTTGTGGAGTTAACGGCCCCATCTACCAAGCTAATGTGATGAAGATATAGTCTCGTAAACAAGACTTTATAAACTTTTTTGAAGACAGTCGTTCAAACGTATATAAAGTCTTGGATCTATGAGGGGGGTCCGTGGAGAAGCGTCAATTGATGGCTCGGCTTGATCACGGCATCCATTCTAGGAAAGTCGCTACGATGGCCATCACCTGCCATCACACAGTGAAAGCTTTGCGCGCCCGCGTTGAGCTCAATGGCAGAATTTACCTCTAACACTGAGCTGTATCAGGGTAGATTGTACTTCTGAAGTAAACCCGCACAATATCTTGCTATTTATCCGCCGACAGCTTGTAAATCGGGTAAAAACATGTTTTCACTGACAATGAAAGAAAATTCGACCTCAAACCGCTGTTGAAACGAGATTGTTTACCTCAGAATATGCATACAGTACCGCGGACATATTTCTCAGGCTCAGAGGGTTACAAGGATGCTCAGAGGTATCGAAAGTAGGAGCAGTTGCCTGATTTAGCAGAGTTTCCCAATTTGGATGACTTTCCAAATGGAGTGAATTTCAGACTCCGCCAGTGATCTTGTCGCTTCTCCACGAGACCCCTTAACAAATCCGTGACTAATGAAGATATGGTGTCCACTCCCTGGCCCCCGTCGCCACTGCTTCTCCGCTTCCTATGCTTCCATCTAGGCGACTGACGTCTTGGTGCATGGCGTCCCCGCTCGCTCTCGATATACGAACACTCTCCTACTGTCGTCTCAGCCTCCACGTTGACAGTCTGCACTGTAGTTGTCAGTGAAGTCACGTCCATCCCGCCTCGTCGACGTCCTCGAACTCGCCGATCACCCGACCTAAGCCCATAGCCTCATCCGGCCCTTTGCTATAATATCCGAATTGTGCAGAAGAGCCGACGTTTGAGGACGTTGGCCTGCTTGCCTGCCTGCTGCCCGACGCTCATCTCCTGCTGTCGCGGATCCACAAATGGAACGAGCGATCCTCATTCAATGCGGGAAAATATCCCCTGATGACGGCACTTTGTTCCGGCACTTCCCGATCCGAAGGACTTATATGAACTTGGAACTCACTCTGATCTATACACCTTTCAGACATCTCACCCCTCACCTATCTCATCATGCGTCCTGCGAGGCCATTACGTCTCTTCTCGCTCGGACTGCGACCTCGTCCTATGCCTATGCGCCCCTTTTACGCACGCCCAACGCTCTCCTCCTCTATGTCGACGCAGGCCGAACAGGCAATCGACAAACAAAAATCATACTTCCGCCGCCTCGATGACCGCATAGCAGAGAAGCTTGGGATCGGGAGGGGCATGCGCATCACGATATACGTGATATTCGGCGTCACTACCGCGATCGAGACGTGGTTCTATTGCTTTTGGGCGTGGAATTGGTGGAAGCGCAGAAATGCTCCGGAAGGCGAGGAGAATGTTGAAAGTTGATAGTAATACGGTGGATTGAAGGTGATTGATCTTGTGCTCAATCACGACTGTGCATTGACTAAATTATCTACAATAGCGGTGAAAGTTGCGAGGGATCAAGGGGAATATACCATATGTTCACGGCCTTGTGCATCGTAGATACATCCCTACTCTAGTTTCTACATAGTTCTATAATGGAAATGTTCGAACAATCTGTCAATGTCGATGTGGTACTCGACTATGAGCGTAGCTTTCACTGCGGACTGTTTCACTGGAAGTAATGGTCGGGGCGTGCAACTCGAATATGAGGTGATAGAATAATCAAGAAAATTGAACTTAAGCGCTTAAGCCGTTGGTCAATCTCAATACTCAACGCGTGTTCCCTAACAACTCACTTCAACCTGGATTCTCAAACCTTACCGCATGAGAGTTTCTTCGTTTCCGTTCAATGCAATTTGATATTTGTTTGGGGGTTTACAACATTGGAATGTGCTACAGATTTCCCTAGAGCGCGACACCGCGGTAGGTGGACATTTGGCCCTTGAGACGGGTAATTTGACCGGCGGTGAACTCAGTGTAGCATGCATCGTCAGTGTAGTCCATGTAGTTGTCTGTCAAGGAACATATCAGGATGCTGCCATGATTTGGACGCAAGTCACAACTCACGGATGGGGTCGACACCGGCGCTCGAGCAAGTGTCGCGACCAGTGGGGCAGCCTGAAGCCGGGCTGGCCTCAGCAGGGGTGTCGCTAACCTGGTCGCCAGATCCGGAGCAGCCACCCTGGAAAGTGTGGTACAAGCCGACCTGCGTGGAAATAATATGAGCCAAGGCAGCGAAAAAGGACACTTGAACGTACCCAGTGTCCGGCCTCGTGGATGAGAGTTCCACCGCTGTAAACAAGGTTCAGAAACGCGCAGCGCAATCATCCAGACAAAAAACTAACAGGTTGAAGGGGGCGGCAGCTCCACCGGGGGTGGAGGAGAAAAGCATGACGACACCATCGTCCTTGGGGGCGCCGCTGTATGATGAAGGGAAGGTAGAGTAGCCGAGAAGCCCAGCCCCAGATCCAGAGGTAAAGCCAACAGCTGAGATTGTGTTCAACATCTCTTCCCCCGACTCTCGAAAGTAGCGACTTACTGTACACGTTCAAGTCGGCAACACCACCGGTGCGGAGAGAGTTCTTCATGGAAGTCTGCGCAGAGCTGTCGGGTCCGGCATTGTTGAACCAGTTGGCATTGACCGTGCGGGTCGTGCCACCGAGAGTCCAGGTGATTCCTGTGCCCGCATACGCCGAGTTCATGACAGAAACTTGGTCGGCTAGCTGAGAATCACTGCACAAAATCTGAGGAAGGAAAGTCCACTGAAATACAGGAACAATACGCACGGAACGTTCCCCCCAGCAACCGTCGAGTCCTTGCTGACGACATGGAAGTAGATCTGGAATGCGACATTATGATGAGCGGGTCAGAGTTGTGGTTATGAGGCCGCAGTCACCTTCAGAGTGGCGACCAGAGGTGTCAACGACGTGTGAACAACCTTGTTCGCGGCGAAGTGAGCCTCGGCCGCGATGAGGGCTTCCGCAGTGATGTTCGTCCCGCAAGCCCTTCATGAGCCCAACGTATGAGACTAAAGTCGTTGCATGGAGGAAATTGGAGACATACCTGATCTTGGGCGAGGCAGCAAAGACAGACGATGCAGCGAGCAGGAGGGTGGCGGGGAGGGCGAAGAACATGGTCGACGACTGGGGAGTAGAGACCTACGCATTCTGGAGCAAGTCTTTATACTGTATTCCAGTTGCTTCGGCAACAAGTCTTCAACATATGGGTGAGGTCAAGATAAGCCGCGCCAAGTGGAGAGATGTTCGCCAAGACAACAGAGTATTACCGGCGTCGATGTGATTGCAATGCGGAAGAAACAAAGGAAGCAAGGACACAGCAGATGCCAAAGCTCTAATGTTGGGGCCGCCGGAACAGGTGCACGCGCATCTTGCGCATATCTTGTTCGAAGACACATGTAGTCTCGCCGCCATTGGATATTCTCGACAATGCTATCACTGGATAAGAGGCTTCTTCCGTACAAAATCACGAACCGCGTTCGGGCGAGGTGGGTATTACCTGGATACCTACCTCCCTACCACCTGCACCGCTGCTCTCGTGCACAATTGCCAAGAAAACACTGGTAGATCGAAATCAGCAGCCTCCCGCTAGTGACTGCCGCAGGACTTGTGAGAGACTGCGAAAATGCTACTTGAGTATGGAGTTTGGTACGAACCTGAGGTTAGATAATCGGCATAGTCGAATCAGGCCAACGCTTAGCTATAGTACTGTGTACTTGGACTCAGTTGCAGACTTGCAGTTGGTGAGATAGCGCGACATGTCGGGTGCCAAGAAAATTGGAGCTTCGAATATCACCGGTTGATTGAAATCGCTGATCTCTTCACCGGCAGCAGTTTTGTTCAAGTTGTCAGCTTGACTCTGACTCTGAGCCTCGAAATGTGCCAGGTTGCCGCATGCTGCAACGCTGGATAACGGGAGACAAGGTTTCCGAATCGATATAATTTTCGAAGGAGGGTACGGAAGCGGGAGTGGGGCGGGGAGTTATGTCATTCGGCCGCCCACCTCTTGATGACATATGTACTAAAATTGGTTGAGGTTATTTTTGGTGTCTCGGAACCAACTCGGAATGCCGACCACCACTCCCCACACCGTAGTCCACTGTCGTCTCTAGCGCGGAGTGAGCACTACCCAAGACCGAAAAAAAGTGATTTTGAACCCACAGGATGCTATACTTTCTCCATATGCAGGATTTGCGGCCCAACGGATGAGTCGTAGCTCCAGATCCTCAGAACCTTGGGGTCGGAGGAAGATGAGCTTCGCAAGACATCCCTTCCACGAGCGGCCAGCTCTTCGAGTGGGAGCAACTCCGACCGACCCGGGTAGAACACAAATTCCAGGTCACTGAGGTGTCCGAAAATCCGTTTTAAGCGCACGAAGAATTCATCTGCAGTCTCCAGATGGACTTTGGTCGAGATGGACAGCGCTTTCAAGGAAGGGAAGTCTCGCCCAATATCTTCTAGCGACCTGTCCCGCTCTGAAATGGCCGGGTAGCGACGCGGCCGTAGGCCTGCAATAGCTTCGAGATATGGGGTCCGAGTCTTGGCAGCGCGCAGAAGGGGGCTATTTTCGGAGAAGGACGCCCCGGAGAGCGTTTTGAGGTTAGGGAAGGCACCCAGAATTCCGTCTAGATTGTCTTGGGCAGCGAGCGCGACAATTGCGGGAAACGACGTGTTGGCAAATGCATAGGAAAGGATCGAAACCACTTCAAATGAAACGCCGTAGTATATCTGAAGTCCGGTGAGGTTGGGCAGGGTTCGTAAGAATTCGAGGAGGAGGAAAATGGCTTTCATGTCGGATCGCGTCCAAGACCTCATTGACAAGTGTACCGACTTGATGAATGGAAAAATAACGGATGTGAGCGCAGAATCGGCACATGTCTCCTGGAGGTTGGGCCTCGATATCTCGAGGTGCTCCCACGATTTTGGAAGAAAGATTCGTCGCAGCGATAGACAGGTCTGCGAAAGGCTACGCAGCACCTCACGTTGTACACGGCGTTCCCCGATGTGCTCTTCACGCGTCAGGGGGGACAGAAAGGTGAAGGAAGACTCGTGGTAAGACGCAATTTCGACCAGAAGCTCGGTAGGAAGCTCAGTGAGAGCGCATTTCGTGGCCATAGCGGAGCTGATTGAAAGGGTTGTGGTCGCGTGTCTTGTTGTCTAAAGCCTTCTTTGGCACCTTCCTTTTTCGGACCCTGGCGTTGTTATGACAGCTTTTATTGGACAAAAATACGATGCAATTCAATGTCATCGACTTTTCCTGGTGCAATCGAGTGTGCTTTAGTGCATTCCGATGCAACCTGGTGCGACTTGATGCAGATCAATGCAAAGTGATGTGCAGCTCGATGCAAATGGATGTCGATAGCATTTGTGTGCTCAATGCAGTTGAGTGCAGTGCAATGTCCCAAATTGTCTTCACACCGACCATTCTCTCGCACTGAACAGCAGCGATTTGCATCAAGCTCTTATTATATCGTGATCGAGGCCGTGGGAGCTGATGGGATTGACGATGGCCGATCCTGCCGCCATGAGTAGTACTAAATTATTCGCCATTAAACCTTGCTAGGGGTCCAGGAGCATTCAACATTCATATGAATATGAATATACACCTAAATAGCTCATAATACAAGGAGAACTGTAACATTGTCTTCAATCTACAGAAAATTTGCCTCGACAGTTACCGAAAAACCAAGTTCGAGCGATAAGTATCTGGGATGCCCGAAAGCTTGGCTGGCCTGAAAACCGGCAAGTATTACAGCTGTTTATAGCACTTTATCTCAATAAAATCCGAGTGTTCCTGTGCTGACCATTATGAAAGATTCAAATTATAACCGTTAAATTTGAGAGGGAAGATCAGACGGAACCATCAATTTTTGACGCCGTGCCGGCTGCCGGTTGGGTTTCATGCAACTTAATGCACTTCTTATACAACAAAAGTTAATGCAATACAGTGAAGTTTGACCAAAATCCTTGCTCACTAGGTTGCACCGAATTACATTGACCCTATCACTGAACTGCACCTATTTGCATTGCATTGCATCAGAATGCATCAAATTGCACTGATTTACATCGAAAACATCAATGTCATTGGATGGCATTGTATTTTTGTCCGATAAAAACCGTCATACGTTGTGGCCTAAAAGTTTGGTAAGAACTGCATCAAAATTTCCCAGTCTCCAGACTCTCCACAAGTCTTTTTCAGCGCTTCAGCCTCAACGCCCGGCGGTTGGTTTCAATTCCTCTGAACACAAGACTCGCTAATCACTCGCGACTATCTGCTCCTCACGTTCTCTGAGGAAAACCATTCCTTCATTGTTCACCGCACAGTCAGTCCTGCCGGACTGACTTATGCTTTGTGGATGCTGCTCTAGTAGGAGAAATCAACCTATCTAGAGGCGTCTCGACCATGAAAAATTTGAAAGGCCACTTAAGGAAACCACTGCTCCTCGTACGACACCTCTAGAGGTAATTCAGAGGTCAGACCGATTCGTATGAGCTTTCGAGCTGACTCGCAGTCTCGTACGAATCGTACACTACCAGTGAGTGGATGGGAAGCTGAAAGTTTCTCCTATAATAAATATTGAAATTGTCTAGACTATCGGTCAAAGGCAACCTCATCACTTGTAGAAGTAGAAGGAAAGGTTTCGCGCACTCCAAATTGAACAAGTTACAAGCAAAAGCATAGTTCGTCCGCTCTCTACAAGAAAGTCGTATGGGTACGTGTGTATGTATATATTTTGTATCCTAACCTATGTCCATCCCATTCAGAACTCCGATTGCATTCAAGCAGCACGCGCCCTTTCAACCTCGTTCGGCTCGGTGCCAGTCTTCGCCGCCAAGCGCATCTGCTGCCGTCCCTCACGCTCACGCGAAAACTGACGAGGAAGAAGGGCCATGCCGAGGAAGTAAAGCACCCAGAAGACCTGCGTACAATCTCCAAGTTAAATATGGTACGTCTTTTATCAAAAGATATAAAATCGCGCACAATGATGAGAGCGAGCCACGCGTGTTTGGCCGAGCCAGGCACTTGATGGAGACCTCCGGTAAGCAGCCATTCCGTGTAGAGTCCATAATGCACCTAAATTATGGTCATTAGGCCGTATGAGGATGTGCTTCAAGTCGCATACTTGATATGCAGCCAGCGCTAGTATTGCGAGGCCAAGTACGACATGGAAATAATTTTGTGGTGGACGATGACCGCCGAACAGCTTTCCCATCTTCACAAAATGAATGAAAATGCCAACCAGTAATTGTATCACATATAACGCGATGAGCGAGACGCCTATTTTCTGATGGGGATCTTCTAGGTTTTCCAATTCCAACATCTTCGCGGCATTGAATCCCATAGCGACGCCCGCAAAAATCACTGGCCCGGACAAAATGAGTTGAATAACTGCATGGCCCCAGAACCATCTGCAGAGTTTACGCGGGAAGCAATGGTGAGTCTCGAACCGACGATTGTCACTTGAACAGCAACACACCTGCGTGTGAATGTACGGGCATAGCGTGCCAGGAGGACACCAAGAGGCAACAGAATCAAGAATCCGACGGTGCATAGTATGGCGTGCCTGCGAGCTACGACCTCGATCGGGGTCAAAGGAAAGTTGAAGAAGCCTCCCGCCGTTCCTCCCGGATCTGCATCTTCCCCGCCGCCGTCGCCGCCGCCCCGACCCTTACCGCTACCACCGTTGTCATCAAACTCGAAGCCTGTAGCCATCTATTATCGTGGATCTAAAGAAGTCGTGCGGAGTAGTGCAGGAAGCGCAGAACAGGACTCGGAGAGGCGTCGTCACAGGTCGTGGTAAGTTTGCAAACGAAGGTGGGCCCACAAACCTTTATAAGACAGCCCTTTAATTTAGTCGCTTTCCAATCCGGTGCCCTCGAGGTCGACATATGCCGGAAAATAGACACGCTTTTAGTGGTCAGAGGCTCCACTGTGGAAGAAAGGAAGCGTGCCGAGACCCAGCGTGAGAGATTCCCGACGCAATTTGAACATGAGTTGAACCACTTAGAAATAATTTGACCTGGACGCGGGACAATACAAAAGGACATTTTTTGGAAATCAGAATGAGGGGAATCATGAGCTGCAAATTCCACCATTTGAAATTTGTTGGTTGGGCAGAGCAAGCCAGGATTTACTTGTAACTTGATGGCCGCTCCGAGGCGTGTTGGATAGGTTAGCATTTTAGGAAAAACGTCGCACGGTTGCGCAGCGCACATAGCCTTCGCTAGCGTCAGAGTCGAGGTCAGGCTTGAACTCTAACCAAACACGAAATTTGCTCGGTGAGCTGCGGAGTACCAAGCCAGGTACTTTCCAACTTGGGATATGGCGGAATAATTCGCCTGCCCGCTCCGTTTTTCCGTCTCATGAGTGTACCGTTCTGGTTCGGTCTCTGGATATTCAAATAAGTTTGCTCTCATTTTCTCAACGATTGCACCAAATATGCCATGTATTTCATGGAGTAACTTCAGAGGTGTCAAGTCGAACAATTTCGAACATGCCGAGTGTGCCGAGACGATTTTGTTCGGGAGTCCCCAACAATCTTCACGCAGCGTTTGGGAATAGAGATCTTTGCAGTAGTAATGGCTCTAATATACTCCTCAGTGTTGAATTGCTCGCTCCCAAGTGGAATCTGGTATCAATGGGGTCTATGGCGGAGCGGCCGGCCGTGAGCCGGCCCCAACATTTTGATCCGATGACCTCGGACCTCACATCATTTGATCTCCAGTGTCTTTCCACGGTTCACTGTTCCCCAGTTCAAGCGTTTCGAACGCCGGAATTCGTCGGAAGTTCGTCGTACATTGTTACTTAGAGACTCTACCCATTTATACAAGTCTTTAGCTTGCTTATTCCCTCTCAGAAAAGAACGAGGCATCGTTCCGTCGTTTTCCATCTATCATTTCGGCTTCGGCTTACTGTAACTTTGACTGCTCTTTCTGACCCAACGGGGCCTGGACCCAGGTCCCGCCCAGATTCTCTGAGGTACTATCAGTCATCGTGTTACATTATTGACTGAGGCTTCTTATCCATGCCTTTCTTTTGCTTCGAAGAAGCTATACTTGAGCTATACCGTCAATCTAAAAAGGATGCCGAACTTTGGAACTCTAAATCTCACACAGTCGAAGAATATATGAAATAACACGCTGGGGTCAGCGCTGACATATACAGTGCAATACCTCGAATATATTATACATATATGGTCACTCAAGACTTGAACATCGCTGCTCGGAGCAAACCGGGTATAAACGATAACCGACTACTTTCGCCGTACTTATGCCTGAATATTCATCCGTTTGCCTCCGGCGGTTTGGGGTGGAACGGTCGGAAGAAATGCAGCTCGAAGGACTACTGCTTACTCCGCCTCAAGCATGGACAGACAATCTGAATCAAGAGGATATCGATTCATTGAAAGAGACTGGACTGGCTAATAATACATTTGTTTCGGGCAAAATGGTGGCTACAAAAGAGGGTAACGAGGAGAGTACTGGCGAGTTCTGGGTCCTATCGATAAGGAGGGTAACTAGGAAAACGAAAGAGCTGGTGATACAGTGGTGCGAGAGGGTAAAACTTCGATGTATCACAAGTATGAGTACGATCGAGTGGAAAATAACTGGGTGGGGGAGTCGTGTAGAATTCTAGAGTAGCGTTGCCGAAAGTAGTTTAGAAGAAGCAACGCAACAGTGCGCGTATTAGCCCCCGCGAGATGGCGGAGGTGGGTAACGAGGTTGGTGGCCATGGCCACGACCTGGCTGGCTGCCAGGATGGGTCGAATAAGGGTTAGAGTATTGTGGGTCCTCTTCGTATGGGGAGGGAATCATAGACGCCTGCTGGGTGGCGACGGCATGAGAATCGCGAGAGGACAACGCAGAGGAGCGATAGTGCTCCTGACGAGAGCGACTGATAGGCTGTTCGATAGGGCTGAGCGAACCGGAGTGATGGGACCGCTGAGGTCTGTATGAAGTAGGGGATGCAATTTGGCGAGAGGACGAAGCGTAAGGTGAGGTGGACATTGGCTGCTGCTGCGCGTAAGGATTGTGTTGCGGGGCGTGCGTGACGATGGGCGACAAGCCGGGATTGTTTAAGCGAGAGGTGATAACGTCGGGGAATTGTGAGAAGAATAAAGCAGCGACTAGCAAAGCACTGGAATGTTCGGCGGGGAAAATAATGATCCCGCCTCCTGGAAAGCTGTCCGGGCCCCAGGGAGAAATAGCGACCTGGATTAGATGACTCAAAGGTTTGTTTTGTTAGCGATGCTCTGGGAGACTTACAATTTGGTTTTCAAAAAGCATGCGCGATAAAGAACGAAAATTAGTCAAATTGACTACATTGGCGTCTGGGTCGGGCAGACGGTCCGGCATGAAGGTAGAAATGGGGGGTGCATGCTGCTGAATCCAGGCGCGGACCTCTTGTAGTAAAGGGGGACCGCGCGCGAGATAGGCGAAGAACTGGGAGGGCCAACGACGAACGTCACTATCAGATAAGCCAGATGTTATTGGTCGTCTGTAGCCTCGCCTCTAATAAGGACGCACCTATCTCCGTCAGTTTCGACTGCCGTCACGCGAATCTCCTGGTTGCTTCCCGGATCCGACGCCCTCATTCCCCTCACAGTCAGGGTGCCTCGCCAGGGTCGGGCTGCAGAGGCAGACTGTGCCTGAGTGGAAGGAGGGGGAATGAGGTTGTCAAGATGGGTAGGCAGACGGAAAACCATTGAAGGGAAAGAGAAAGGGAAAGTGATAATTTGAGATTCGTCGTCCGGACTTTATTAACCAACGGGAGAATGGTGTACATAATACGACTTCGGAGCCTATGTTGAACGTAGTTATGTTGGAGTACGGGTAATTCGGGACCTGAATTGGAGAAGAATACCGAGGCGAGAGCTGGTTACTAGAGAATGCTCGGCTGCGACAGAGGTCAATTCCGGGAAAGGACAAGACTCGAAGAGGAAGGAGACACGAAAATTGATATTTACGACATAAAGTGATGTGCCCTGAAGCAACCACAGATAACAAAACGGACTGGGCGCGATCATCTGCGATCATGCGGACCCAAACCTAAATCATGGCTCCCATCACCTCCATCAATGAAGCAATTATCGCAGACCAAGTGGCGGTGAAACCACCGTAGATCACGCGTAAATCTGCGTGAATCAAACGTTGAAACCGAGAAAATTGGGTTTGTTTCATCCGGTCCCCTCCCCTTCTGTGAATCGTCAAGTTGCTCAAGTCTACTGTCTGGTAGTTCTCAGCCCGAGAGGAGGATTGTTTTACCCCGGGAAACACCGGTTCCGTATGTCATAACGACGCAGAATATTGGAGAGACTTCTGAGGGTTACGGCAATACGGGGTTGTCGGTCTCGCGCATCGGAAGTAAGAGGAAGTAAAAGTTGAAAACTCGGAGAGGGAGGAGCGACGGAACAGACCACGTTGTCGCCACGTTGTTAGGGACCTACCGGGCGAAATCGGCCCGCAAGCGGAACCTGCCTATCCCGTGCCCTTGTTCAATCTCCATTCGTTGACGTATATGAAGGAAGAGTTGGAAGAAAGTCTCAGATTTTCAAACTTCCATGGCGACCTCAATCTCAGCGTCGCCACTCACGTCGGTCTGCAGATCGTTAGCGTCGGTCTGCTCGGGGCTTACTATCGTCATTCTCTTGGGTTCCTATTGCTTCATCCGGTTTTGCACTCATCGTGCTGTTCCTGGTCAACAGTTTCAATAAGGTACACGTACATATCGCAATTGCAATCTTCGAGCCACTAAAAGTGTCCGTCTAGCTACCAACTCCCAATTCATTTTTCTTTTCTTATGCCGCGATTCTCGCACCAGGAATTTTCGATTGACGTCGTCTGGGTACTGGCGTTGACTGCGCAGACTCGAGCTGGGACGGTCATGTCAGACACTGAGCAGCGATACGAAAAGAGACTGACCTTATCGTCCAATTTGGCCAAACTTTGCATGTGCGTCGCTTTGAGCTGGGAAAGCACGTCTTTCAGATCTTCTATCGTCGCTGCGTCGGCGTCTTTCAGCGCTTGCAACGCCAGAAGCTCCTCCTCGAGCTCTAGTACTCGCACTTGAGCATTCTCGCGCTCCTCCTCCACAGTCTTTACCCGGCGTTGTTCGGCTTCAAGGGCATCAGTCATTCGACTCACATCACTCTCCAAGCGGCTCTGGACGTCCTCCCGTTCCTTTCGCAAGCTATCCGCTTCCATCGTGAGACGAGATACTTCCTCCCGAGCCGTCGACAGCGAAGCCTCCAGCGCGAGATAGGCGGAATCCCGCTCGGCTATGTCGGCAGCGTACTTGGATTCGGCAGTAGCGACAACTTGCTCCAGCGCCTGGCGAGTCTTGTCGGATTCCTCCAGCTGCACGCGTAGACTGCGCCCTTCATCCACTCTGGCAACGAGCTGCGTTTGAAGAGAACCCGCCTGAGTTTCGGCCTCGCGTAATTTCCTCGCCGTATCCTCCAGCATCGCAGCCGAGGCCGCAAGTTCCGCCATCAGCGCCATCTTAGCGGCGTCAGCTTCAGCCAGCTGACCATTCTTCCTCTCTTGGGTCACTCGAAGATCGGCCTCGGCATTGCGCGTTATCTCGAGTGTCGCGGTAACTTCCTTCAACGCGCTCTGGAGCTCGTCCTTCTCCGCCGACAGATCGGTCAGCTGCCGCTCCTTCCGCTCCAACGACACCTCCAGCACCCCATTTGCATTGGTCCGGTTCAGCAGCTCCTTCCTCAACTCTTCCGCCTCGAGCTTCTTGGACTCTATGGTCGCACGAAGGTTACTCCCGGCTGTCTCGAGAATCCCCATCTTCACGCGCAAGTTATCCGCATCGCACCGAGCCTGGGTCAGCTGCTCCTGGAGCTCACGCTGCGTCGCGATCCGTTTCGTCAACGCCTCGTCAAGGGCAGCCATCTGTGGCCTGAGAGCCTCCGCACCAGCTCGCATCTCCGTCAAGACTCGTTTAGTAGCCGCCAACTTGGCGTCAGCTTCCGCTAGCCGCGCAAGCAAGCCCTGATTATTCGTCTCTGCCTCGGACAGCTTCTGTGACGCAGCCAAGGAGGCGGCTTCGACTCGAGCGACTTCCTCCTTGAGAGAAAGCTCCCGCGCCTTAGCCTCGTCAATACGGAGATCAAGTTCTGCAATACGCTGCAGCAGCGACTGGCTCGACGCCTCAGCCTCCAATGTCATAGCTCGTTGGGCAGACAACTCGTCGACCAGGCGTGCACGCTCGCCGATAAACTCGGCACTAGCAGCACCCTGAGTTTCGAGCTGATTCCGGAGGGAAGCGATAGTCGACTCGGATGATTCGGCTGTGGTGTGCGCAGCCTCGACCTCGTTACGCAGACGGGACAACTCGTTCTTGGTCTTGTTCCTTTCGATTTCCAAATTCGTCATGAGAGCCTGTCTCTCGTCAACGAGACGCTTGATTTCTGCGGCTTTCTCGGACATGGAGGCTTCTAAATCCGCTTTGGCGCGTTCAAGAACAGGGATTCGGGATATGGCGGTATCATTGTCGGAGATTTGATTTTCACACATAGCAAGATTAGTTTGGAGGGTAGAGATGCGGGTATTCTTGTCGGAAAGCGACTTCTGCATGTCGGTATATTGGGATTGAATGTCGGATAATTTGTGCGCAAGATTCTGGAATTCAATATTGCGAAGATGGAATGCTTGTTCGAGAGACGATGTCTAAATCCGTGAGCCGGGATCTCGACTCATGAGAAAAAATTTACCTGGTTTTTGGAATTGACTTTCATAGGTGACGCGTCGGGCGTGGCAAGAGGAACGATAAACGGAGGTGCAGAATCAGATTCGGGTTCAGGCTCATCAAACATGGCGTCGTCGTCAAGGTCGTCAGGATCGCGCTCAGTTGGTGCAGGGGTGGGTTGTTTACTGAGCTGATTAATGAAGGAGCCTGAGTGTGTGCGAATGACGGCGTTGGGGAGGGGGCGCAAAGGCGTCGACATTCTGCTCCCGACGTCACTAGAAGAGGTGAGAACGAGAAGAGCCGGCGACAATTGATACGTACACCGAGTTTCTCCTGGCGTTGAGTTGACTCTGCAAAGTATGTACTTCCTTGTCCTTGTGGTCGATGATCTCCTTCAGACGCATAACCTCCTCGCTCTCGTCCTCCTCGAGCTCAGTCAAAGGGGAGGCTGCCCGTAGTCGCTCCGCCTCCTGAGCGCGCTTCAAAATCATCAGCTCTTCAATCAACTGGTCTACTGTCAGCAAAGATTCATGAACTCTCAGCGACTGAGCGAGAAGCGCACCTGGGCTTTAGTCTTCTTGAAAGCAGGGTCACTTGTCTTGCTGGATGCCACCGACGTCCGTGGGCGCTTGCGGCGTTTAGGTGGCACGTATTCAGGCTCAGAGTCTTCATCTTCGGACAGGTTTGTATGGCGCGGTCGTTTCACAGGTGAAGCTGCTGGTCTAGGGGCGTTCGAATGTGTGACCTGCTTCCAGAGCAGGTCCTCCTGGTCGGAGGACAAGCTGTCGTGAGCGGGGAAGCCTAGCGAATGGCGTGTGTCTTGTATACTGATATAATAGTGTTGAGTTTGCATCAAATACGCAGCGAGATGAATGGCATTACTGTTTCTTCCCCCCTGCAGTGAGGACGACAGTACCCGCAGATTCAGAGGAGAATATCCCGTCCTCCTCCTGAGAACGACACGTCACGCATGGGAATGGAGGCGGAGAAAATATCACGACTACTGACCAGACGGTGGACTGCTTTCCCAACCCAGTTCTTCCAATGTGGTCCAAGCTTGTCTTTCCGTGCGTTGGCGGTTTTTAAAACTAGTAGGGGGTGGCATCAGAGATGGGCGAGACGAGGAGAGATGCTCAACGCACCCTGTGACTTCAGAGAAGCGAGATGAACCGCGTGTTTCTTATGTTCTCTTTGAATCTGAGTGAATGAGCCAAGAACGCCTGCGAAAGTCCATGAAGAATAGGTAGCTATGGGTCGATTGTTGGCACATACGCTCAGCATAAGTGTAATTGAGGACTTTCTTGCTCTTCGATGCAACCATGGTATCGCAGAGGGATGTATGGGGTATCGCACAAGCACTGAAGAGTCGTTGGTCGTGGTGGCAGGAAGAACTTGAAGGAAGGAAAGGGGCTTGTGACGCGTTTAAAGTAACGGTCACGTGAACGCGACAGCTTCGGCTCCGACAAAATTGACCCTCCCGAAAAGGCAATTGTTGTTGAGTACAAATGACACCAGCCCATGGCCCTGCTTTTTTGACTGGCAATATTGTTTCAGAGTCAAATCTAGGTACCAGAGCATATTAGCAAGTGATGAAAACGATTTCTTCCGAACTTGAATAGCATGAGATCAACATTGTAGAGCCCTCCAAATTTTTGAACCAGCTTTGGGCGAGGATCGGTTCAAAATTTTACATCAGTTGCTAATATGCTCTACTTAGTTTAAATTCTTGAACGGGAAGGATGTGCCTTTCAAGTTGTCACCCAAGGCCGCCTCTCCAAGAACATTATCTGTCAAGGTCTCGACGAGTCGATTGGCCACACATCTAACTATCAAACTAACAATCCATCCATACAGTCTCAAGCCTACCTGAGCTCCAAAATAACTGTGGTTTCGTATTCCTCTTTCTTTCTCTTTGTTAGCTTCCATAGTAATAGCTTGAGACGTTTCTTTCTAGATCCACTGAGTCGAAGTCTAGTAGAGATTTTCTTTGTAATCTGCGGCCAATATTGTATTTGATCTACCTGCAAGTGTCATCTAGATGTCCGGCATGATGTTGCATACAATACATGAAGAGTGAAGTGTACTTTTCCTGACCGGCGCGGAACTCGACGAACACTTGACTCGGCGAGTCGGAGGGTTCCGGTAACCGTGTTGGGCTGGTAGGAACTCAGTCATTTATGCTTTACATGTAGATTCTCGGGGGTTTGATATCCGGCAACATCTTGAACTGCGCATACTTCTGCTGAGATACAAATCGTTGCGATGCCTTTTTTTGTTTTCCCTGACCCGACGTGCCTGAGGGAAAAAAGCAAGAGGGCCCGGGGTTGATATGTCTGAGAACCATCTCGAGATACATTGACCTCCCCCTCCAACCGAACTCCAACATTGTCAAACCTACTTTATCCGGTGCGTTTCGTGCGCAAATTCCTACCGCGGGAGTTCCATAATGAAATGAGACCGCCGAAATTTACCTCATCTTGTTCAGCAGACACAAGCAAAGCATCCGGGTTGAGCATGGCAAGGAAGGACTTCCGAACGTTGGCCCCACAACGGGGTTTTCTGTGTAGATTTTCCTCCGTTGCCGGAGGAATTACGCCTTTAATGAAATCAGCGTCATTCATTGATCATCTTCATCTTCCGGCTCTCCGTTAAGTCCACCCCGTGAACGCGTGGGTGCGCGTCGTGCGGGTCGGCTACTGCAATATTGTCCCACGAGCTGGACCGGACCGGTGTTTAGATCAGCTGCAGGTTGGAGGCCAGTGGGCCGTGCAACAATTTACCAAGGCAACTTCAGGGCGGCTCCGAGTAACTTACTGGCTGGCACTTGACCTAGACTTGCACCCCTTTGATTACACCCATAACAAATATACAATTCATAGAATAGTAATATGTGAATCGAGGTGCCAGTCGCGCTTTCACAACACTATTGGAAGCTACCCACTGAGAAACTGATGCCAGTGGTGTATTGGCCTCTGAATTTTTATCCTATGGCGCCCAAATCGCCAACTTGAATTTCGACATTCCTACCATTCACTACAAAATGAACCGTGGGAAGACGAACTGAATACATTCCGGCTTGGCATCTGTGGTGTTCCCGGTCGTTACCATTGGCATCGGAGGTGCCAGTAGAAGGGCCATATGCTACCAGGGCATGTGTCCTCAACGAAGGTTTGGCTCAAACATATATGAATTCACGGCAAATTGGATATACTATGCGATGAGAAAATCAGATACAAAAAATCGTGACGAAAGGACGGAAACGAAACAAGAAAGATTGTACAATTTTCGCCGCCGGTCACAGAGACTGCTACTGCATCTATAGACTTCCCAATGATAGTGTCACAACCATTTCTTATTACCGTGTTGCGATACAAACGCTCCAGTTCGATCCACAGTCCACTGATAAATCACCTCCAGCATCATCCTCACCGACTGTTCAGGTGTGATCGGGCCTTCGAACTCGAGAGCGATAGCCTTGAGTTTCTGTATGAATGCTTGATATTGCGCCTCTTCCTCTGGCGTCCCTATTTCACAGAAGATGTTCAGTTCAGCATCAAGTCTTGCGTCAACAATCAAACGCCGCAATAGAAAATGACTGACGCCCTTTTTCCGTATCTACGAGACCAGGAGCAACCGACAAGAAGACAAATCCTTCCGCCTTGTGTGCCATAGCGTACTTGGCCACCGCCATGTTAAGTGCTGCCTTCGAAATCGCGTACGCTGTCTGCCCAGCATTGTTCGATCCGAGTGCGGCATCGATGTCGGCTGCGGCGGTAGATATCATAACGACTTTCTTCGCGGTACCGGCGCGCAGCAAAGGAATGAAGGCGTTGGTGGTGTGGATGGTACCTAGCACATTGACTTGGAACTATGGCCAAGGTCAACACAATTATCAATGAAAAGATGGCACAAGCACACCTTCTCGAGAAGGTCTGCATCTAAAGCTTCTTTGCTCGGGCTACATATCCGTATTTTCAGTCAGTATTCAGGGAAGAGGAAGCGGCGATCAAGGTAGGTACACACAATGTCGAGAGTGTTTCCGCTGAGCGATTATGTACGGCGGCGTTGTTGATGAGATAGTCGAGCTTCCCGCCCGTCACTTCCGCAATACTCTGCACTGCAGCCTGCAAACCTTCAGCCATTGCATTTATATTCTTCCTTGAGCTGCTGCAGCACTGTAATTACCTGGACCGCTACCGAATCGGTGATATCCGCCTCCAAAACAGTGACATTTGGTCTCGAGAGATCATGGAGCGCAGTTGCCGAGGATTTGTTGCGCACAAGAGCGAATACGGTGTTTTGGTTGTTGAAACTGAGTTGTGACACAAATTCAAACTAGCAGTACGTACGTCAGTCTAACAAGCGCAATATCAGTGAAATCAATGGCTCTTACACCTAGACCTCTCGCTGCGCCAGTGACAACGTAGGTGGACATTTTGTGCGGATTTCGCTGGTGGGGGTCGTCTTTATACAGTCAATTAAAGCGCTCGTACCCGTTGTTGAAGGAAGATGAAGCGACCTCGCTCTTTTATTGATAAGCTACGGAAACAAGGGAATTCCGAATCCGAGGTCGGACTCGAAAGAGCAAAGCAAATGACGTGAGCCACTCTGCGTAAAGCAAGCTCCGGGAATTTCGAGATGTATCGGTGTTCCGTATCACTCTAGGCAAAAGGCTGGCCGACGACTTTCACACCCAACTTGAAGGCGTTCGAAGGGTTCCGAATATGGATTCTGATTTCTGCAGCTTAAGCTTCACGCGCCGATGCACACATTGCACAGAGCTGCACAGGACAAACTTTGAACAGGAACGGGCTGGCAACCAGTGGCAGGTCGATATGCCAGTGCGCATCGTGCGATTCCTGCGATAGGATGTGTCTTAGGAGCTCCTTCGCTTCAAGTTCCAAGTTGTGTAAACTAATCTTGAGCGGCGCTACGGGCAGAATGTGGACGAATGTGGGCAGAGCAAGGGTAGCGGGAAAAGAGTGGTCGGCTCTCTGAAGCCGAAGCCCGAAAACCCGATAACCGAATTAGGCAGTTAGTTACAACGCCAGAGTCCGAAAAAGGCAAGTACCGTGAAGCTCAAGTTGGTTAACAAGGCACGCTAGTCTCTCCTCGACAGACGTTCTCAAGACATTTCATGCCAGGGCAACTTCGGTGCCCTCGAGACAACAAGAAAGACGCGTATTGTGCCACCCAATTATATGGTCACAAAATGACAAATGTGCGGCAAACGGCCCTGGAAATCGTATCGAGTCCCATTCAAGAGCTGAACATGCCAGTGCTCGAAGCTCAAATCGAATCTCGCTTCCAAACCCCTACGTTTTCTAAAGCTCGCCGCCGCGACGGATGTGAGATCTTTTCTTCACACCTTTAGATCTTGCGGCCTCGGTATCGCAATTTTGTTTCTCTTCTTATAGCATATTTACCATTCGAAAGTTGCAGAGACACTGTCCTCAGTGTCATGAGTGGTTGATCTCAGGCTTCCACAACATATGTACGTAAAACCGGGTATTCCCGGCATATTTTAACCGGTACCATCAAACTTTCTTCGACTCTCCTTCCCCGGACCCCGACTTCGATATGTCCCCGACAATTTACAAGTCTCCGTACCCAGATGTCTCAATCCCCAACTCATCTGTCTTCACATTCCTCTTCGGTACACGCACCCCGCAGTCCATTGGCGGCTTTCCGGCCTCCAAAAAGGCATTCATCGACGCCGCGTCTGGGGCGTATATAACCCGAGCACAATTCCTTGATCTCACTCTTTCCTTTGCTTATGGTCTCCGCACCCACCCCAACACAAACCCCTTTGCGAAAAGAGGTAGCACGGTGTTGATTTACTCGCCGAATTTGCTCGCGTGGCCTGTGGTACTGCTTGGATGTTCGTCAGCCTTACTTCCTCTCGTTGCGCATCAACTCGAGCTACAATGTCGCAGCTGTGGCCGCCGGCCTCCGCTGTACGCCCGCAAACAACGCGTACACGAGCCAGGAGCTCTTGCACCAGTACACGGACAGCGGAGCGAAACTTGTGATCACGACTGAGGACGGGATCAAGACTATCAGGGAGATGTTTGCGAAGCTGGGAATTACTAAGGAGGAGGGGGACAAGCGAATCATCGTCATCGGACGGGGCTTACAATGGGCTGGCGGGCCAAGCGCCAAACCCAGTGCGGAGGCTGCTGGGCTTTTGACAATGGAAGCTTTGCTAAACGGCGGGAAACTGAAGGAGGAGGAAAAGTTCGACGGCCCGCTGATTCATGAAACCGCGTTTATATGCTATAGCTCTGGAACGACGGGGAAGCCCAAGGTACGCCTCTTTACTTTCGCGTCTTTGCCAGGCCATTCGCTGATGAATTGTATAGGGCGTTGAGGTGATCATGTGGCCTCCGATTGGATGGCTTTCAAAGTTGAAACTGATGCCACGCATAATTTATATAGACTACCCATCACAACATCGTTAGCGAACTTTCGATGTTCGGTCCAAATTTCACTCCTCTCGAAAAAGAGGATGTCATGTTGGCTATCCTTCCCTTCTACCACATTTATGGTGCGTCTGTAAATTGTTTACCTGAGCTGGTAATTTTGCTCTGAACGTCTTACCAAAGGTTTAAGCCAACTCGTCCACTTCCCATTCATAAACGGACTGACTGTCGCTGTTCAAACGCGTTTTGAACCTGACGCTTTCTGCGCCAACATCGAGAGATACAAGGTCACTCACAGCTTGATTGTGCCTCCTGTACTAGTGGCTCTTGCTCGGCACCCTGGTCTGTTTTCCTTTCATTATCGGCGCAGGAGGAAATGAAGCTCATCGCTCAAATAGCTGCGGATAAATACAAAATGACCACCCTCCGGTACTTATGTTCTGGCGCGGCTCCTTTGGGCAAGGATTTGGTATCGCAGGTAGGAGTATTTTTAGTCCCGACGATCTCCATTGTAATCTCTTCCAAAGGTGAACAATCGGTTGCGAAAACACGGAGTCAGATGTGACATCGTTCAAGGTATCTAGAAAAAAATGCTTCCCTGATTGAAATATCTTACCAATATTATATCAACAGGCTACGGCCTGACAGAAACCTCACCAACAACTCACCTCCTGCCACATACCGAAGCCGAACGAATGATGGGCAGCATAGGCTACCTCATGCCCAACCTTGAAGCCCGACTCGTGGTCGACGATGATGGCAAGGTGGACGCCGAAGAAGGAGGGGCCGGGGAGCTCTGGATTCGCGGACCGAGTGTCATGAAGGTTTATGCACATCGAAATTAAAGCGTATCTTATAGCGACTGACGGACTATGTATTTTTATTGCAGGGTTACCTCAACAATCCAACGGCCACCGCAAACGCTATCACACCGGACAAGTGGTTCCGCACGGGCGACGTCGGTCAAGTCGACAAGGAAGGCTTCTGGTATATCGTTGACCGTAGGAAGGAGCTGATTAAATATAAGGTGCGATTTGCGATTCTCTTTTGGTGATATAGATGTTCATTCAACTCATTGGGTGTAGGGGTTCCAAGGTTTGTTGGTCGAGCCGCGCTCCCCCTGAATCTGAAGCTGACCCTAAATGGACAGTACCGCCAGCCGAGTTAGAGAGCATTCTCCTCGGCCATCCCGCCATCGCCGATTGCGCGGTGATTGGTATAGACGACCCAGAGCAGGCTACTGAGCTTCCTCGGTTCGTTTCAATTCGCATTGATATTGCAGCTCAACGGGCTGAACATTTGATGCATTTCCAGCGCCTACGTCGTCGCCGCACATCCCGAAAAACTCACCATAGTCAAGGACAAGGCAATCTTTGAACAGAGTGTAGTGAAATGGATGGAGAGCAAAGTCGCCAGGCATAAATATTTGCGAGGAGGTCAGTCAGCGTCTGTGCATTTGTTCCTGTATGCTTAGATTTTTAAAGGCGTTCGTGTCATCGACATAATTCCCAAGAGGTAAGTATCGTCTCCTAGCTTGTGATTCTTTACTTGATTTCGCCTACAGCGCTGCCGGGAAAATTCTCCGACGCGAGTTACGAGACCGAGCCAAGAACGAGAAGGCTGGCGGCCAGCAGCTCAGAACCAAACTGTAGTTCTCGGGGTTTACATTATGCTTCTCATTATTTTGAACTGGATGTAGTGTACCTGGTTCTCTAGGACTACGATTATATACCAAGAGGTGAATATTTTTATGGGACTACACGTATGTAACAAGATACAGTTCGACCATTGTTGGGTGTACGTACAAGCAACTCTCAAGAACGACAAACTACAGTATTAGATGATCATGCATCAAGCAGTAAAATAACAATGAAAAGAATCTAATCAAGCCCAAGCTCCGCAAGGCGCAGCCTCTCCGCCGGATCCGTCGACTTCGCGCGCACGCGTCCAGGCGGGGAGCGCGACGACCCACGCGGCGTCAACGACGTCGATTTCGGTTTCCTCGGAAGATGAATCATGGTAGGAGGTCGAGATGCCTCTGTTGATGTATCGTCCAAGGACATGGTGCGGATATTCGGCGAGGACGAGGACGAGGGGATGGGCATCACGACGGTGAGCGTTTCAACGTCTGAGGTCTGACTATACGGCGGCACGGGTGTTTGGAAGACATCCGCTGGAAGCGCTTTGCACAGTGCCTCGAAGAGCTTGCGTGAGGCGTCAGCGTCGAATGTGCCTGTGCGCATGGCGTTTATGAGGGTTTTAAGTTTCGTAGAGATGGAAGGTGGGAGCTATCAATTCAAGTCAATTTTTCTTGTGTCTATTAAAGTAATGAAGAGAGGCTCACGAAAGCAGACAGCCGATCCATCATCACAGCACATTGTTCAACGTCCTTCTGGAACGCGAAATCAATGCGATGCTCAAATTCGCTGGCGTTCGAAAGGTTGGTGAAGTAATAGCGAACGGGATACCTCGTTCGATCGAAAGATTCGACGGAGGCTGAAGCCGAAGAAGTGATCGGTCCTAAATCGACCATGTAACTGTGCACATCGAAACAAGAAAGCTGGGCGATGGAATGTTCGTGCAGGAATGAAAGCCCTTCAAGGACCTGTCTGAAGAAGTCGGTGTAGTTGGAGACGATTTGAAGCGGGGGTTGATTGAATTCAACGAGGCGCTGCATGCATAGGAAAACATAATCGTCGCGCGACACTGCGCAGAGGATGTGGGGTGTAGGGTTCCATGGGTCCTGGCGCATTTCGGGCTGGTTGAGTCGGAGGAGAAGGAAGAGTTCGGGGGACGAGTCTGAAAGGCGTTTGATTGTCATGGAGTCGTTGGCTTCAGGGGAAGACGCGGCTACAAAAACTGTGTTTCTGGTCTCGTTGAGTGGGCACGGATCCTCTGCTAAGAGGTCGTCGATGAGTTGTTCAAAGTCGCTGCAATCTTTTTCAGATAGGTGCAAACTTGGAAAGACCTTTGAAGTGAACATACACATCGTATACAATAGAAGAAGTAGATGAAGACTCCGAACTGACTGAGGACGACGAATTGCGACGTGGGCGAGATGTGCCGCCCCCCGACGAGCTCGCCGCTCTCGTTACTCGCTGTAACGGATAGCCTTGATACTGGTCGAGGTCTTCAAGCGTCTCATCGCTGCTGCTGTCGCTGTCGTCCTCAGAGCCCTCCGGAGAGAAGTAGATAGAATCGCCTAGCATCATAGGCTGCATGGTGGAGAACGACAAGCTGTACAGTGGCGGAATTAGATAGGGGGTCGGAGTGCGCTGTCTCCGACGTCGGCAAGCGAGTTGAGGTGGACGTTCTGGACAAGCTGTGTGGACTGGACCCGGCGTTGGGAACCATGACGCGCGCTGAAGGCCAGGCACATGGTGAACTATAATTTCGAATACAGCGTTGTCGGCGCCGCCCCCGCCGATTTTCCATCACTTCTGTGACTGATGCTACGTAACGCGTCACGGTTCGACTTCGTCGTCAACTTCAATTCATCTTGCTCTAAGTATTACTGGTGCTCCCCTTGAAAGGGCACTAGCGGAAATGCCCCAAAACTTATCTTGGTTATTCGAACGTCTAGTAAGGGTTCATCTGTACCGGAACTTGAAGGTGACTAGATTGTGTCGCCGTTTTTAAATTTTGCACGCTTTAGCCTTTCATGATTTGTTACCCTCAAGGTTACCCCGGAGGTATATACACACACCCATCTCGTTGATATCTGATTTCGGCGAGAAGTAATACAGCTATGTTTAATCCATCCCCGCTTTTCCGTATCTACCTCCCAAGTGACCTTGCAGCCATCTCTCAACATCCTCCACCGGGATCCCTCTCTGATGATTATAGGTTCCGTCGATAGGCCACGAAACTCCCTGTCCCAATGCGAACACGGCGCGATATTTCTTCATCCCATTTTCAGCGTCGTTTCGTAGCTCTTCCCTCAATTTATCCACCGGCCACACATCTCTGCTGATCTCCTTCCCCAGGGCCTTTTCGACCGCATCGGCTAGTGCGCCGTATGTGATAGTATCCCCAGCAGTGTATACAACCCCGCTGCTCTCCCACTTTTCCTGCACAATCATCGCCGTCAGCCGTCCGATATCTTGCGGGCTTGTAACCGTAACCGCCGTTTCCCAAGATCCAAGTGCCCTGCAAACTCCCTCTTCAAGATCTACCACACCAAACACTTTCTCGAACAAAAAACTCGTGAACATGCCCGTGCTGACGATCTTCCAGAGCGTCTGCGTCTGCCCACGAAGCAAATCGCGTACATCAAGCTGCTCATCGAATAAATCTTGCGGCGACCCACGTCCAATGACATCGTAATCGACGCCAAATTGCCACGGGATATAACGGGAGACGCCTGCCGTGAGCGCAGCGCGCGCAATCTTCATTTGTGTCCCTCGACCTGCGGCGAATCCAATGCAACTGATGACTGTGGCATGCCCGCGAAGCGAACTAGCAACAGCCTCCGCCGAATCTGTTGCCACATCACCGTACACAACCCGGACGTCGAGACTGTCCAATTGCGAAAGTAGCTTTTGGCGGTTCGGATTTTGAGATGGTCGCAGGAGAGCGGTCAAAGATGAAGAGGAAGGTTTAGTAGCCGCAAGAGAGTGGATAACGGCGAGTCCAAGCTCCCCTGCGCCGATGACTAGAGTTGAGTCGTTGTCTGCCATCTTCGTTCACGTCGATGTTCTGCCTGACATCATCGAGCCCATTCTTATAGGTCTCGTTTGTAAGCTGCCAAGAGAGGCTGACAAAGAAGAATGAGAGTCGGAATGAGGCGGAAGGGTTATGTTCCTCTGAACCGAAATTTTGCTCGTTTTGAATGTGTTTACAGCCCCTTGCAATGATACGCTTCCGCCGAATGGGATCGCGGCATCCAAGTGGCATCAATTCCCCCCCTCCTTCCCTCTTTCCGGTCCCGATTTGCATCGACAAGCGAAATTTGGCGATTCCTGTTATGTTCGAATTCGTGTTCCTTACAGATGTGGTCTACTTTAAACTGAAGCGACATTTTGTGACAAATGTCAACATCCACAACGTTCCTGATTAGAACTTCGGAAAATACTCGACATGGCATTTCGCCGCGGCGGCCCGGGGTTCGTTTTTTATACAGGTCTCGATCTCTCTCGTGAGCTTTCATGCGACACTCGGAAGTTCGTGACCGACGTGCGCGGAAATATGGACCCGGGGCGGGCGCGTTAAAAGCGCTTTCACTTTGGTGCAGCCTCACTTGCTCAATCCCCATCATGACGGGCGTTTCAGCTTTTCTTTTCGTCGTACTTGTCCTCGTCCAAAATGTCTTTGCGGCATCTCGAACCTCGCCTCCGTCTGGGGCAATTGTGGTTAGGAAGGGTACTACCACGTCCGGCGAATTTGCCACATTGACTGCTGCTCTCAATTCCCTCCCAAACGACAGTAGTTCGCGGTCGATCTTCATTTACCCTGGGACATATTCCGAACAAATTGATATCACCCGCTCTGGACCACTCACGGTGTGTATTCATTCTACACTCTTATGCATTTGGAATTTTCCCGCAATTTATGTTCATTCTTTGTATTTAACATAAACCGTGTGCGCAGATCTACGGATACACTACCGACACCTCAACCTACACCGGCAACCAAGCCATCATCAGCGCCGGCGTGCCCGCCAGCACCGCCGGCTCAGACGACGCCAGCGGCACTTTGAGAGTCCACAAAAATGACTTCAAGATGTACAACATCAACGTCAAAAACACCTTCGGGCAGGGTTCGCAGGCAATCGCGATCAGCCAGTATGGCTCGCGTGTAGGGCTCTATGCGTGTGGGTTCTATGGATACCAAGATACACTGTACGCGAATGCGGGGACTCAGGTTTATTTGAGAGGGTACATTGAGGTAAGGCATTGTTCTATTTGATGGAAAGACAATTGTGTTGATTATTATTTTGTTCCTAGGGCGCGGTTGATTTTATCTTCGGTCGTGGAGGGTAAGTTTCTCATTCTTCTCAAAACGAAATCTAGTCGAATACTTAGCTCTTTAGATTGGCATATTACGGCGGTAACACCATTGCTGTCAATGGACCTGGGTGCATAACCGCCAGCGGCAGGGAGTCTGCTGATTCCGGTAGTTGTAAGTGATACATATATCACTTTGCTTCGCATGTTTAGTGTTCATAATTCTCGCCCAGACGTCTTGAACCAAAATACAATTGTCCTCGCCTCGGACGCCGTCTCGGGAACTAGCGGAAAGATTTACCTTGGCCGACCTTGGGGAAGTACGTAGCTGATTCAACTTCGAGAAATACATAATGATATATGATATCCAGACTTTGCAAAGTGTGTTTCAATCCGACTTCAACCTCTGTTTCTGCGAATAAAACATCACCCTTACCATTCACAGAGTAATTTTCAAGAACACCGTCATCACAGCCCCGATGAACAAGGCTTTGTGGTCTATCTGGAACACGGGTGACCCCCGCACGGATAACATTCTTTTCGCCGAATTCAACACCACCGGCTCGGGCGCGAACGGAGCTGCTCGACCCAGCTTCGCCACTGTGTTGTCCGCAAGCCAGGCGGCAAGTTATAGCATTTCAAGTGCTGTCGGAAGTGACTATGCTTCTTGGGTTGACGCGGCGTATCTTGTTTGATTCTCAGAAACGAACTGGGTCCTAGTTATCCAGTTATAACAACCCGTGTGTTTTGAAATTTAACCATTCCAACCAATGTTGAGTTGAACTACGAAACACGTGATCGTGCCTACAATATGGGCATTGTAATTGAGTTGAAAACTATTGAAGGTGACTTGAAGCCCCAATCCTAAAAGCGCGTATAGTAAGCTCAGATCGAAGACACTTTCCGGTTCCAAGTGCATGAGTGAGAGCTGGAAGCTCATACCGGAGATCCTATGAAGCCTGAAGTTAACGCCCGGACAACATGTAAGACCGCGAGAGGTTTTCATCCATTAGATATTAAGAAGGTCGTAGTAGTAGTGTATCACATATCGCAAGCATCTATTCAATTTTAAGTGACAAGAAAATCACAAGCTTCAGCACAGGAAAGCAAACAGAAATGCTATGAAACGACATCATAGCTCCCTGCGACAAGTCAGCGAATAACACGTTGGAAAGCGAAGTATACATGCATATCCGTGCATGCCAATCGCCGCTCCCGGTCGCAAGCACATTCCCGGCGGGACTGAGGTCGATAGAAATGACTACAAAACGTTCAATCAGCATGGTCAAATAAACGAGGTAACGGCTACAAGGCTTGCCTGAATTTTTGTGGCCCTGATTAATCAAGCGAAGAGACTTATGTGAGTGAACTAAACGAAACAGCGATTAACAAAATCATACCTGCAACATACACTGCGCGATTCCTGTTTTGGCATCCCAGAATTGTACTCCGCGATCTTTCGAGCCGGAGACTACCCACTCTCCGTCATGAGAGACCGCAACGGATAACACGTAGTCCTGCGCAGATTGTAGTGAGCAAGCGAAAGAACCCCGAGTATTATCACCTTATGCCCCAAAAAGGTCATCGTACACCTCCCCTCCTCGTCGCCCTCCTTCCAGCCTTTGCCCGCTCCCCCTGACGCCCCGCTGGAAGAAGGTCCACTCCCAGCCTCTTTCCAGCCCTGTAATGCCGGTCCGGCCACAGGCTCCTTCCAGCCTTGCAGCACTCCACCTCCCGGCTCAGACAAGCCCAAATCCCACCCTCTTACCGTCCTGTCTAATCCCCCGCTCACTAGCCCCATCCCGCGCGGGGCCATACCATGCGCATGTCCATGCGGGCCGACCTCAGGCATGAACGCCACACTATACACACTATCCCCGTGGCCCTTCAGCCTGCGCACCAGCGTCCCCGTACGCACGTCCCACACGCGTACAAGCGCATCGAGCGAGCCCGCAGCAACACGCGCGCCATTCGGCGAAATCGCGACAGAGGTGATCCCCCCATCAGGCGTCGGCGCCGGAGACGTGCGATGCATTTGCATAGACGGCGACGGCGGCGGCGCAATGTCCGTGATGGTGAGCACTTGACACGAAGGCGAGGGCGCTATAGACGTGCCGCTGGAAGAGGCTGAGGACGCCGACGAGATGCCCCGCATATCCCAGATGCGCACCGTCTTGTCGCCGGATCCAGAGACGACAAAGCGGCCGTCCGCGGAAAAATCGAGGGCATAGATCTCTTGCTGGTGCCCTGAAAGGATGGCGATGATGCGCTTTTTCGCAATCTCCCATATCTGTGTGATATGAGTAATTTAATGAAATGGGACGGATTTTTGCTAGCTTTATGCTTACTCGGATCTGGGTATCTTCTGCGCCGGTCGCAAGTAGCGATCCATCGGGCGAAAAGCATACGCTCCGAATGTAGAGATCCCCGCCCTTTGGAACATTGGGGTCGATGAGCGAACTGCAACATTGTCCATCAGCGCTGGAGATGCGAGGCAGAGGCTCAAATCCACGCACCAGATTTTTGCCCCAGTCCGAGCGTCGTAGACCTGCGCAGTCCGATTACAGCCCGTGGCCAGAAATCGGCCGTCTTTCGAGAACCGAACACAGCAGACGACACTGGGAATGCAAGCATGAGCAGCGAGTCGAATAGAAACGAGAAATCGGCGTACGACTCGTGCAGTAGTGTGTGCATGAGGTTAACATCGGCGATGCGTTTGTGTTTCACGGCAGGATTCCAGACGGCGAACCACTCAGTGCCGCTACGAGGGGAGGCCGGACACTCCTTCTTGAGATGCGGTGGCATGTTCGGAAGATCCAGATCGTCAAGAAATGCCACACTCGAGATGGGTGTAGCGGGCTTCATGGGCGTCGGAGGCACAGGCTGGGGCGCAATAGGTCGGCTACGGTCAGCTTTGTGGCGTTTTGTGTCGCGTTCTCGCTCTCTGTCGCGTTCCCGATCGCGTTCGCGCTGTGAATCACGCTCTCTGTCTCTGTCCCTGTCCGGTCCCCGCTCTCTTTCCGGAAGACGCTCTCGGTCCCTTGGTGGCTCTCGTTCCGATATACGGTCGGGCATCCGATCCCGGTCAGAAACACGCTCTCGAGGGTCCCGTTCGCGGTCGCGAATGTCGAGCATCGAAGTAGAGGGCTGTGGTGGCAGGGGTCGATGCGGTGGGCCGGCTCCTTGACGCACAGCGTGCAGCTCAGCCCTAAGCCTCGCTAAATCCTCTTCATACTGGTGACGGAGCTTCCCATGGAGCGACTCGAGCTCGTATAAAGACTGGCGGATGAGATTGAGCTCGTTTACCTGCGATGCCACTGTGATCGTTTTTCAGGTTCGGTTCGCGGCAAGAAAGCAAATAAGACCGACGCGTGGCTTCACACTCATCGCGCTCTCTGCGGGCTATAGCTACCTCAGATGCGAGAAGATCGAATTCAGCTTTGATAGCGTCGAGGGCGTTCCCGAGTGCGGTTGGGACCGGGGCGGGACGATGCTGAGCCATAGGAAAGTCGAGGTGGAAAAGTGGACGAAGGAAGCGTTGCACACGTGGCTATCCGGTGCTCATCGGTAGAACGGGAAGCTGAGAATGAAGGGCGTAAGTAAGGGAAGCAAGACGTATACGTTTGACAACCTTTCAAGAAGCAAGTCAACCGAATAATGCGTAATGCGCTGCATTTTGAATCAGAAATGGCGAATTACTTGAATGGGCAACAGAGTCTGTCGTCTAAGTATCTCAAGGTGGACAGCAGGTCAAGTTATCAGATACGTACCGTGGCTAGGAATTGAGTCTGCTCTGTATAGCCAAGGATAACTATTGAAAGGCGAACAACAGCCGCTTGGACCTCGAGAACTGAATATCGAGTATCCGGACATGTGGCAAAGAGCCAGAGCCAAATTTCTTCGCAATATTAACTCTCGGTATACCGGTAGGAATCTTCTGGCCTTGAAGATGAGTGAAATGAGTGAGATGTGGTCCAGACTCGGAAAGGTACATGCCTGGAAATCTTGGGAGGCGAAGAAGCGAAACGGATGCCAGCAGCTGATTAGAGGGCGAGAATTAGACTCATCTGGTCGTTGGACTCGGACTGCAATGCATGGTTGAGCGCCCAAGCGTTGTCCACCGTTTCGCGTAGTAAGGACATGGAAAATGTTCGACGACCCCAGGATGCTTTCCCGCAACACTGTTGAGAGGGGAAAACTTGGGAAAGTGAAATGAACGTTCGGAATCGAAGCAGGTATTCCCGGAAGATTCTAGTTTGAGTATCTACCTAACTCCCGCAATGAAAGTAGGGAAAGTAGGGCGGCGGAAGGGTTAGATTGAGCTAGACGGTCCTGGATTTTGGAGAAAACATTGTTTGCCATCCGGGCATCATTGATGTAAGTAGAGATCCGATCACCAAGTAGCCGCTTCAAGTTCGAAATTTGATTCTTGTTCTTGTTTCTCAAAAATTGAAATGCAGAGGGGAGTCGCAAGTCTGGAGGGATGAATTACCTGCCAGTCCCAAATCGAAGCAACAGGCTTGATTATCCCTTCCATTTTGCGAATCCCGGAATTTCTGACGCAAATAGTGAGTGTAGCGCCCGGGCGCCTACTCACGCGGAAGAACTTGTTGGCGAATCGTAAAGAAAAACCCGGCAACTGAATGAAGCAAAGACTGCCCTGCTTTAAGGCGCACTTGGAGATATTTCGACATGCGATCAGAGATTCAAAATTTATCAGGAGATTCGAATCCGCAGACAATAGAGATCTGCGAGTCTGCGGCATCGGCAGTGAGGGCCGGTCAGTATTCAGGTTAGAAAGTCGAGAATGGACAACCGCACAATGCGAGTCGCTCGTTGAGGTATTTTACCCAAATCCTCAAGAGCAACGAGTCTGAAAATGTACCTCATAACAGCTATGTAAGGCGCTCGGAGTCCTTGACACTAACCACAAAATTCCGGTAGCGCCGCATGTTTTGCGGTCTATTGTCGAGGCGCACACGAGGAACAACATGAGGGGATAGTGTGGGTAACACAATTGTAGCGGCTGGAGAGTTGGCAGAAGCAAGGCATGAAACGAGTCGACTGATCTCAGTCCGGTATTCGGTTCACCAGGGCGCTAGAAACACTGAATTGAAAACAACAATAAGCATGGTATCTCAGCGCCCAAAGATACTGAAGGGCCGTAGGGAATGGGGCGCGATGACAATGAACGTCGGCTGGTTAGGGAAGACGAGAGCCACATCGAGGGTACCATAACATTGGCTGGCTCACGGTGCTTCCTACTTCATCATGATTGGTTTCGGCAAGGCGTTAGAGCTGACTCCGGTAACAAAAGACGGGCGAGCTGGATGAAGTCGACAATGGTACTTTCAAGTCATGGAGGGAAACAATAAGGCGCCCAGCCGGCTATCACCGAGACTCAAGCACGCTTAAATAGAACCGTCTTCACGTCCTATGGCCTCTCATTCTTACCACCTCTGTCGCCCCCTTCACTTACTTCTTCCCCTCATTTTCTTTCCGACTTGATGTCGTTTTCAAATAATTCCCGGAAAGACCCATACGTGCGGCGTAAGTTCCAAAATATCCTAGATTCGTGTTGATGTCGAAGATCGCTGACGTTACACTGGTCCTAGTGCCTCTGGAGCTCTTGACGGAGATATTCAAATCTTGCGGCGAAAGGGTCCACCACAGATTGGCATTGGATACGTTGCCTTACAAGGGAACAACGGCCAGACAGTTTCCGTGGATTCTAACGCATGTCTGCCGTGCCTGGCGCTCGGTGGTAATCTCGTGCCCCGGACTATGGCGCGAAATCATCGTGGTACTCCGGGATGACCAAAAGTATACGGAAGATGTTTTTCAGATAACAAAACTCTTCCTCGAGCGCTCGGCTCGATCGTCCATCGCGGTCACCATCGTCGTACATAAGCGGGAGCCTGACGACTACGACGACATGGATTCAGTGGTCGACGATGACCTGGATGCAGATGGCGGCCAGCAGGATGCAGACGATGAGATGAGCTCAGAGTTGGACCCCGTCATCACTCTCCTCCTCGCTGCCTGCGAACGCTGGAACGACTTGATCTTGTATTCCCATGCAGACGGTGCCATCATCGACGCACTTGCACAAGTCAAGGGGAGACTTCCCAGGCTTGCTCGTCTAGGGTTGATCAGTATTCCAGTTGAAGATCGTTTAAACAACGATGACGATGAAGACTTGCCAGTACTGGACTGTTTCAGTGTGGTTCCGTGTCTCAGACACGCTACACTCAAGCAAACCCTCTCATATGGCAAGGTTCTTCTGCCGTACGGTCAATTGACTGACTTCGACTATTCTTACGTCGATCATGACATGGTCCCTGAAGTCCTGAAACCGTTGACCAGTCTGGAGTCACTGACGTTGGAATTCTGGTCGTCTGAATCCCCGGAAATTGACTTGCTGGCGGAACGCCAGTGTGCTTTGTTGTCGCTTCCTCTTGTTCGCCGGCTCGATATAATCCCAGGAGACGGCGCGGGAGTTAATGATCGTTTCCCGGTTCTCCCGAAATTGTCTCTCCCGTCCCTGGTCCACATGAGCCTCCAAACCCAATCCGAGGACAGCAACATCATCTATTCGCGAATCTGTTCGTTCATATCCCGCTCCCATTGTCATCTCACCTCCCTGCAAATCAAAAATCGGTGGGGAGTTCTGGATGACTCTGCCCTCGAAGTCCTTCGCTTGACACCGGACCTCACCGAACTCAAGCTCTCCGCCCTAGACGTTACCGAAACCTTCTTCCAACAGCTCACACGCCTCCAGGATACGACACTATCACTTTGCCCTGCCATCATTCCTGGTCTCCAATCTTTTCGATTACACATCAAAGGCTCTCTCAACGAGACCCTCCTCCTCCAACTCATTGAGTCCCGGTTCAGCTCAGGACCCCAACTCGAGCGAGTTTGTACGCTCAAATATGCAAAAGTTTCGCAATCAAAGGAATTTTCTCTTCTCTTTAAACAAGGAATTGCCGGGCTTAAAGCTCGAGGGATGGGCGGAGGAGCGTTCAAGAAGGACTGGTCATACCTCAGCCGCCTGATTTTTTAGCTTCGTTCTGTATTGTCGAGTATATTAAGTGTCACCTTATAGTTATCAATGTTCCTAAATATTAAGCCCATGATATTACATCCCACAGTTTAATTCATGCTTCCTCCTCAGACGTATTATAATTTTACTGCACTGTAGCGGAATTGATACAGCGCTCCAATGCATCTCCTAGCGAAGACTGGTTGACTTCCCATAGTGGTATTTTGTTTCGGTGGATATTTTTTAGGGTGCCACCAATGACGGCATCTTGTACTTGGTCTTAGATTCTATCCGTCGCGACTCCCATAAGACTTTTTATATGAATCTACATTTTTCGACGTTTATTATCCCTCTCCACACTCGCAATCATAACCGTTGGCGAATCGAGGCCCACCGACTGCGAACAGAACGAAGACAACCTAGCAGGCTATATCTTTGCCGCGCACAGCTGCTACTTCATGGGCCGTGGTGCCAGTCCAGATTGTTTCCGTCCAAGATTGAGGCAAGTCGATGTATGAAGCAGGGTGTTTCGTCACAAGGAAACTCCGCTAGCACAGGCAAACCAGGGTAGAGTACTCCGACACCCAAGGACGACGAGATAATGAGCGCAACGATGAGCGCACTGAAGACCGGTCGCGAAGAAACATGAGAGCAAGGTGAGGAGAGCTTGGTGTGACATACGTGACACAGCGCCAAATGGGGCGCAAGCTCGATAAATCCGTTTATTCGAGGGTGTTAAAATCTGAACAGGGGGTCTTGACCCCCCGTTCAGATTTAAGCTTCAGAGAGCTTTACAACGGGATAATAACAGGAAATTTGAGATCTGAGCCCGATGGGGTCCCTCGGCATCTCCTCCGGATATTCCCAGATATTCCAAAACATTTATTTACCACTATGGGAAGTCACCCACTCACAGTATTCACATATTGCCAGTGGTTTGAACGAGTTCAGTGGTTCACTCCGAGAATTGGCAGAAACTGGCCTTATGAAGGTTAACTGAAAATTCTGGGGTATTCATATTCATCTATTCATCTACGATGGTCATGAAGCTCAAACTCAACTTGCTGTACGCAAAACGTTCTGTGTTTGCATACTGAGTTCAACATGCCGAAAACATGCCGTCAGGCACAGATTCGGGGACTGGCCGAAATGCCGATCTCAAAACCGTCGATCACGGCAAATCAAAGTTGCGACACAGGGACTTGCAAGTCTCATTTGAATATCTGCTGTACAAATTCGACGTTATCCGCGTATCCGAGACCGACTGCTGGCCGATCCAAGAATCGGCTGTCAGCGGCTAACCTGGCTAACCCCATCCGTGTCGTGTGATTTACTTCGGCCAGTTTCGGCCATATGATATTTTGCCAAGGAATCCCCGTTTGATGTGTCCACAGCGTCCCCAAAAATTCAGGAGTCCGATGCTCTTCAACTGAATCAAAGACAGCCAAAACGTTCCTTACCACCATGTCTCCACGCATCTACACATCTCCCTTCCCAGATGTTCCCGTCGACCACTGTTCACTTTTCACCAAACTTTTCCGTTCTCGTGGGCGGAACGACGTTGGAGGGCATCCAGAATCATGGACGGCGTACGTCGACGCCGCGTCGGGCACGGGCCTGACTCGCGCTCAGGTCAAAACTCTCTCCCTGTCCTTTGCGTACGGGCTTCGCGACCATCCCGCCACTCGACCCCTAACGAAGCGAGGCGACACTGTGCTTCTCTTCTCACCCAACTCTCTGGCTTGGCCGATTGTTCTCTATGGATGTGCGTGAGGGATGCCTTTCGTGTCAATCTTGGCTTGGCCTGAAACGTTTCTTCAGCTGTCGCTGCCGGGCTTCGCTGCACTCTCGCCAATACCGCGTATACAAGCCATGAGCTGGGCTTTCAGTACAAGGACAGCGCGGCAAAGCTAGTACTGACGTACGAGGAAAACATCGGCGTTGTGATGAAGATGTTTGAAGAGCAGGGTTACTCGAATGCAGAAGCGCGGAAGAGGATTGTTGTCCTGAAACGCGATCTACGCTGGGCTGGGGGACCCGCTGTGAGTGCGCTCCCTGAGGTTGCCGGATTGGTCTCCTTGGAAGACTTATTATCCCGCGGCGTCCTGGATCGAGAAGAAACCTTCGAGGGTGAAGCTGCGCATGAGACCGTATATCTATGTTATAGCTCCGGAACAACAGGGAACCCCAAGGTACGCATTGGTCCCATTCAAGCAACTCAACAGCTCACAGAGAAACATCACTAGGGGGTAGAGGTAAGATATTTGTGGAAATTTGTATGTGCGCTGAACGCTAACAATTGACAGACGACGCACCAGAACATGACGACTTTGGTTGACATTATCGTCAAATTTCCCTTGCCACCCGGCGACGCTCCCATGCTCGGAATTCTACCATTCTATCACATTTACGGTGCGTTTCTCAGCTTGGCTCCGTGGCATTGAAATCAACGCCACGCTTCAGGTATTGCGAACCTACTCCATCACCCGTTCTACATTGGCGTTCCTGTCGTGATACAAACGCGCTTCGACCCTGAACAATTCTGCGCGAATATTCAGAACTACAAAGTTGCATTCGCCTGCATTGTCCCTCCTGTTCTTGTAGCTCTCGCTCGGCATCCTGGTACGTAACTTCGTTCACCTCCTCGCATATTGAATATATAAATCATCCCTCTTTTAGCTGTCGACTCTTATGATCTCTCGAGCTTGCAGTACATGTGTTCTGGAGCCGCGCCGCTCGGTGCCGACCTGGTAAAAATGGTGCCAATTTCGAAAGATCTACCGACACAAATCCTGAATATATTTCTGTTTCCAATCAGGTCCAATCTCGCCTGCTCTCTAAACGCAAGCGCGGCTCAACGTGTTTGATCACTCAAGGTAAACTTCAAGAGTCACACGGCGGGGTGCTGTTGCATGCTCACCGACTGTGCTTAGGATATGGCCTCACCGAGACTTCACCCAGTACCCACATGTTGGCTTTCGATGTCTGCGATGAAAGAGTCGGAAGTATTGGACAACTTTTCCCCACACTCAAGGCGCGAATCGTAGCGGACGACGACGGCCTTGTCGATGCGGAGGAGGGGGAAAGAGGTGAGCTATGGTTCCAAGGGCCGACGATTATGAAGGTGAGTAAAGGTGCTTTCTTACAGAGTTCGTATGCTAATGAGCGTTGTATAAATAAATAGGGATACCTGGGAAACCCCACGGCTACGAAACATTCTCTGACACCAGACCGATGGTTTAAGACTGGGGACATCGCCATCAGGGACAAAGAGGGGTATTATTACATAGGTCGGTCCTTTTTTTCTGCGAACAACATTGTGTTGATGCAGATGTTTTCGCAGTCGATCGAAAGAAGGAGCTCATCAAGTACAAGGTAAGCAAATGAAAGTGATAGCCTGAGCCACGTCTCAACCTCTTCCAGGGATTCCAAGGTACGATTTTGACGGATTCTGCTTCGTGCAACGAATCAACTCTTTGGAATTCAGTTGCACCCGCCGAATTGGAAGCAATTTTGCTCACCCATCCCGACGTTGCCGATGCAGCTGTTATCGGCGTCGACGACGCTAAAGAAGCAACGGAGCTGCCTCGGTAAGTCCATTGATTCATCCCTGATATATAATGGCCTCACTGTCGTTTGTTCTTCCAGAGCCTACGTGGTTCACGCTCACCCGTCCAAAGTCAAAGCAGTACAAGCCAAGGCTGCGTTTGAGCAAAGCATCGTACGGTGGATGGAAACCAAAGTTGCGAAGCACAAGTTCCTGCGTGGAGGTAAAAAATCAACAGTCTCAATCCTTCTGTCCAATTTCGTTGAACTGGGTTGACTTTGAAAGGTGTGTCCGTAATCGATGAAGTTCCGAAGAGGTGAGGCTAGATGTTTTTCAACGCACTATCCGAAGAGCTCACAAGCATCTGCAGCGCGGCGGGCAAAATCCTGCGTCGCCAGCTTCGGGACCAGGCGAAAGCTGAGGTGGAGCGGGGTGAAATCAAGCTGAAGGCAAAATTGTAGCCAACTGTGGGGTATATATAACAACCGCAGGCACGAGGACTTGTTGGTTTTTATTGTCTGTTTATAAGACACTAGGTTATCATGGGCATGCTTGCAAAAATTCAACATGCCGAGTTCGGATCAACTTCATGGATCACCATATGCGTAAGTATCTTGGTTTTAATTGAGGCATTGACGACAACCCTTGTATCCAGACTTGTGAAGTCCGGAATTGGAAGTCAAACAGTACATTTCAAAGCAACAAGAAAAAAAAACAATAAGAGCCAGACGGCGATGGTGACAGTTGCGAATGAGTTGGTGAGAGCCATCAAACGTCAAAACAGAACCATCATTGGCATCAAAGACACAACAAAGGCGCTCTTGTTTCCTTCCACCTTGGTTACAAATACTCAAGAATTAGAACGGCGTCTCTGCTGCTAAGGGGACACTCAACCTTTGTTATTCTCTTTGTCTTTAACAAATGCGCCTTTTGTTCCTTCTACAAGGTCGCCATTCTACCGACTTGACCACTGCCAGCACTTCTACCGAATTCTGTTGTTTTTCTTGTCTTGACGCGTAACTCTGCTGCAACAAAGGATGTCTTATAAGACGGAGGCATCGCAAGTGCTCTCAATCAAAGTCAAACGCCTCACATCATTGGTCGCAAATTCCCCCACATGGAATACTTTTACGCATGCCGAAACCTTGCCTATACTTCTCCTCCATCCGATTCTCCTCTCGAGTCACCTATACACGGCGTTGTTCGAGAGGAAGAGTATATCGAAACAAGAGTGCAACTCCTCAACCGCCTCAAAAGCGGACAACTTTCGAACATGCCTGGTGGATTCCCTTTCCAACATGTTGTTCTCCGTGGCGCTGGCCAAAGCAAACGAGGCAGAGGACATATCTCCCACGACCCTTTCGAATTCCGACAGGAGTTTCAATCAAGCGCTCGTTGCACCAATAGCCGTGGAAACCTCTCTGCGTACATTGCTTTCACGCAAGAACCCGCGCCAAAGACCGGCTTGCCCCCACTGTTCCTCAGTTGGGCTGCATATCTCCCCAAATTAGAGCTCTATCACAAACACGTAGAAAATCGTTCGCCGTATACTCATGCACCGCTTCGTAAGTCTCTCTCATCACCTTCATCTGTGTTCTAGTTCTCATCATTACAGCAAAAGTCCCTGCCTGCCATGTCCGCGTACATTCAGACGTCATGAGCACTGTCTATGGAACCCATATCGAGAACAGTCCACGGATAATTCTCTGTGCTCTTGCCAACTCTCTCGAGCTTGGGGTGTTGATCACAGTCAGGGCTCAGAGACGAAATGACGGTTCCGGCCAATACAACATAATTTACGTTGGAACAGACAACAAAGGAGAAGATGGTCTGCTGTTCTGCGCTGGCATATACTCGAGACGTTAGGTGGGTCGAATTCCTGTTCTGACAAAAATGAATATACCAAAGCTGAGGGATTTTTTCCAGATAGCCGTACGAAATTCACGACAGATTACGAGCTACCGCATATTCAACGCAATCAAGGACAGCTATGATTTATAGATATTTATGTTTAACGCATGCTCACGATTTCTTCCACACATACATCCGCAATTCCTGTATAATATCCATCACCATCCTGTATATTTGTAAACCTACACTTCAAAATACATCCCACATTCAGTCGACTCAGAGTTCGCTCAATTTGAACTGCGCGGTTGCTGACTGCTGTATTGCTGTACGCAGAATCACACATACGCCTACTCATTTGCTTTTCCCTTGGCACCAACCCAATACGACCCGTTCGGCCACTCGAACTCGGCGATGCTCGACTTATGCATTTCGATACTGCAGCCAAGAAATATAATCAGGACGCCTCCGCAAACAATTTGATCAAGCAATACGCACCTGTATCCCTCATCGGGGTTGGTAGGTACATTGTATCGTCCTTGAGCATTGATAGAACAGGGCGTAACGAAATGCTCATGGAGATGGTCCACGAATTCGAGCACATTACGCTCGATGCTACCGGAGACGACGATATAGTCGATGAGGCTGCCAAAAAAAAAATTGAATTCGAGCATGGAAATTGGTAGAACATACGACCAACATACCTGAGATGAATGACATACTCGCATAATCCAACCCCACCCGCATGAGGGCAAACCGGGACTCCAAATCTGCACTCAAAGGATGAGAATACATGTGGATATAGTGGCGCATGCTTACTTCGCCGCCATGAGCAGGACACTGAGAACCTCGCTGACGCCCGCAAGACGGCAGGAATCAATCTGCACAACATCGATTGCCTCTGCTCGAAGCAACTGCTTGAACACCATCCGATTGTGTGCGTGTTCGCCCGTGGCGACGCCAATTCCGTATGGCTTCAAACCTTTACGGATCGCAGCATGTCCGAGAATGTCGTCGGGGGCGGTGGGTTCCTCGATGAACCTACGTAAAATATGGACGATGATTCCAAAATTTGCTACATAAAAATATTCAAGACTCACCAAGGCTTGATATCCTCCAAACCTTTGACGTAGTCAATAGCCTGCTGCACGTCCCATACCTGATTCGCATCAATCATGAGAACCGCCCCCGTCGGTCCGGCGTTTTTTCCGCGAAGAGCTTCGCTGTTGAGGTCGCGTGGTGCCTGGCCCGGAGGGAGGTACTGAGGATCATCGATAATAGACCGAATGATTTTACCGCGTCGGAGATCGTTGGCTTGGTCTGCGCCGACCTTCATTTTGAAGTGATTGAAACCCGCAGCGACGGCTTCTTGAGTGAGACGAGCGACCTTCTCGTCGGTGTAACCTAGCCAGCCGGCGGACGTGACGTAGGCGGGGTATCTTGGATGACCCTTAATTTTATTTTTCCTTCATCTGAAACTCTGGCTGCTCACCCTTCCTGCCGAGCTTTTTCTTCACGTTCTTTCTTCGTCGCCTCTTTTTCCTTGAGCATCGCCAATGCCTCCTCTTTTGTGATGGCGTCCGAGATGTAGCGGAATGCAGTAGCATTCACGAGCTCCTCCTGCTTGGGTCAGATCGCACTTCTGCCGCATGAGGAACAGGACGTACGGGCGTGAAATCTACAACCAATTTCCACAACGGCTTCTTTCTGGACCGCGCATACATATCCCATAAAGCATTATTCACGGCTCCCGATGCAATATGTATCACCCCCTTCTCGGGCCCAATCCTACGTAGATATATCTCTCAAAGCCTGACCGACAAAAACATCTATTAGCACGCACCATCGCAGCTGGGGATCGGCGAGCATAAAGTCCCAGGTCTTGCCCATGTTCGCGAACAATTCTTCGGTTTCCTTACCAACAAGGCGGTTCGCGACCTCTTGGATTGCAATGCAAACCTAAAACGATCTAAGCCTTAGATCAACAATCTTTTGGTCACTGTCATACGATGTCGTTTCCTCGACCAATCGTAAATGTCATTCCATGGCCGACCAAATCCGAGGCAGTCTTCAGAGTTATGTACGCAGACGAGTAATCGCATTCTGTATTCCTGTTGACAGTCGGTGAGAAAGGCGCATTCAAGAGAAGAAAAAACGGCGCGTACATGGCGTCTGTGCCATCGCCCGTCAAGGACGTCGGAAATCGCACATCTGAGACAAAGTAAGCGGTAAACGAGCGGAGAGGCGATGGGAAGATACCATGTATCTCGTAGCCAGTTATCTTGACCATTCTCAAGTATTCCGGGGCACAAGCGAAGTGAGAGTCACTGGCAACATATGGGTCTTTAAGGAACCAGACGTCGCCAATCCGGCCCGACAAGCGTTCACCAGCTTCGGTCCGTCGGGCCGCAAGACTCCGACTCACCGAAGTTCTTCGGAAAGTCAACAATGTGCTCATGATAGTCTAGGTACATTCGACAGAACATATGCAGTCTGAATCTCTTAAGATAGATATCGCTTATATTACCTTTAATTTAATTAAATCCTACTCGCATCTATCAGCCAGCCTTTCACAACCTAGCCTTAACCTTGATCTCCCCCTTCGCCATCTCAGTCTTTGCGAGGTCACGAAGGTGACGACGCAGAATTTTACCGGCCGCACTGAACGTCAATGTTAATTTTGTACATGCACACGCCCGAAATGACCCACCTCTTAGGAACGACCTCGATAACATTCACACCTACAAGAATACAGCTCCGTTGAACAAGAGCATGAAAGGCAAGGAAAGCATTACCTCCACGCAGGAATTTGTGTTTCGCAACCTTGGTCTCCATCCACTTTACGACCCTTTGCTCAAACGCGGCCTTGGCCTTAGCATCCTTGACTTGGGATGGGTTGGCATGAACGACGTAGGCTCTGAGCAGAGATGTATTATTGATAGTACGAGGAGATGATCAGAATAAACCCACCGAGGAAGCTCCGTTGCCTCTTGAGCATCGTCGACGCCAATGACAGCAGCGTCGGCAATGTCGGGATGAGTGAGCAAAATAGCCTCCAATTCGGCAGGTGGAACTGTGTTGAAGAATATATCTAATGCACCAGAATAACGGCAGTGAAGTCATACCTTGGAATCCCTGGTGAACGATACAGTTAGCCGAATCGTTCATTCGCCGAAAGATAATATCCACCTTGTACTTAATGAGCTCCTTCTTCCGATCCACTGTCAAAATTCCCTTTAACGTCACCACTGGTCGCCCAAGAATCCACGTACCTATATAATAATATCCATCTTTGTCTCTCCGACCAATGTCACCAGTCTTGAACCATCCATCCGATGTGATGGCATTTTTCGTAGCGCTTGAATTATTCAGATATCCCTAAACGCACAACATGCGTCAGTATCCACGTTCGAACTTACCCCTGATATCAAGCGGAGTGACAACATACAACGCACCTTCATTACAGTCGCGCCATGCACCCAAAGCTCACCAGGTTGGCCCTCCTCTGCGTCCACGAGCCCATCATCATCCACAACAAGCCTTAATTCGAGATTCGGCAAGAGGAATCCAATACTTCCGACTTTACGCTCGCAAGAGGGGAAGTCCAACATGTGTGTGCTGGGTGAGGTTTCGGTGAGACCATATCCTAAGGCCGAGCAGAAATTAGTAAGCAGTATCTTCAACATAATTGTCCATATGCTTACCTTGAGTAATCAAACATGTCGACCCAGGCTTGCGTTTCGACAACAGACGTTTCTGCACCTAACGAAACCTCAGTTCTCATTCTGCAGTCAGGACTTCGGAACGCATACGACAGTGACCAAATCAGCGCCGAGAGGCGCTGCACCGGAAAGCATGTACTCGAGGGTGGAAATGTCGTAGGAATCGACCGCTAACAGCGTAAACGAATAAATCCATTTTGAATCAGATAAAGACCTGAAAACACATACCAGGGTGGCGGGCAAGAACGACAAGCACAGGAGGTACAATATACGCAAATCCAATTCTGTACTTCTCAATATTGGCGCAAAATTGAACGGGGTCGAAACGCGTTTGTATCACAACCGGAACGCCGAGGTAGAACGGGTGATGAAGGACGTTCGAAACGCCTACGCATGAGATTGATCTCGGTCATGTACATGAGAAATGTGCCGGATCGGGCTCACCGTATATGTGATAGAATGGTAGCATCCCGAGCATGGGGATGTCGCCCGGTGGTTGGGGATATCCAGTAATTATGTCCATCAAAGTAGTGATATTATTGTGGGTTGTCTGTCGATTTCCGGTCACAGGGTAGAGAATTAAAAAATATGGTTTAGTTACCTCGACTCCCTGGGAACGTTGTTGAATCAACAAAGACAAAATTTAAAGCGAGCTGATGCGAACCTTTGGATTTCCAGTTGTTCCTGAGCTGTAACATAGATAGACGGTTTCATGCGACAATTTGCCGTCGAACGATTCTTCTTTCTCTGAAGCGCCACGCGACAATAAATCCTCTAAAGAGCAAAAAGCCGCAGCCTCGCGACGAGGGGCGACAGGGGGGCCGCCAGCCCAACGTAGATCGTTTTTCAGGACAACAGTCTTGTTCTCTGCTTCTGCCTTCGACAGACCGAGTTCTGCGAACATCTTCATTACGACGCTGATGCCTTCTTCGGAGGTTAGTACTAGCTGAGCCCCGCTGTCCTTGTATTGATACCCCAGCTCGTGGCTTGTATAGGCGCTATTGGCAAGGGTGCAGCGAAGCCCGGCCGCAACGCCTGGAAGAGAAGATAAATCCAGTCAAAGTTGGTGTCCAGATGGCTCCCACGTACATCCATAGAGAACAATCGGCCACGCGAGCGAGTTGGGCGAGAAGAGAAGCACGGTGTCACCTCGCTTGCTTAATGGTCGAGTAGATGGATGATCGCGAAGCCCATACGCGAAGGACAGGGCGAGTTTTCTGACTTGTGCGCGAGTGAGAGCCGTGCCTGAGCCTGCATCCACGAACGCTGTCCATGAACCTGGATGTCCGCCAACGTCGTCCGGACCCCGCGACGCGAGCAGTTTAGTGAACACAGAGCAGTGGTCGACGGGGAGATCGGGCACGTGGGAGGTGTAGATGCGGGGGGACATGGCGGGGACGGGTGTCGGTGAAGAGGAAAGACTGACAAATTTAAAGTGACAGACATGCTACCCGTTTCCGGCAAAATACTTGCCATTTCCGGACCGGTGATCCGACAGAAAATGATACGCATTGGTCAGCAGCAGCTCGATTTAATCGTTTTTTTTAGCAGACTGTCTCTTCTGCCCGCCGTGTACATGTACAGTAGATTCGCAGAATTTTACTGTAATATTCTGCTACCGCTCAGTAGACGACCCCGCCAGTTCACACAAGATGCGTTGAAAGCTCAACTTACGGCATGGTGTTGGTATGTTGAAAATTCACTGTCTTTCTCAGGAACTCGTAGAGTTTGGGTACATAAAAGAGGGTAAGTATACGCAATCTGCGTAGAGAAAACAGCAGCTTGACTTCTACCAAATCGCTTCTCCTGGTCATTCATTTCCAATCAATTCGTTGCTTATACTTCAAGTGAGCATCCTGGTCATATTCTGGACACAGTACAGACGCTACAACAAGATTATCATGTAAGTACCTGCGGTTCTTGTGAACGTTTTTCTGCAAAATATTAGAAGCAATGATAGGGACTGTGAATCTTGATAGCCTCCGTGTCGATAGAAATTGGGTGGAGATCTTACTCTTCGTGCAAATGCAAGATATGCGGATGACTCAGCTGACTAGGTCATTTGTTTAATCAGTGCTACCGTATTGGTCAAATTGTTCTGAGGGTCAAAGATAATTCATTGGATAAACCAATCTCAGAACAGAGCATTTTTCTGGGCAGCAACTTGAAGCATCAAGCTTCAAGTCTGTAGAAATTCAGGTCTGCTAAGGCATTTGACATGATCTTGAGCGACTATTCGATCACTGTGCTGTGCGATTCTCTGGCAAGGGAAGCAACGCAGTGATTCAACGATGAACTAAGGTCAAATCGGGCATCACCGTCCCTTACGGCATCCGTTGGAACTTGACCAAGCCCATCAACGACTCTTTTTTCAGGTCCTCCTAGTATCAAGTCTATTGGTAAATCTACCCTTCTCTAGCCTGCCAACGATTTTGCACGCCAATACTTTCATCATCGGTAAGAATCAAATTTTTCTGAGTTGGCCGCCTCGAAGCAACCTCGAAGACTTTTCGAAGTTTTGCGATAGCCACCAGCAGGTTGAAGTTCCTCCCGGCCTATGTAAGGACTAAAGCACTCCCGGTGCTAATGGCTGACAGTCATTACAGCTTATCTCATAGGACTCACCTTGGAAGAAAGGAAGGACGGTTGCACGGCCCAGTCCCAATTGGATCAACTCCGCCGTTCAAATACCGAGCGACAGCCTCGGTGAAGGATTCATACCCGGTGCATCAGGAAAAGTTGGGGGGGATAACACCTGGGGCTACAGTAGCGCCGTAGTGCTCTGTAGCTCGCAGTAGCAGTTGTAGCTCCATGTGTTATCTCCTGCTACAGGGCTACATAGCGCTACAGGTCGCTGTAGTGGGCGGAATTTTTCCTGATGTGGCGCAAGCAGTCCCAGCAAGGATGACCCCGCGAAAACCACTCAGCTGAGCTCTGAAACAAGCACGGGCTTCCGGGCTTCTGAGACGCCCAAGGAAAAAAAAGAGTTGGGCGCAGTTAGGCCAGAGAGTCCGTTCAAGTTCATCCCTCCCTCCTTGTATAACGGTGAGAGCCCATTCTCTACTTTTTCGCTACGTCTTCAGCCGATCTTTGTTTTTTCCAAGGTCATCGAAAAGTCTGAAATATTGCGCTATCAGCCATCATTGTAAGGCGCGTCCGAGTCGCCGATAGGCCGGTAGTTCCACAGTCAACTCGTGGATCTATAGCTCGTCGCGTAATTACCCGTTTCATCGTCGAGGCGCGTGCTGGTATAAATAAAGCACGGCTGATTCTGGTTCCTTTCACTATCGCACTTTGACTTCCCCCATGTCCCCGCCTCGCATCTTTAAGTCTCACCTCCCAGACGTCCCCATCGTCACCACTTCTATTTTCACTCGAGTTTTTGCCTCTCGCACTAGTACTCCAGGTGGCGACATTGGCGGATTTCCGGGCTCGACTGCTGCATTCATCGATGGTGCGACGGGAACGACTTTAACGCGGGCTCAACTTCTCCATCTCTCTCTATCATTTGGTTATGGTGTTCAGAATCATCCCACCACCGCCCCCTTCGCATCGCGCGACTCCACAGTTCTTGTATTCTCTCCCAATTCCCTGGCATGGCCCGTCGTTCTTTTTGGATGTACGTTTTGTGCCAGCTGAAGGGCAGCATTCCTATCTCTACTAATGGTGACCAGGCGTAGCGGCAGGTCTGCGCTGTAGCTTCGCCAATAGCGCATATGTAGCGCGCGAGCTAGCCCATCAGTATAGCGACAGCGGCGCTGGTCTTATTATCACCGCAGAGGATGGGATCAACGTCGTTCGGCAGATGTTCGCAGAGCTGGGGGTTAGTCGGGAAGACGGCGACAGACGCACAATTGTATTGCAACGCGATCTCGGATGGGCAGGGGGGCCAACTGCAGCCGTTTCTCCTGCATGTCGCGGACTGTTGACGCTATCTGATCTACTCAGTATTGGCAAGCTGAAAAGTGAAGCCAAGTTCGAAGGACCCTTGTCTCACGAGACTGTGTATCTTTGCTACAGCTCCGGAACAACCGGAAAGCCCAAGGTATCTTTCTGAATTCGATTCGACTTCATTAAAAAGCCATGCTTATTCCGTTGCAGGGCGTCGAAGTAAGCCGAGAATATTTTATCATTATACCCAACCAAGTTCGATTTGCAGTCCACTCACCAGAACATGTCTACGATTCTGGACGTTATGAGTGGATCACTCAACGACCCGAAACTAGAAAACGCGAACATCATTGGTTTCCTGCCGTTCTATCATCTCTACGGTATGTAAGCCCCAGCGATCGCCTTATCAAACTGATTTCGTCCACTCTAGGGCTGGCTTTGCTTCTCCATTTATCGCTTATATTGGGGTGGTCTGTGATTATCCAACTCCGATTCGACCCGGAGCAATTCTGCGCTGCCATTCAAAAATACAAAGTCCCGTTAGCGTTCGTCGCTCCGCCAGTCCTGGTCGTCCTGGCCCGGCACCCAGGTACTTAATTGCTTTGTTTCAACTATCTTGATGAGTTAACACCCGCAGTCGTTGATAAATACGACCTGTCGAGTCTAGAGTTTATGATTTCCTCTGCCGCGCCGCTCGGTGCCGATCTTGTTAAGCAGGTATAGTATCCGCGTCGATTTCACTTTATCCGATCTCAATTTGATCAGGTCAAGAAACGACTTGGTGCCAAACGTCCTACCGGTGCCATGTGCGCGATAACACAAGGTAGGCTAGTTTTGGAGCCTCTATTTTGGAATAGTTAAGTCAACCAATAACGTATCAGGCTATGGTTTGACTGAAACAACGACCGGGACACACATTCTTGACTTTGCCGATTGTGATTCGAAGGTGGGAAGTATTGGGAAACTTTGTAGCAATTTAGAAGCACGAATCGTTCAAGACGAAGAAGGGAAGGTTGATGCAGAGGACGAAACTCCCGGAGAACTATGGGTTCGCGGAAAGACGATAATGAAGGTAAGATTCAACGTGTTTTACATAGTAGTACCATACAGTGTCGCTCATCATTGGCGCAGGGGTATCTGAAGAACCGAGCGGCCACAAGTAACGCTTTCACAGCGGACGGATGGTTCAAGACCGGCGATTTTGTCATCCGAGACAAGGATTCTTTCTATTGGGTGGTTGACAGGAAAAAAGAGCTTATCAAGTATAAGGTACGTTTTCAGGAGCGCGCACAAATGTCAAATAAAGCACGTTGATCTCTAGGGATTCCAAGGTTGGTTGATAAATAAGGTTTAAATCGGTTCTCACATCTACATGCCCCGTCTAGTGGCACCGGCAGAATTGGAGAGCGTGCTACTCAGTCATCCTAACATCGCGGATGCGGCTGTGATCGGATTGGATAGTCCTGAGCAAGCGACCGAACTGCCTCGGTATGCTGCCCTTCTGTTTGAGTCTCGATCCCATTTCTTATTTCATTGAGTGAACAGAGCCTACGTGGTTCATGCGCAACCACAGGATGTCAAATCGGCAGAGAAGAAAACCGCATTCGCACAAAGCGTAGTGAAATGGATGGAGTCTCGCGTTTCGAAACATAAATTCTTGAGAGGAGGTATGTTCTACTTTGTCTTCCACTTCCAGTCTTTTCATTCTCGGTCGTTCTTCCCAAGGCGTCGTAGTGATTGATTTAGTGCCCAAGAGGCAAGTTTTTTTTTCCATTGAATCCATAGTTTTTAATTTACCTGGGTTCAGCGCGGCGGGGAAAATACTCAGAAGAGAACTTCGAGAGCTGGCCAAGCAAGAGACCGCACGCGGCGAATTCAACACTCCAATTAAATCGCGGTTGTGAACGATCTTGAGTATAATAATGGTTGAATGTCTTCCTCCATTTTGAAACAGACTTGCGTGTTTTCTGCGTGGGCTCTTTATTAATAATTGTGGCTCCCTTAACGATTCATTTTGCTGTTGGTTTGACGTTGGATGGGTGATAGCAGGACTACCAGCCGGCATCATAATCATGAATCCAACGCCGGCGAATATTATAAGTCGACCGTCTCCGACTCAGTGATACAGTACATTCAAGCTCATCTTTGTCAAATGGAGCAATGGCCTTTCCCCTGCCGAGCAACTGCCGAGAGGCTTTCAGAGCGCTCGGCAACCATACCCGGCGTGACCGTATACAGTACGCGTACGGATGGAGACAGGATCGCAAGATTTGCAAACAACGGGTCGGGGCCGAACGCGCACGCGCCGCCGGCGTATGTGCCTGCAATTTCTCAAGAAACGGAAGTGAACCGGAAGTCGATTACGATGCGCCGTGTACTCAGTGCTTAAATTCGGTCGGCCTCGCGTGCAGGTCACACTCTTCCTTTACTGAAGTGTGTTCCTCCATGTCTCAGCGCATCTTCAAATCCCACCGACCCGATAAACCCATCCTCACGACCTCGATCTTTACTCGGGTTTTGTCTTCTCGCACTCCTGCAGCTGATAACGTCGGCGGGTTTCCAGGATCTTCTACTGCATTCATCGACGGAGCCACAGGAACATCTCTTACTCGGAAGCAACTCCTTGACCTCTCTCTGTCGTTTGGGTATGGAATTCAGAATCACCCTGCCACGGCCCCCTTTGCGACTCGCGGCTCCACTGCGCTAATATACTCTCCAAACTCTCTTGCATGGCCGGTGGTCCTGTTCGGATGTGTGTCTTCAGGCTTCAACTCCAGTGATTGACGCCCTCACCTGGTAAATACTAGGCGTAGCGGCAGGTCTGCGGTGTACCACTGCCAACAGTGCGTATGTAGCTCGCGAGCTAGCCCATCAATATAGCGACAGTGGTGCCGGACTTGTCCTCACCGCAGAGGAGGGGATTAGCGTTGTTCGCGCGATGTTTTCAGAAATGGGAATGTCGCGCCAGGAAGGCGACAAACGGACAATCATTCTCGGGCGGGATCTCCGCTGGGCCGGCGGGCCAACCGCCGCGGTTGATGCGGACTGTCGCGGACTGCTGACACTGTCTGATTTGCTCAGCGGCGGAAAATTGAACAGCGAAGCCAAATTTGAAGGTGCTCTTGCTCATGAGACTGTGTACCTCTGCTACAGTTCTGGAACCACTGGAAAACCCAAGGTCTGCTTCCCATTAGTATTTCAACAAAGAACGCTCAGATTTTTTTCGCTGGCAGGGAGTGGAGGTAATTTCAAATTTGAAACTTTTGGGCTGAGACGACGCTGAACAGACTTGCACATTCAGCTGAGCCATCAAAATATTACGACCATTCTGGACATCTTGGCTGCTGATCTATTCAGCGGAGTCAAGACTCCTACCGGCCACTGCACCACTTTAGGCTTTCTGCCATTCTATCACCTTTATGGTATGTTGCGACTTGTATCCAATTCTCCAATTCTTTGCCTCTGTGTCTTTTCACTCCTTCTCATTTTAGGCTTGGCTGCAATTTTGCAATGCACTGTTGTTCTCGGGTGGTCTACAGTCATTCACTCGCAGTTCAACCCAGAGCAATTCTGTGCCGCCATCGAAAAATATAAAGTCTCTCTCGCGTTCATTGTTCCTCCTGTTCTAGTTGTGCTGGCGCGGCATCCGGGTACGTCCTGTACTCACGCGAGCTCTTTGGCGCTAATATTAACAGCGGTCGATAAATACGACCTTTCGAGCCTGGAATACATGTTGTCTGGTGCTGCACCACTGGGCGCAGATCTCGTGAAGCAGGTATGTTATCACTTCCTTCGTTATGCCTTCTTCCGATAGTTTTGGTCAGGTACAAAGACGGCTTGGCGCAAAGCGCCCCGAAGGCGCTAAAGTTTGCGCCATTGGGCAAGGTTGGCCATTTCAATTACAAGCAACAGTCAGAGAAATTGATGGTGTATACCTCAGCTTATGGTTTGACCGAGACATCAACCGCAACACACGTCTATAACTTCACTGAGACGGATGCCAAAGTCGGAAGTGTGGGAACACTGTGTAGTAATCTGGAGGCGCGAATTGTTCAAGACGAAGACGGGAATGTCGATGCCGAAGAAGGCGTTCCCGGAGAGCTCTGGGTACGCGGGAAAACTATAATGAAGGCAAGGCTCCCCTATGCTGCATTATCCGCCATGTTGGAAATCGTCTCAGGGATATTTGAACAACCCAACCGCCACAAGTAACTCGATCACTCCGGATGGATGGTTCAAAACTGGAGATATCCTTGTCAAGGACAAAGATTCTTATTACTGGGTTGTTGACAGGAAGAAAGAGCTCATTAAATATAAGGTGCGTATTCATGTCATTGTACGCATATCGAATCAAGATTGAATAGTTTTAGGCATTCCAAGGTGAGACTGAAATTCAAATTCTTCCAATACCGCTCGCTCAAGTTCAAACGCGGCCAGTGGCGCCGGCGGAATTGGAGAGCGTTCTGCTCACACACCCGGATATCGCGGATGCGGCTGTGATCGGAGTAGACAGTCCTGAGCAGGCGACTGAGCTGCCTCGGTTGGTGCCTCTCTCTCTGTCTGCCGACCCAAATTACCATTCAATTTTGTCAACAGAGCGTACGTGGTTCATGCGCGGCCGCAAGAAGTCATGTCAGCCGACCAAAAGCTCGCGTTTGCTCAGAGCGTAGTGAATTGGATGGAATCTCAAGTCGCGAAGCATAAATTTCTGAGAGGAGGTGTGTTGTTACTTTTCCTTTCGTTCTGTCTTCAATCTTCTTCGCAAGGTGTCAAGGTAATTGATACAGTACCCAAGAGGCAAGTCCGTTTCCTTCAACCGTTTTAGGCTATCTCACCTGTGTTTAAAGTGCTGCCGGAAAGATTCTCAGAAGAGAGCTTCGAGAACTCGCCAAACAGGAGGCAGCACGAGGAGAACTATATACCGACATCAAAGCGCGGCTGTAAGCCCCTGTAAATTTTTTACTGTCTATGCTCCGCTCCTCGGGGATATTAGGTACAACACGGTTATCTACTTTACAAATATTCCTTAAACCATTCAACACATGCCTTGAACGCTCCTTCTTTGCCGGCTTTGACCTTTGTGTGCCGCCTGCATCAGCACCACATAATTCGCTTTGAAGACTGGTTAGCTAACCTTTGGGTCACTTATGTCCCCGCGAACAGCAAACCCATGTTTACAACCTTTGAAATACTCGCGGCGATACCCAGGTGCAAATTTTCCGGCTCCGAAGAGCTCATCTGCTTTAGCTTGTGCTTCTGGTGGAAACGGCCGGTCGACAGTACAGCTGTTGATCAGGAGAGGCGCCTTGCTCACTGCCAGATAGTTCTTCGAACGCATGAAATTACTTCAGGGTATTGAATGAATTCAACAATCGTACCTCAAGATCTTCCGGAATCTTCAATCCTCCGGGATGCGTGATAGCGGAAACTTGAACGACGCCGTCAAATGCAAGATCAAAGACATAGCGTGCTGTTTGAATAATCGAGATAATTTTGCATAAAACTGTCAAAGGGCCCTACCGCCGAAACAATACCCCGTCGCGGCGAATCTAGTGACTCCCTCTTCCTTGAGAATTGCCACGACGCGGTCTATGGGAGGACGCGTTTGTGCTGGTCCGTGGGCCGCAAACCACTTTTCACGTTCGAACGGAGGAGCCTCGATATGATTTATCAGTCTGCTGAGCTTCAGAGCGCAAATACTGAGTTGCTTACCCCAGGTGCAAACGCGCTTTCGGGTACTGGATCTCCGTTGAATAGATCGACCACAACTGTCTGACCGATTCTTTGTGTTCGCTGTTCTACATCCACAAAATGCCTCGCATACCTTGAATCCGTTGCGAGCAAAATCATCGGCCATAAGCTAGTTGAAAACATGTTTTCCATTTAAGGCGGACCAAAAGAACTAGGTATCTCCTACTCACGCAATTGTTCTTCAACGCCAGCCCAAATACGTCGGTAAGATATATAACGACCTTGTCCTTGGGATAGTCGAAGGTAGGCGTTGCGATGTAGCACGACACCCCGGATATCCTGACTACATCACCTGCGGAAACAAACAAAACGAGCGTTCAAGACTGCAACGCGCAAAAAACACGATCTCTGACCTTCCGGGACTCCGTCATGCGTCATACCTTCACAAAACGAACACTTTCAATCAACTTCCAGATCCAGTGCATCATGGAAATGTGAACAGAGTACCTTTGAAGCAGTCGTCGCCGTAGCTCATCGTCGTGGCCCGCAGAGATCGAAAAGTGGCCATGGGAGAAAGTCAAATTTATCCTTAGCAGGATGAAGCCCACGATTACGCGACAGCGGGTTGAATCCGAGCAACCCCAGCGACGTTCAGCAGTCTGCTCGGAAGGGAGCCGAGTCGTCCCGTCATGGTCATTTGTAGTCGTGTCAGCGCAAGATTCCAAAATTGGTCACGAGTAGTATACTTGAAGTTGAAAGCTTGAACGTTTCCTGTCTTCGGGTTTCGAACCGCATTCATTGACAATTAGGCCCTCGTCAAAGCCACAATCTGTGCCCCAACATCGGTTGTCTTCCCGAAGCGTATCAAGAATTCATGTGGGCACAAATCCCAGTTTAGCTCGAAGGAGGTGGTTCGTTCACACCCACGAGAAGATGGGACGTTATGGTCGCGGATTGACTGATTTCTGAGTGGCTAGTTCGAGGGAAGTCAAAACGAGACCATATACGGGTACCATGCACGATGTGTGAACATGGCGCTCCGGTGTCGGTGGAGAGCCTATTATTTATTGTGAGTAATGAACTGAATTGGCTCTTTCTCTTTCCTGATTCACAGCACCATTCACTGTTTGTTGCTGTTCTTCCGGAACGACCGGACCTGAATACAGCAGTCCGAGTCAGCGATTGGTTGAGGGAAGAACCAAAATCGGACCGACTTTCACGATGTCACCAGAGACCTTTCAAAGATGATGTCGTTGGGAGAACATGAAGTCAATTTCTTGAGTAGCCGCCTTTCCAAGTTCAAAATGGTAACGGAGAAGCCCGAAAAAGATCGGAACGTGCAATCAGTATGGCAGGACCCACAGGCGCAAATAACGTGTAAGTTGAGTAAGGACGACGCTGTCTCTGCCCCTACCACCATGTCTGCATGCTTGCGGCGCGTCGAATTGCGAACTTTTCAGCTTGAATGCCTATGCGCAATGCTCGTGAACGGAACTCGATTCGGTGGACTGGATCTCAGGCTCGCGTGTTGAGTGGCTGGCCACGATTAGGTGCGGGATGAACTAAGCAGCAGGTAAGAGAGCAGGGTGTATTTTCCTTCCTTTTGTCACGGTCAGTTTAGGTCTTCAACCACCGGATATGATTGTCTTGGCGTTGAGGATAGAATTCACCCAGATCCGTTGAAATTCAGGTACATGGCAAGGACTGCCATATTATCTGCGGCTTTCCATGCAAATCCAGGTTGGATCTGGCAAAGCGTCCAAGTCCATGGATGATGGCAAGAGTATGTTTCCAATTAATGTGATATTTCTGAAACGAGAAAAGTCTAAAGCGTCTTGGCACCAAAACGCCCATATCGAGTTGGGGACATATGAAAGAGTGCGATTCACACACGGAGACATGCACTGGGGTGCTGAAAACAGTGGTGAGGAGTTCCCTGAGTATGGCGAGCTGCGGCGAGACTTTTGCGAATTTGAAGATTCCGCTCAAGCGTCCAAGCCGGACCAAGTGCAGGCCAAGTCGGTAAGGATCATGGCCCAGGCGCCCAAGGTTTACAGCAGCAGCCAAGTCAGGCGACGCAGAAAATTGGCCGAGTGTAGGAAAGCAGCAGGAATGGATTCGCAAGACAGTTGATGGCCGCCATGTATGCCGTAGGACTATAAGAAGCTGTATAACCTCGTTGCGGCGGGTAGGCAGGCAGCGGAGAGTACAAAAGGTGAGGAATAGGGAGCTCGTCGTCGTCAACAGCAAGCTCAACGTTCAACGGCCACCCACGGAACAAAGTGGTGCCTAGATAGTCCGCGCCAAGCGTTCGACTCCACTGTATCGATCACCATTGGTCTTTCTTTGTCTCTTGCTCTTGACCACATCCTTCTCTTCGCTTTCAAGGCTTTCTTCGCTGTCTTGTGCGTTGGCTAGAGCTTAACACTTGACTGAAGTGGCTGTTACCTTCGGTACATCACCTTGAGCGATTTTCGCCATCCAATTGGGATAAATCATGGCAAAATTCGATCCCGTGAGTTCTACCTTTCCGGCCGCGGCTTACTTTGACGCTCTACTCACAAATGACTCTTAGTTCGAGGTGTCTGCGCCTCATATTGTCTATGCCGCTCTCGGGGGTTTCGTCGTGCTGGTGCAAATGGTTCATGAGCATTCCCCTCCCACGCTCACTTTTTTGTGAATAGTTCGGGATGTTCTCGCTCTTGTTGCGAGAGAAACTGTATATCGGAGAGGCTATCTGGGCTTTTGTGTTCGGGGTGATCATCGGTGTGTCGTCTTTGTACAAGGGTAAAATATCGTCCTGAGCGGGTGGCAATAATAGGTCCGTATGGCGCGAATATCTTCAATCCTCGAGGATGGGGAGGCGGACACGGTGCGTGCTCTCCTGCCCTGTCTGTGCGCACAATCTCAATTTTTGACTCCGCCCATTGCCATTTTCTTCATTTATTTGTCCTCTCGGATACCCTCCCCGTGCATCCTACATTATCTACCGTTCAATTCGGCCGACAACAGAGGAAACATCCAACATAATCACCCTCGAAGTAACGCGTGTTGTGCTTGCTATCGGTGTCTTCGCCATCGGAGTTGAATTGCCCAAAGCATACATGCGACGGCATTGGAAGAGTCTATTCTTTCTCCTGGGCCCCGTAATGATTTGGGTGAGTGCACCGTCTTTCATGTTCTGCGGCGATCAACTGCGAAATGGCTCGTCATCGTCGTAACCGTCTGCATCCCACCGCTATCCAATTTCGCAATACTCACGATTATATAGGGTTGGGCTGTTTCCGCCGCATTTATCTTCGCCCTCATCCCCAACCTCAACTTTGTTCCATGCCTTGCTGTCGCTGCGTGTCTCACTCCCACGGACCCTATTCTAGCTGCTGCTATTGTCGGTGGAAAATTCGCTGACAAACATGTTCCTGCGCACATCCGACATCTCCTTGCTGCTGAGAGCGGTTGCAATGACGGCGCCGCGTTCCCCTTTCTCTATATCGCCCTCTACTTCATGATTGATACTAGTGCGAAGAGTGCCATCCGCGATTGGTTCTTAATACTTTGGCTATGTACGTCGCGGCTCATCCATTGTCCGCACATACTCACTACTGCCCACAGACCAGGTCGTGCTAGGCGTTATAATCGGCTCCCTTATCGGCTTCAGCTTCCGCTACATGATGAAGTTTTCTGAACGGCACTCTCTCATTGACCGTCACTCCTATGTCGCGCAATACGTCTCCCTTGCTCTCCTTTCCATCGGGCTCACAACGCTCCTGGGTTCAGACGACCTGCTCAGTGCGTTTGCTTGTGGTGCGGCCTTTGCGTGGGATGGGTTCTTCAATCGTCAGACTGAGGAGTCGGTCTTCTCTTCCGTGATCGATCTTCTCTTCAACATTGCTGCATTCGTCTACCTCGGCGCGTGGATGCCCTTCTCCAGCTTTCAAGATCCCAACGGCACGACGCTGGAGGCATGGCGCCTTGCTGTGATCGCTGTGCTCGTGCTCTTGTTCCGCCGTCTGCCCGTCATGATTGCCCTCTATCGCTGGATCCCCGACATCAAGACCTTCCAAGAGGCGGTCTTCAGCGGTCATTTTGGCCCGATTGGCGTCGGCGCCGTTTTCATCTCGACGCTTGCCACCCAAGTGTTGTCGGAGAGCAATCATGAGGACGACCCTCAAATCGAACTGCTGGAAAAGACTATTCAACCCATCTGCGCGTTCATGGTCCTGTTCAGTATTGCGATTCATGGAATGTCGATTCCCGGGGCCTCACTGGGACGGCGCGTCCACTCGGTCTCGCGGACCTGGTCCCGACACACGACTGCGACGCATGGGCCGCGTCCCGATTGGATGGACCATGTTAGGCACGTCGACGGGGTCATTGTCAACCGCGACGCAGACCAGATCACCGATGTCGAGATGGGACTGGGAGGCAGCGAGGAAAAGTCTTTGGATGGACGCCAATTGGAGGATATTCATGTGCGGATGGGAGACAGTGAGAGCCCGACGGCTGTGGAGACGACGACGCCTGGATCGCATGATGAGAAGGAGAAGGAAGTGGAAGAAGGATTACGTCCGGAGGGTGACGTTCCCCCCGATGGCGAGGAGATTGTTTCAGAGTGGCAGGAAGGTCCTCACCGAGTCATCGAGCGCCGTGCTGGGCCTGGTGAAGAAGTTTGTGTCCCTTCTTGCGGTGTTCCTACCTTTTCTCACTCTTCTTATAGGTCGAAGTCGAGGTCATCCGTAATGTGGACGGGAACGATGTCTCTTCAGCGTATCGAGGACGTGAAGAAGTGGTACATAAGATTGTCGACAAAATCAGGCATGCGCCGCGTGAGATAGAGACGGATCTGGAAATTTTAGGACGTCGATTCGAGGAGCGTTTGTCACCCACCCGGCGCCACCATGCCCAACATACCCAACCAGCAGACGATGATGATGAGGAAGGATGGGCATCCGACCGTAGTGAGACTGGCCCAGCGGCAGGGCCTAGCACCTCTCGAGACGAGGGACGCAAACGTTCTAAGTCCCCCAAATCCAAGGCGTCGACAAAGCGACGCTCCTCCACCCGCAAAGGGCTTCTAGGACACTTCACGCGCGATCGCACACGTGGAGCATCCGCAGCCGACTCCCCTCCTGCCCCACCACCGCCTATCGTGGTTTCGCCGCAGGCCATGACCCCAGCAGAAACATCGGAGTCGCCCGCGCGGGAGAGCACTACGCAGGTTTCGGGTCCCATGCCTACGGACTACGCATACCGCCGCTCCTCTTCTTCGTTCCTCGACCCCAGCTCGCCTGTTTCCCCGCGGCAGTCACGGCACACCCGTGTAGACAGTTTGCGACGGCAGCACTCTGCACGCCCCTCCCGAGACCCTTCCCCCGCGCGCTCGGTGCGGTTCGCTGAGGGCACGGCGAGTGGGACGAGCACGCCGGTTACTGCGGACTTTGGGGAGGACGCACGGAGCCCACCGCGACCGCAAAATTCAGAGGACAGTAATGGGGACCGGGGCAGGATCACATTCGACTTGCCCGACAACGGAGCGTCTGGAAATGGCAAGCAAGGTTCCGGATCAGGCTCCAAGGGTTGAGCGCTGAGCTTCTCCTTTCAATGGTCCCGGCTGTTCCCTAGAAGCACTCCAAAAAGTGGTGCACGATTTTTCTCAATCTCATAATGATTTAACCGCAAGTCTGTAATATATTTCTGGTAGCCGGACCTTTTCTTTTCCATCTCTTTCACATTGTAATAATGTCTTAGCACGCTGTCGTCCACGTCCCCACACGAAGTTAATGCATCTATCTACCAATTTACACTCGATAAGAACAGGTTTTGCGGCCGGGGGGTGAGGACAATCTTTCTGGATACGGCCTTGCGCACCTCAACTGGTCCGCACTTCAGTTAGCTCGGTCTGCTGATGCATATTTGCGGATTCTTCGAGTTGGCCATGGCTCAAATCGTATCGCAAGGAAAAGATTCGCTGGACAGTAAATACAATGAGTCAAATCCACTAATCCAATCCCTCAAAGTCTTGCCATTCCGGCATTCCAAAGAAACTGGGAAGTGCTGCCCATGCAGCTGGTAGTTTCGATCTGTATGTTTCCTTCGCAGCCTTTCCGCATGCACGACAAAATCCATCCGACCATTCGGATTGCCAGAAAGTGATTGTGTGGAAGCGGGCATTCATATCGACATCACCGAAAGCGAGGATGTGGTGAATCGATTGTCGTTGACTGGTACATTTTGTGGGGACTTTGCACGCTGGATCTGGGATCATTTCTCCATCTGCCAACCATTCGGAATGTTGTCTTTGAAATTTATAAGCTCTTTCAGAAGCAATAGCCAGCTTCAATTTGAGATCGTCAGGCAGGACTATACAAGATCCGTCGCTGTCTTGAATCTCGTCCTGTAGTAACGCTTCCTAATTGATAAGAAGCGGTAAGTCATACACGGTTTAAGATGGGACTTGGATGGGACCTACTATATCTAAGTTATTGATGCAAAGAAATGCTAGTATTGGTAGACTGGGAAGGACATCACACTCATACGCCAGTTTGAAAACATTCAGACTCAGAGGGCCGGAGCGGTCGCCCTCGAGGAGTATGATCTTCGTCACAGAAGCCTCCACTCTCTCCCACGAGTCCAATCGCGTAGGATACTCGTAGCGGATCCGCGATACGGCATTTTGTTTGACCGTCTTCATCTCGTACTTGCGACCGAGCCGTAGCATTGACGCTATCAGGTCGAAGGGTAACGCGTCTTCATATTTGAATCTAGGAGAAGAGTCTTGTTTAATTACATGGATCTATTACTACGATGAGACCACGCAAAAACTCACGGATCGTAAAGTATCTCGAGGAGCAGCTCCCAATCTTTCGCTGAGTCGAAGAGGTGAACAACAGGACATCCCTCTATTGTTGGCTCATCGGAAGGCTGTGGCAGAGAAAACATGTCGCTGAATACAGGCGACTGCCGTGCAAGCACATCCCGATTGACGCGAAACTGCGTGGACTCGGCTTGAAGAACCATGTCGCCATAGGGTACCCAAATTTCAGAACGAGTGATAGGAGTAGTATTTGCCATGGCTGGCTCAGATGCATCTTCCGTTCGTTTTCTTTTCGTGGAAGGAAGAGCCTCCGGCTGAGACATGGAATACCAGGGATCTTGGGAGAAAAGAGAATACTCAGGGCCGCTTGTCACACTACCAGCGGCGTATCAAGTGACGTGACAAGACGTGTTTATGAACGCGACGGTTGCGCGACGGCACTCATTCCCCTCAACTGATCTGCGCAGTAAATATGTGACAAATGATCATATTCCCCGTGAAAACTCTATATTCCGGCTCGAAGAGAAATATGAATATATGACTAACTAATTATGCGAGGTCATTCAGGCTCTCCCACTCAGGCAGACCGAAAACCGAGGGTAACAGCTTCCACCCCTCTGCTCGTTTCACCTCATAAATTGTGGCAGCAGCCTCTTCACAGGCTGCACACAGAACTCCCGTCCATCTGTCGTCCCACTGATCAATGGTGTATCCAAGGTTGAACTGGCCTTGATGATCATAGTCCACGACCCGAGCCATCGCATTCCTCCGCTGCCCACAACGAGCGGGTGATTGGCATGAGCTGTGGGGTACGACACTTTCGTCTCGAAGCCAGCTTAAGTTCTGATGCTGGAACAAAGCCATTCGTCCAAATGCCAGTGCCATCGACATTTTAAGATCATCGGAAAGGACCGCGCACGACTTGTCTTCCCGCTCAACACCTGTAAGAATAGTTTCCTATACCGGCTTAGTTTCGCACGGAGAGGCAAGAAATTTAGCAACTTACAAGTGTCTCCTCGCGAAGGCAACAGAACGCCAGAAGGGGTATACTCGAGTGAACACCACATTCATAAGCTAAATTCAGAAGATCGCAGTATATCCCGCGTTGGTATTCAATCCTCGTCATATCCGCGTCCAAATTGTCGAAAGCCTCGAAGTCGGACGGAAACTCAAAGCGGATGCGCGACAAAGCATCTTCGTACGCTTCTCTGAAATCGTATTTCCGCCCAAGCCGCAACATGGCGGCAAGTATGCGAAAACTACACTTTGCCTGTTGACGAAACCTGGTATAGTATTGCAGATGAATTAGAAATATGAAAAACGGCGCCATGCAGATTGCCACTCACGGATTATATAGTACCTCAAGAAGCAACGACCAATCCTCCGCAGCATCTGTCAAGTCGACAATGTGACAACCTCGCAGAGGTTCACCGCCGGGAGGAAGTGGCATAGAAAACATGTCGTCGAAAACGGACGAGTGTCTGGCCAGGACATCCCGATTGACGCGGAATTGAGTTGATTCAACTTGGAGAATTATATCGCCATATGGTAGCCAGATCTCCGAACGAGTTGCGACAACGTCAGTGGCATTGTCTATCAGAGGCGGGTCGACGGAAGCCAGTAAGTTTGGTTGTCTTCGTGGTTCTCGCACCCAAGGCCGATGCTCGATTTTGAACATCTGAGATGCAGAAAAGGTAAGGAGAAGAGATGAGTGGCTATGGCGATTAGCCACGGTGAATGAACGTAGAGGTCAAGAAAGTAAATGGGCAGAAATGGGCACTGTCACACCGTGACAACACGCGACACGCGACAAAGACTGGAAAGAAACAAAGCAGGAATTCCTGGTGAATTGACCGTATTGCGTGTTATACATATTGCGTATAAGAAAGGAGAGAAAGAAAATGTGAATATACCAGACTCAGAGCTACCCTCATCGTCTCAGCCGCTTAGGATCCGGCTCACCCTGCTGATACTCCCCCGGTGGTGCATTCCGGCCATCGTGCGCGAGCGTCGCAAGCGGTCGGCGAGCTGCACCACCTTGGCCTCCGCTGCCGCTTAAGCCCATACCAGCGCTAGTGCCGGACCGAGTGGAGGAGCTCCTACAAGACAAATCAGCACAGACGGAAAATTAGCAAGCTCGGACGCGTACATCATCGCGTCTGCACCGCGTTTTAAGCCCTGCAGCATAGGTGGCGGTTTGTTAGGGTCCTGCAGGTAACTTGCCTATTCAACGCAATCATCAGTAAAAACCAAGAAGAATATCACAGCATTGACCGACGCACAGGCATTCCTTGTGGGAAATTGAAGCTACCCGCAGACGGTGTTACAGGGCGCTTCTGTGGTGGACCTGGAGCCGCACTGTCCGATGCAGCAGCGGAGTTCTGGTTTTGATTCGACGTTGACGATGAAGTAGGGGTGGTGTTCCGAATATGTGCGGCAATGGCAAGAGCGCGTGCAGCAGACCCGGCAGCGCCGCCGCCGTTGGAGCGTGAGGGTCCGCCTGAAGGGGGTTTGCTCGATCCACCACTTCGGGGAATAACGCTGGTTGAGGCGATAGTGGCGGACGTCCCTTGCCGCGGTAGAGCGTTTTGCTGAGGTACGACACCTTGATTAGTTCGCCCAAGACCCATGGGTCCATGAGAACCTGCTGGCTTGCTTTGCACCTGCGGCTGCGGTTGCGGCACCGACTGGCGCGGTGGCTCCTTCACTGGCGCTTCTTCTCCGGGGGAAAGGGTGCTGCTACACGCCGTGCCCTCCTCGAAATCAATTGGGCGGCCAAGATCACCATCCCCGAGATCGACGCATGCAAATAAGGCGTCGTCATCCGAGAACCCAAAGGATTCGTCTCCTGCGTCATCAACAGCAGGTAGGGGCGGAGGAAGCATTTGCCCCTGCAGTGGTTTCATTTGTTGCGGGCCCGGTTCAGCTTTGACGGGTTGTGCGAATGACACTGTACGCTCCCCGCCAGGTGTCGTGATGGGTGTCTGAAGACCAGAGGGCTGCATGTGCCGCGGCACCGACGAGATAGGTTTCACAGGTTGTTGTTGGGCCTGATGCTTTGGGGGTTGTGGAGGAGCGGGGGGAGGCATGCGAACGGGGGTCGATGTCGTGACTATTGGCCGAGAGCTCATCGAGGCAGACGTTGCTGCGGAGGTCGCCACAGCAGGGGACGGCTTTTCGGAAAATTGTGGAAGCCGATGTAGCTCACTTTGGTCAAATTTCACCTGCAGCACAGTCAGACACTGAGACAATAAGTTTCAAGCGAGACCGAAGACGAATACACACTGGAGGTGGTTTGATTTTGACGATCTCCGACGTGTAGGATTTGTCGTAGAGACAGTTCCCCAAGACGTTCCCGAACGTGCGAAGCGTACGCTTCAGTCCGTCAGTCACCGCCTCCTTCTTGCACTGATGAAGAGTTGAGCATTTTCCGTTTCGTGGTCGTACGGTACGCACCTTGTCAAGCGCCTGTCCTCGAGACTTGACGTTTTCTATCATCCCATATCCCACATCTTCGTGATGAACACCTTCCTTAAGCGTCACTCGCATGATTGCGGAGACGCCGACGTTGTATCGTTTTGTCTCCTCGTTGAAATCCATGTAGTCGGTCGTCAGACTGACGATATTGGAGCTCCATCCATGGTACCCGAAAACTTCGTTCGCGACGTTTATAACTTTCCAGCCCTCCGCATACGTTAACTTGGGGCCACCGCCAGGTCCGGGTCGCGTGGAGATGAATTCAGGGCCAAGTTTCTGGTTAAGCTTCGCTTGCAGTCGTGAGACGCGGTCATATATTGATTCACCCATGCTAGTGGATGCATGGGAGAGGCTATCAGAAGCCAAAGATTGCTGCGTGCTGTGCATATTCGGATTGAAGCCTCCGAGTCCGTGCATGCTGGGACTGAACGAAATCAGGCCGTCAGTGTAGATAGATTGGTTGGACATTGAAGATTCGTAGGAGTCAATGAGATGACCGCTTAGTGGGCCAGCCATGGGGCTAGATAGACAAGAAACCAAGAACAAGAGTAGAGGACTGTCGTGGCGAGAACCAAAAAGTCGGGATGGTTGAGGTATGCGTGATCGCGTGTGTCACATGTGACTATCTGTGACCATTGTTCCTTTACGGCATGCGACTGCTCTTGAGTCAACGATGGTCCACATCCTGGATCTTACCGAATTCAACGATGGGGATTTTACTGGAGCACTAACTCGAGAGGACCCATGTCAAAATCCCTCCTCGAATTTCTGAAAGGCGTCATAACAATCTCGAAGGGGGGGAAGTTCACAAAACGCCTTGAAGTGAACACCGAAAGTAAGTACTTAGTTCTGCCAACTGCGGCCGGTATTTTCCTTCACTTCTCTCCATAATATAGCTTTTGTTCAAATATTCTTCAGAACTTTGCAATCCAACCAGTATCGTACTTAGATTCCGTGGCTTCCGGCCTAAAATCAAATTTAAACGCAGACCTTTTGGCAACAGATTCAACTCGTTTGGTAACTCTCAGCGGCCGAGTCTTTTCTAGACACATGGAAGGTCTGCTGATGACCGTGACCTCCACTTGCACAATTTTTACTGGTCTCCGTTGCACGTTCCTTGACATCCTTGTGGTACGGCGTCATGGCGTGGACCGAACTTGAAGGCAACGCTCCACTGGCAAGCGACTCTAGATCTCTTCCTTGACGGTTTGACAGTTTATTGCGCATGGTCGAAGCTATAGATAACACTTCATTTATCGCATAAATAGTCCTCTCTTGCAACAGAGGAACAACCCAGCCTCCGTCGCTGCAATGAAGCTCCCTCAACTTCTCTTCGTCTGCCCTGTCCTCTGCCATGCGGCATCCATTGTCTTCCGAGATCTTGCTGAGCGCGCCCAGCCGCAAGGAATCGACGTATCGCATTTCCAGGCGACCGTAAACTGGGCAAATGTCAAGGCCAGCGGTGTCTCATTCGTTTACATCAAGGCTACCGAAGGCACCAGTATGCTGGAAAACCACGACACATTTATATGCATTGATTAACGTCCCGAAACTCTAGCGTTCATAGACTCGACATTCAGCTCTAAATACACCGGCGCTACCAATGCAGGCCTCATCAGAGGAGGGTATCACTTTGCGCATCCTGATACCAGCTCTGGTGCTACTCAAGCCAAGTTCTTCCTCGCTCACGGAGGTGCGAGAAAAAGAGTCCCTGCTCAAAAATTCATCTAACAGTTTACGATCTGCAGGTGGCTGGAGCGGGGACGGTATAACTCTTCCTGGAGCATTAGACATTGAGTGTACATACCTCGTTTTTCCTTATTCTCTACCGGACCCTGGCTAACTATATCTCACAGACAATCCAAGTGGTGCGGAATGCTATGGTCTCAGCCACTCCGCGATGGTCTCCTGGATATCCGACTTTTCGTCGACTTACCACGCAGCGACTACTCGGCGAGTATATATACTCTACAACTTCCAATTCACCTTCTGATATCTTACATACAGGTATCCAGGTTCGTAGTGCCTCCGTTCTCACCGTCTTCCTCGTTCAATTTCATTGCTAGTCATCTACACCACAACCGACTGGTGGACCACTTGCACTGGAAATAGCGCTGCTTTTGGTTCCAATAATCCTCTGTGGATTGCGCACTATGCATCCAGCATCGGGACGGTACCAGCTGGGTGGAGGTCAGTCTTCTGAATGTGTCCCCAACATTTCCATAATGATGGAGCAAATCTACAGCTTTGCAACGTTCTGGCAGTACGCTGACTCGGGGCCGAATCCCGGTGACCAGGATCTGTTCAACGGCGACGCCGCTGGGCTTAAACGGTAAGACGATCGTGTCTTTTGTGCTCCTTCTCTGATTTGAGCGTTGTAAATTAGCATGGCGACTGGGTAATATTATTCATCTCTCTCGAGCAACTCTCGAGTATCTTTGTCTTGACCATATCTGTATAAATGAATGTTGAACTGCGTTGACGAAGCAAATTGAACCGTGGGAAACCAATTGGTTCAATTCTAAAACAATGGCATTCTGACACTGTTCCCATCCGATATCGGTTCTGACTCGAGCATTGCAAGAACATTCACGGCTAACTGGAATCAAAGGAGGTACAACACCGTGACGAAAATGGGTATAATCAGCGATACCGAAGTCAGTGTTGAGGCACTGTTCGGCGCAGAAGGTGAGGGGCTCGAAGCAGACGACGCCCCAGTCTCCAACGCCCCCAGGCTGCTTGGCGACGTAGACGTGGAAAACCGACTTTCCCCCGCTGCCGCAGCATTCAGGGTGTACCATGGCACCACCGGTCCCGAATACGTCGAAGTCAACGTTGATGTCCCTGAGGGTCCCGCGGAAACGAATTGTACCACACAAGCTCCTTGGTTGTCCGCCCCAAACGTGCACGTCTCCGACAATCCGCTGTCTGAGGCGCCCATCACGAATTTGGACGCGTCTTCGAGGAAAGTTTCTAAGAATCATCATCGCTGGCTGTGAGGAGAATACTCAATCGAATAGAAGGGGGAACCAGCGCACCAGTGTATGGGATGGGCGCGGCAAGAAGCGTTTTTGTGACTGTGCCCGAAATTTCAACGGCCAGGGTTTCCGCTCCTACCCTCAGATATGTAGTCATCCCATCCGCCCCGACGCCCAGAGCGGAGATGGAATCCGTCTGGCTCACTAGTACCGTCACACCACCTGTCTGTACTGGTGTAACCAGTTTAAGAGTCTGTGCCGTAGCTTTGGTAGCTCAGCGCTCAGCACTCATTCACAGTAGCTGATTCCAAACTGTAAAGGAGGACCGACTCACCAATTGTCGCAAAACCCGCCCAAAGGAGACAGCGAGACATCATGCCAGTGGTCGAATCTTGAGTGCGCAAGACGCAACTTTCCTTCATAACTCCCTTTATATAGTGTATTAGTAGCCAGGCGACGTTACTGCATCCACAATGTGGATCGCGCGCGGGGAAGATCAGCGCGCTGGTTTCTCATTCAAAAATCATGGTGAGGTGCCCAGGTAACCTTGACAACACCACTTCAAATCTTTCGGAAGCATATAATCGAACAGGGCGATTCATTCAGCATGAGAGGAATTCAGAGGATGCATGTGAATCGGTTGATGATGGGAGTTTCCGACGTATCGCTGTCAAAAAGTTCAACATCCGTCGATACATAGGTTACATAATATTTCAACCCCAGTATGTACTTTGTTTAGAGAACTAGGTGCCGCCCTTGGCGTCTAGAACCTTGCTTTACAGTACTAGTAGTGCAGATGCTTCAACCGCACTTCGAACGTGAAGAGGATTGCATGAAGGCGCAAAATGTGTTTATTGTCTTTTAGTATTAAGTAAGAAAACACGAGAAGATTCCATATTATCCACAATTTCCATGTTTTGCTCAGCGCGCCGGGGCCGTGTAGTGCCGCACAAAACGGGTTCAGCAATGAGGTGGCCGGTGATGTTGGAAAGCTCCGAGTGTTTGTAGTTGCGTGGTAATACTGGTATAGGCAGAGACGAATTTCTACGGTCGGAAATCGGAAACGCGCTGTTGTTTGGTTCTGTTGACGACTGGCAGAGACGAATTTCGACCGACAGGAAAGCACTGTTGTATGCACGTGTTTGTTTTTGGCAGATTTCGGCATCGATTTGCCACCGAGGGGGACCTAGCTAAAGCAAGGTGATCATCAACAACGGCACAGAGTCTAAGGAGGATCAAGACAATAACCCATTTGGGGCATAAGGAAATGCATAATGTTACGAACTTACTCTTTCTCGATATTCGGACAATTTACTGCGAATTGAACCGTGGGAAATTAGCATAACACCAAAAAAGCGACATGAAAACGTCGATGTGAAAACGGAGGGTCAATCGCTTTTCCATAGTTGAATTAAATGTACATGACAGAGAAAATCCTTCGCATTGTCAGGTCATCTCAGCTGGAAAGGAATTCAGTAAGAGCGAGATGGACAAACATTTGACGAACTTGCGAGCCGGTATCGATCTCAGTCGCGTCGTGTGTGTTTAGGAACTAGCATCCAGACAAAAACCATAGCCACCATCATAGCGACTATCCTATAAATGCGCCCCACAAACTGTCAACGGCTCAGTCTGGAAAGAAAGAAAGCAAGTCGTACACAGGCTGCAGAGTCTTGATACCCGCTTTAGAAGAAATGGCACCCGCTATAAACGGCACGACGGCGCCGCCGACTGTAGCCATCGCAGCCATCCATGACATTGAAGCCGTGAGCAGCCATGGAGGGAACAATTTTGCAGCGCGGTTTAATGCGAGGGGGTAGATTGGTCCCGTCATCAGCCCGACAAAGGCAACGCAGATGGCGCCGGCTATTAGAGAGGGGACAAACCAGACTACGAGTTGCAACCTGAAATTCTTTGTAAATTGCACATGCACAAAATACAGATTAGGGGACGATTACCCGATGGCTACTACGGAATAGAAGTATATTGCCCATTTCTCGTTCACCTGGAATGTTAGAGCGGGTCAATATTTTCTCGAAACAGGATATCTCAGGGACGAAGAACCTTCTTGTTCATCAGTATCAGCATAATTCGACCCAATGTGGCCCCTGCAGCCAGTCGGTATCAAATCAAACTCATAGAAAAATCGCTAACCTCCAGAATAACCCGCCGCAATATATCCCGCAGAGGCGCCTCCGCCTCGAACACTAATCATAAAACTCACGGTCCAGCCTACAAATGGGAAACATTTCAGTGGACCCAAATGGATACAAAACAAGTTCTTCACCTGCGATGGCAACCCCAACTCCTACGTGCACGAACAGGAAAAGGGCCAGAAGATGCAGCGACTTCATAGTCAAAACCTGTCGCATGTGGCTCTCTGAGCTGGTTCCCTTGTCGACTGCCGCCTGGCCTAGCGTTGCCAGGCATTCTACAAGGCCGTTGAGCGATATTCGCTGGTTGAAAAGGAATATAGCACACCGTCCTGGGTCTTTCCGCGAAAGACGACGAATAAAATCAGCATATTGGACAAGGTGAGACCCAAGGACACCAAGTAGTGGAACGACCAGTGCTCCAGTTGGGCAAATTGAGTCGATACAAGAGGCGAGGCGAATATTCCCGCCCCTGAGGAATGTGAGTTCTCAGTTTCGTGTTCAGTGTGGGATAGAGGACACACCATAAGCAACCTGAACCAGCCCTAATTTGGTATCAGGGCTCCGCTTGAAACCGGCCGCGTATCCATTCGCTTGAGCATCCTATTTCGACGGTTGATTTCGCTGGAGATTATTTCGAGGGAGCCTCTTACCAGTATAGATACTCCGATACCATTGAGAAAGCAGGACACCGCGAAAACGGGAAAAGGAAGGGCTGCGGCTTGGAGACTATAGCCTATGAGCTGAGTGATGGGAGCTAGAAAAAAACAAAAGTTGAATCGCTGGTCATGCAGCGATGGAAGCATGAAGTACTTACCCCAAATCAACATCTGCGTTTCCGAGTCAGTAAATGGTAGTTCGTTGAACGTGAACCGGGGATACCTTTCCGAATCCGAATTTTGGAGTCAGCCATATAGTTAATAGCGCGCCGGTAATGGAGCCCTATCGCCCTCGCGGTTGGATGGAGGTTACATTCAGGCCGGTGCTTCACATACCACACATTGGCAGACGAAAAGTAGAGAGACTATCAGATATCCTAGCTGTGAGCCTGTCATTAATATTCGTAGAGCGAGAGAAGACTGAAGCATATGATACATGATACACTTCCTGGATTCGGGGAAGGAGAGGGCCAAGGGTGCCGTCGTTCCTCGAATAGAAATCAATTGTCTGGCAGCCTACAACACGCATGACACTTACCACCCGGCTAGAAATACGGCCCAGCATAGTGCAGCTGTCTGCACTCTCCCCAGAAGGATCTGTCGCTTCGAGGGTTCATACGATTGAGCTATACTAGTGGCTGGCTGAGTTTCGTTGTGGCTGACGGTCTTATGCACATCCGACGGCGCCGGCGGATAGGTTACTGGGGTCAAAGTAGGACGCTCCATTCTCGAAGGAAGAGAATCGTAAGCTTCAGGGCTTTATACTCCCAGCATGAAAGGTAAACGAGAACAACTCTTGATTCCCGAGCGGAGAAACCTCGGTCAATAGCCTCCCGCCGCGGCAAAGGAGGGCAAAAGCGACTGTGACCTACAGCGTGACATGTTGCTCCCAGTCCACTACTGGTCCACTCCCCTCCATCTTTTCCTCCAGTTCTTCGTGCCTCGAAGGACGCCTTCTGAGCTACCGACAACAACTTCAAGTGCCTCGTCATTCTCCCCTCATTTGGCTTCAATCATTTTTGCGCCAGTTCGGCGACAAGTTTTCCGGTTTTGCCTAACCGAAAGTACATTTACTATGGACTCGGAGCCCCGGGCCTATGAATCGAGCTCAGAGCCTGCAAATCTGAGGCTGTTTGTTGCGGCCGCAGTTTTCTTGATATCCCGGCTTTTTGGTTATCCCATCAATTCATTTGCCACGCTTTGCATCTTTGTACAGAAGGTCCTAAAACTTGGGAATCAAGTTTCGAATTGACTGGACGGACAAAGACCTGGTGTTATCAACTCGACGGTCTACAGCGGCTGGCGAGCTCATGACGAAGATGCGCAGCGGCACAATGTCGGTGTATCCGCAATCATGGGGACGCTGGTGGCTACCACGAGATTATAGACTCACGGAACGCAAAGTTCAAGGGTTGATAAGGTGGGTATTGACCTGGAATAGCTTCGCATTCTGTCTCAAATGTCTTCAGTGCAGCCAGAAGTAGCGGCCGACGCGTACCGTTTTGGAAGTATATTGGGGAGCCGTCTTTTACGACAGTGAATACATATTGGGATCTTTGAATTGAAGGTTGAGAGCAAGCCTTTTCGACTACAGCGATCGATATCGGAAAACTCTCCAACTCCAGCAGACTCCAGCCCTTTCACAACATCTGTATCGGTTTGTCTTCATCCGCATCTATGCCCACGTTCTGTCTTCCTCGTGCTTGAGCTACAGCTGCAGCATATGACAGCGGCATCGAAACAGACGTTTTGTGGCAATCTCGGTGCCAGCCCGCCACGACATCCCATTCTACTGCAGACTGCGTGATGAACGCCGCCCTACCAACACTCAGCATTTCACTTGCTCCTTAAACCTCTTTAAATTTGTGTAAAATAGAACTAATTACGATACAATAAACACAATGATACAGCCATACAAACAACCTTTTAGAAGAACCGGACGAGTTGGTCTACCTTGGTTACTGGGGTGTTGCCAACGAAGGAGGGAGAGCAGCCGAAGGCGCGCTTGGCAAGCTTCTCGCTTGTGCGCCTGCGAGGTGGTGCGGGAGGAGCATCCTCCTTCTTGTCAGCAGCGGGTGCGGGTGCGCCCTTCTTGAGGAGATCTAGAAAAACAATAAGCCCAGTGAATCATGGAGATTTACGATGAAGTAGCGTACCGGCGGCGAGCTGCTTGACTTCATCGGCAGTCTTGATTTTGGGGGCATCAGGATCGGCAGCGGGGAGAGGGTCTGCATCCTCCTGCTTGGGCTGCTCGAGAACAGTCTGAGGAGTGAGCGTGGTGGGGATGATATCCGTGCCGTTCACGTCGATAGCACCACCCCACTGGTCGACGATGTTACCGAAGAAGTCAGAGAAGGAACCATCTTCGTTGTCGATGATGAGGTCCTCAGGCGCGATGGGGTTACCGTTCTCGTCGACGACCTGTTCCATGCCAGCGCCAGTGGTGAGACCGTTGCTGTCAATGGGGTTGCCGTCCGCGTCGAGTTGTGAGCCATCGTTGGCGGTGAAGCTGCCGTCTTCGTTTTCGACGAGGACATCGTCCGGAGCGATGTCTGCACCATCGTCATCCTTGATGCCTGCCAAGTCGAGCTCGCTGCCGAGGAGGTTGCCCTCGTCGTCAATCAGTTGGCCGTCAGCGTTAGTTGGGTTGCCTGATGATATGAACTGAGAACCGCACTCTTTCCCCGGTGAAACGAAAAACTCACCGAGACCGTCCTCGAAAGTACCATCGCCGTTGTCAATGATAACCGCATCGTCAGCAATGGGTTTGCCGTCTTCACCAACGATGGGTGCGACCTCTTCGTCAGCATCCGCAGCGTCGTTGTCGGGGATGACCTTGCCATCAGCGTCGACCAGTTCACCGTTCTCGTTGACGAGGTCACCCGCGCCGTTGGTGAAGGTTCCGTCACCATTGTCCAAAACCGCAGAGGCAGGACCGTCGCCGGCACCGAAGCATTTCGTGAACAGATCAGCACGCTTGTTGAAGATGGGGATGGTCGTAGCGTCGCTGAAGAACTTGAGGAACGTCCCGCGCGCACCAGCGTTGACGTTGATACCAGTACTAATGAATTCCTTAGCATTCAAGGTTCGGCAGAAAAATCAAGAGAAAGAAGACTCACGACATCTTCACGCATCCATCCATGCTCAAATCCGTGCCAATCGTGCTGTTCATATCAACACGGCCATCCGCATCCGCCTCAATGAACACCTGTGCCTTCGCGAACCCACCAATCGCATCGATACCGAAGTTCAAGCTCGGGATAACGTGCACTTCGGCGTCGGCATTAAGGTCACCGGGCGCGAAGCTAGCTTGGAAGTCGACAGCGGTGTTGGACTCCGCTGCATCACCCTGAGCAGCGCCTTCCTGAGGAGGCATGACGAATTCGAGGAGGGGGAAGTTCCAGGTGATGGGGACGGCGACGGCGGTGTTGAGGGTTATACCGGCACCGGCGCGAACGTTGATGGCAGCCTGGGGGCCAAGGGTAAAGATACCCGGGAGACTGAGACCGGGAATTCCCTGTTGAAAGAAGGATGTAAGTTTATTTCGAAAGTGTGAAAGATGAAAGCAGGGCAGGCCACGTACAGCTTTGAAGACGGGGATGTTTCCGCTGTCGATGTCGCCAGAGAGCAGCGCGTTGATGTTGATCGTGCCCTTGGCGTATCCGGACACGACGGCAGAGATACCGAAGTCGTCGATGGCCGGGGGAACGACAGTGCCGTTCATCAGGATGGCAACTAGATATCGTAAAGAAACGATTAATTCCATGTATGGCTAGGAAAGAAGGAACAAACGCACAGCCAATGTTCATCTGCGAGTCAAGGTCGACGTTCGTGTCGACATTTGCAGTGAAGTCAGCCAGGCCGAGACTGCATGAGAGACTGGTATCGAAAAGGGGGAAGTTGTCCTTGACTTTGATAGTGTCAAGCGCCCCGTTCTGGTCGATGCCAACTTTGTTGGCCTCTGTTGCTGTGTGAGCAACGATAACTGAATGCAAAGGCGACTGAGCTTACCCTTGGCTTTCTCCGCTGCGTCTGCCGCTGCGTCGCCAGCCTTGTCCGCCACGTCGCCGGCGATATCACCCGCCTTGTCGGCGGCGTCCTTGGCAGCGTCCCCAACCTTACCGGCGGCGTCCTTCGCGGCGTCTCCGACCTTGCCAGCGACGTCCCCAGCCTTGTCGGCGGTGTCTTTGGCTGCGTCTTTGGCTTTGTCGGCAGTCTCTTTGGCCTTTGCAGCGGCATCGGCGGCTGCCTTGTCAGCAGCCTCTTTGGCCTTAGCGGCGGCATCGGCGGCGTCCTTTGCTGCTTGATCGGCCGCCTCTTTGGCTTTGTCGGCGGTGTCAGTGACTGCACCGGCAGCTTCCTTGGCTTTGTCGGCTACAGCGCCGGCTGCATCTTTAACTCCGTCGACAATGTCTGGATGAACAACGTTAGACTGCGAGCCAATGATTCATGATAAGGTTCTACGAACCGCCAAAGCCAAATCGACGTTCCAGAGGGGAGGGACCGTTGTGAATCGCGCGCTTGAGGGTGCGGGTGTTGACAATACGCGAGTTGGTGGCGCCGTTGTTCGAAGCCGTGAGCGCGAGCTTGACGGTACCGCGGCTGAGAAAACATCGCTTCAATCAACAAAACCAGATGAACATGGTTTAAACAAACGAACCTGGCCGGCACCTCAGCCAACTTCCAGTCAAGGGTAGCCTTCATGACCTTGGCAGGGGGCGCGTCCCGCTTGCGAAGCTTGAGCTTGCTGTCGGCAGTGCTGCCTTTCGGGACAGTCTGGTCGTTGGACTCGCCCCATGCGGAGATCCGCGCAAATGGCCCGGTGCCGCAGTTTTCCGGGAGTCGCACAAGGGTGTTGACAGCGCCTCCGGAGGTCACGTCGTTGCAGTCCTTTGCGGGATCATCGGCAACACAAACGAGACGGACATCTTTGGCGCCAGAGGACCAGTCCGCAGGGCAGTCGAGGAGCTCCCAGGATGCGGCACTAGTGATATCGGAGAGGACGTTTGTGTTGTCGGCAGAGAGAGAAACGGTAGCGAAGGCACGGCCGTTGGTTCCGTTTGTGTCGTATGAACATTCACCCTTGCATTTGACTGACCAGTCGTTTGCGGCCCGAGCAAAAGACACGGCGAAGGGGAGGAGTAAGGCGAACTTTGTGGTAATTGCGACCATAATTAAAACAAAAAGCAAATTGGGGGCGAGAAGAGGTAGAAATAGAGGAGCCTGAGGTACGACTTGGTAAAATTGTCGGTCGAGTCTGGCGGTGGAGAGACTTACAGAAAAAAAAGAGGATTCCTTAGAGGAAGGGGGGAAAGACAACCAGGCCTAGAGGACGAGCACAAGACGCGTGAATGTTTATATGTAAGACGCCAACCATCACCAAGATTGAATTCGAAAGTTTCACGATATCGCCATCGCCAAGGATTTTGTGGTGGTGAGATACGGATCATAGGGAATCACTGCGTTCCCGAACTGTTCCCGTTTCCGGAATGCCTCTCCTTGACGGCGATTTTTCCGTTTTCCCGTATCTTTCGAGTTTCAAGAGATTTCAAGACGGCAAGCTCGTCGTGTGCAATCCACAGGTAGGATAGTCTTCAAGTCGAGGGTATCATCGACACTCTTGCACTCAGCATAATGTGCCTAGCTGACTTGAAGACTCAATTTGAATGAAGAGGTCGAGCATGGTCTAGTTGACGTTACCTTGGCGATCTGCGGCGATGATCAAGGAGAAGGTAGAAACGATCAGTGTTGCTGTGGGAAATCGACAGGAAACGCTCATCGTCTCGCTGGGCCTGTGTTGCAATGGGGCTTGGCACGTAACTTATAAAATGGTGACCCACTCCATACGCCTCCAGCTGGTTTCATTCCGTTTCCCGTCGTTTCTCTTTTTTTTTCCCTCTTCCTTTTTTCCGTTCTCTCGCCTCAGGTAAGTTCAGTCCGATATGTCGATCGAAACACCACTGACGTGCATTGTAGGGCCGCTGCTAGAGGCACGGCCCAGTTTCTTCAATCCATTAACCGACCTTTTCTTCTTTTCAACTAGTTGTTTGTACGTTCATCTTTTAATATTTTTCTGACGAGATTTAACGAGAACAACACAAGGTTCCGGTTCCATGAGGAGCTCCCTCTTTTTAGGGCTTACCGCCCTAATCGCGTCTGTCGCGGCTCTTCCAACTGGCGGCCTGGTCCGCCGCGTTCAATCTAAAACCGACAGTGGTCTCACCGTCTCCGATGTTGAGAGCGACTGGCCCGACGAGGCCACGATGACCCGGGTGCTCACCACTAAGCCCAACAAGGCCGTCTTCTGGACTGGCCGTAACGGTGGTGTCAGTGTCGAGGGCCGTGCGCTCCTTGTTGCCAAGAGTTTCGGTGGAAACACTCTTGAAGGTAGTCTCGCAGGTGGCAATCTCATCATGCCTTCCTTCAACTTCGGGTATGACTCATTTTCTTCCTCCATCACTCGTCTAAATCTTGTCGCGATTTCAGCAACCCGAAGACTGTCGAGATCTGGACCTTCGCCAGTCAAACCTTCGCCAAGCTCGCAACTGGCGAAGCCTTCGTCGTGACGGGCAGAAATGTCCGTGAGGGCAACATCTTCCACAAGGAGGAGCTCCCTCGCATGAAGAGGAACAAGAAGATCACCAAGATTACCAAGATCGACAGTCAGACCGGCAGACGTACGGTCGTTTTCGAGCGCAACGCGAAGAAGGAGGACGCGGCCATCAATGAGGCCAACCTGTATGTTCCCTCTCTCTTCATTCAGTCTTTTTTTCTGCGAAAACTGACCGTCCGACGTTCAGCCGCCGCGACGCCTGCAAGGAGAAACCCCCATTCGTCACCGTTCCCCGCCGTTCCAACTCGTTCCGTCGCGACGTCAACTCCACCGACGCTGCCTCTTCCTCTTTCTTCTTCACCGAAGGCTCCTCCGGCCTGACCTTCACCAAGCGTGCGGCACCCGCTGCCCGCGCCGCCCGCCGTAACACCGGTGCTGCACCCGCCTGCCCCCTTCCTGGCGCCCCTCAAGCCAAGAAGGTCGTCGCACGCAGCAACACCGCTGTCAAGGAGCCTAAGGCGCGGTCGTTCCCCGCTGGAGGCAAGAAGCCTGCTAAGAAGGCACCCGTCCCCAAGAAGAAAGTCGCGAGACCAGCTGTGAGTTTCAAACTGATTCTTTGCCTATTCCTTACTGTCGAATGGTGGACTGATTTTCTTCTTTCTTTCATAGAACCGTCCCAAACGCCCGAAAGGCAAACCCGCCCCCGCTCGTAAAGCCGTGACCCCGAAGAAGAAGCCCAAGAAGGTCCCCAAGCCCGCCGCTAAGCCCAAGGGCAAGCCGAGAAAGAGAAGGTAATCGTGACGCGCGTTGCCCTTTATTCGTTGGTTGGGGGAAGTTCGGTTAATGTACTTAATTCGTTTGTTGTTGTAAACTCGATTATTGGCGTATTTGATGAAAAGGATTTGAAGAGGAAACTGTGAATTGAGTTGAGTGCTGAGCTGCTGACTAATCCTCGTCCCTTGTCCTCCTCCATGGCACGAGTTCCGAACGGTCTGTCCAGCGGTGCTCCGAACCTCTAGGTTCTTCCAACCATCGCGGCCTTTACTTGACCGCCGTTTTACAACACGAGCCTAGTCGAGCCCGCACGGAATTTCAAAGAAACCAACGAATATCCTTTGAGGTACCATCGCAAAATGTGGTGCATAGTAATGCGACACCTTCTGCCGCCTTTTCACTTTTCTTCTGTAACTCAAACAGCTAGAGTTTGCTGAACCTCCATGGCTTGAAAATCTGCCGTGATTTGGCCGTGATACTCTTCACCTCCATGGTCAAATCTGCCCTGATACTCTTTCCTTGGATTTCCAACGAATGCAACAAGTCTTGGGTTCCCAATTGACCGAGTCACCCCGGACCTCCACTCGCTTGGCCATTGGTTAGATCTGCGTTCTTCACCCCACCGGTGTCCTGGAAGTTCGTCACTCTTCTCCACGCGTGTTTCGTGAGCGACTTTCTCGCCACTCTGTGCCTCGGAAGCCCATACAAATGCTGAGCGTATCCTGACTTCGCCGGGAATTTATAATCAAGGGGGCTTGGACGCATTTTGTGCTGCTCTCTCGATTTGTTCCCCATTCTCTCAGCTGTCATGTTCAAGGATTGTCCTCGATATGCGGAGCGGAAAAACACTCCCTTCTCCGCTCCCAATGTTTGTTCCATGACCACAGCAAACTGCTCGAAGGCTGATTTCAACGCAGGTGACTTACAGCGAGCTCCGCGCCGCAATTCCGCCTGAGCTGTATGAAAAATCTACCATGAAGGGACTTTTATACCTCTTCCAGGATGTAGCCACTGTTGGCCTGCTCTATGCGTTCTGCTTGCGAATCGATCGAGTCGCAGAGTGTCTCACTCGCCAGCTGGAACTGTCGTTTGTTACATCATGGGTTCTCTCCTTATCGCTCTGGGCTCTTTACTGGGTCGCACAGAGCATTGCAATGGCAGGTTGCTGGTGCTTAGGTTCGCTCTTCGTCTCGCGGACACGACCGAATCATGTAACTTGAAGATCCAGGTCATGAAGCCGGGCATGGTAACGTTTCCCACCTCGCCCTGATTAACGATGGGGCGGGCTACGTCCTGCACACAGTATGTGTTTCTTCTCTTTATTTGGCTCGCCGCAGACGATTCGTTATCAAGTGCTTGCTCACCCCATATTTCGCGTGGAAGATCTCTCACCACACGCACCATGTTTGTTTCATTTCTTTCTCTTTCTCCTCGAAAATTCATTCAAATCACCAAGCAGAGAACCGTTGGTTCTGTCGAGCGAGACGAGAATTATGTTCCCCACACAAGGTCAGAGCTGGGTATCACAACCACCCAGCAGCTGCACGAGATGCTCGAAGAAACCCCGCTATACACGCTCAGTCGGATGCTCCTGATGCAGCTACTTGGTTTCCAAACGTACCTCCTCTTCAACACCATGGGATGCCCGCGAGATCCTCCCGGAACCAATGTAGGTTCCCCGGATCGCTCTCGTCTTCACAGCCAAATGAATGATCCAATGCAGCACTTCTTCCCTTCCTCCGTTCTATTCAAGAAGAAGGATTACCTCAAGATTGTCGCGTCGAACATTGGACTCCTCCTCTGTAGCTCAGTTTTAACACAATACGGTCGACGGCATGGCTTGCCTGCCCTCGTCAAGCACTACATCGTCCCCTATCTGGTAAACAACCTTGATGCTTTTTTATTCAGAGTGCTTTCCCTTCGATTGACTGCCATTCGAAGTTGTGCCACCACTGGATCGTTATGCTCACCTTTCTACACCACTCGGATCCCACCATCCCACATTACCGAGCTGGACAGTGGACATTCTTGAGAGGTGCTCTCGCCACCGTCGATCGCCCTCTCTTAGGCATCATCGGCCGCATGTACTTTCACAATGTATGTTCGCTGTCACATCTTGTATTCGTCGCTCTTCACCGCAGTTCCAGGTCTCGCATGATCACATCGGCCATCATCTCTTCACTTCGATACCTTTCTGTAAATTTGATGATCTCTATTTCTTCAAACCGGGTCTGAAAACAGGCTTGCCAGATAACCAACCCACTGTGACAAACAAGATTAAGAGCGTCTTGGGAAAGCACTACAATTATGACTCGACCGTAGGATATCAGTATTGATGCCCCGAAACTAGCTGACATCTGATCTGAAGAACTCTTTCTATGCGCTCTACCGCTCATTCACCGAGTGCTGTTTCATCGAAGACGATGGGGAAATTCTATTCTACAAGAACAAGAAAGGGGAACCTGCCCGTGCTCTCGCCTCCGACGAAGTCGTAAAATAGTTGGCATATTTGATGTAGTATATCGTTCCTCAACTACTTGATTGTCTTCACATTCATATTTAGAAGCGGGGGAACTTTAAATATTCAGTAGAACTCTGATCATAGGAGAGCACGTTGAGGAAGCTGAATGGAAGATGAAGCTCGGATCTGTGCTCGTGAAAGAAAGAGTTTATCAAGTTTGAACGAGGCGGGAGGAATGAGACCTGTAGCTGAGTGGATGAGGAACCGTCTCAACTGAAAGATTCAAAACATCAATACTGGTTGTACATACTTACATTCAGGTCCATAATGCACGTTAATAAGGTATGAGGGATGGGCCGCCTAACCAACTAAGTAAGGTAGATCATATGCGAGATGAAGATATATAGCTACAACATGTCCGTCCGTGGGGTGGAGTAAAGGCATTAGTCCGTGAAGAGTCAAGAAAATAACAAGGCATTAGATCATAGATGACGTGAAGGAGAAAACAGAAGAAGAAGAAATCAAAGCAGATCAACGGGACGGAAGCGAAACAAGATCGTCGATTAAACCGCGGTTGGACTGAGGCTGGGAGCTGAAGAGAGCCGCGACGGTCTCGAGGTGCTTCGCCCGCGAGCGAAGGCCGCGCCAACACCAGCCATAGAAGGTGGCTGCGCTAAATCCTCAGCATCTGCGTCCGCCCCGCCATCAGGTGCGACATTCGCATTAGCGTCACCGGTGTCGACAGCTGGCAGCAACGGAACATCGACGCTCAGCGCCCCGCGACTGTGACGCAGCGCGGCATCCGGCAAATGTTCCTGGTTGTCTGCGAGGAACGGCGAATCGTCCCGCGGCGACAACATTGCGGTGGGCGGGGGCGAAGACAAGCGCTGCGTCTGCTCGAATTCCCCCGTCGTCACCCTGTTCAGCGACGACCCATCTTTATTATGCAACTGTGCCGCGTCTTCATCGAACTGCGTTCGATCTGTGCTGACCGTCCTTAACGAGTGCATGTACGCATCATACCGCCTTTTCCGCAACTCGTCCTCAGTCGGGAGTACGCCGTCCGAATCCGCCGTGCCCGCTTCAGCGCCGCCGCCGGCACCACCGCCATTCTGCCACCGCCTCGGCGCAAGCTCATACCCGCCCAAGGCAAGCGCCAAACTCCGCGTCTTCGCATCCCGATTATAATCCGCACCATGCCCCCGCCGAAGATCAGCCCGCCGCTTGACCAGCCACCGCACACCAAAGATGAGGAGACACAACCCCAAAAAGCTGCCCAGCCCGATGAGCACGTCGATGCCCACGTTCGACTTGTGCGAGCCGTGGCTTTTGTTGGCGGGGGAGTTGCCCCCATCGGAGTTGCTCAGAGGCTGATTCAGCACGCGCACGCGGTGGAATTCCTCCAGCGCGACAGTGGGGTCTGTCAGCCCCAGGAGACCGAGGCGAGGGTGGACTGTGGCGTTGGTGCTATTGATGGTGACGGAAGGGAAGGAGCCGTTTGAAGCAGGGACATCATACGCCAGGACGGTGTATACGTTACGAAGGAACGAGATGCCCAGGACCATGTCCCCGATTCCGCTTGAAGGATTGCGTAGCGCGGCATCTTGGGAAGCTTGAATGAGGCCGATACAGCTGTTTTGGTCGGGGGCGTCAGATCCTGGAGGTGTTGATAAATCCAGCGGATGTATTGAGATTTCTTTTCGATCGTCAAGCGTGATGGTCATGTTGAGAGGTGTTGTACATGGGTAGTAGTCTGCGAGAGACAGTCAGTTCATACCAGAATGTAGACGAGAACGAAATCGAAAGTAACGTACAATTGCTGTCGGCGGCGGGCTGCACGCCAATCGCGCCGTAAATGGCATTGGCCACAGAAGACGTGGTGAGTATTACGGGCACACCACTGTCAAGCACCGCGCTGGGAAACACGCCGCTCACGCCACGTCCCAAGGGTATTGACAGTCGGGAAGTGTTGGTATACACCGTGATCTCGCGTACGGACGCTTTCCAGAACAGCGGTCCTGCGTTGCCCGGCGCGTAAAGCACGTCGTAGGCAATTTTCGAAGGATCCGGCACGAGCGCTGAGGGATGTCGGCCAATACCTAATATCGATGGGACGGTGTCGCTTCCGGGACGCTCGAAAGCAAGAGAGAGAAATCGTGAGGAGGGGGATATGGGAGTGATGCCGAAGAGATTTGACGATAAAGTGGCTCCGTCGGGTGTGTCGCCAAGTTGGGGAGGTATTTCCTCAGCGATGATGGAGTTTGAAGGGAGGGCAAGTCCGAGGAGGCCTGAAAAGCGAGATTCGAGGGGTTCGGAGTCGACTGTGTCGGCAGCAGCTGCAACGAGAAATGAATACATGGGATGAAATTGGTGTAGACGAGTAGATATACCGAAAGCTTGACTTTCTATGCCGTATCCACCGATCGTTACTGTGTCCCAGTACACTGGACCAGAGACATTTCCCATTAAATATTGGATACTGAAATCAAGATCTGTGGGAATGGCGGAGGTAGAGCTGTAAAGCGGAGCATTCCCGCACGCAGACGAGCCACATGAGGTGGAGGCGACCCACTTGAAGACATGAGCTTGTGACAATGAAAGCGAAAGGCAGAAGTCTCTGACCATGTCTGACGACCCAGTGTCGACTTGGAGTGACAAATTTTGTGTGTTCTCATCCCCAAATATTACGGGAAGTGTATAGGAACTAGATGTCGTAGAAATTAGTCCCAATCGCAGTTCAACAGGAAAACGAAAGCATTTTCGGGACACCGCGTATCACAAAAAAAGTAAGGCTGCTTCTATCCACAGCCACCCCCGCACCAGCGTAAGTCGGTTCCTCGACCCCGGACCACCATTGCAATCGACTGCACGACCAATACGCAGAGAAAATGAACAAGAACGTACGTAGCGTATGGTCCGTCCGATACAAATTGCAGGGGTAAGACGACGCCGTCGGCCGACCCCCCCGCACCCTCCAAGGCCCATCCACCGTCCGCGTCACTTACAAAGTTCCTCCGTCGTCGTCGAGGCACATCAAATGGCGGTATGGGAGCCGCTCTAGCCTTTCCTTTTCCCTTGTCCTTGCGCCGCGGCCACATTAGACGACAGCGGAGTCACTCGGTTAGCCCCTGGCTGGTCGATGCCAGATTCAATATTGAGAACAGAGCGCAGGGAACAAATCCAAGAAGCAAGAAGACAAGAGGCTTGAAGAAGAGCAGGGCAGGAGGCGAGGCGGGCACTATTGACCTCAGGATGATCGGCAGCAAAAGGGAATATGACCAAATGCAGCGAAAATGCGCACAGATCTTCTCACCACAGAAAAATACTTACAACAGACGGTAAAGCAAGAAAGAAAGAGAGTCAGAGTAAAATGCAGTCAAGTAGTTGACTTTGAATGCTTCGTATTACGTTTATTAGCTTTAATCGACGTAAGTATGATACAATGAATATCTCGGTCCAAGCAGCAAGAATTTCATCCTAATTGTCGTTCTACACTTTGACGAGAAGGTTGTAGATGGGTTCAGATCGCTTGCGAGCCCAGGCCCCACGGAACCATCCGCTAGCTGGGATTTGAGATCATCCGCAGCTGGAATGATCACTGCGGACAAGACTCGGACGGACAGCGAAATAAGGAAGACCCTGAGCGGAAACTTGGCCCAAGGGCTTTGGGGGAGAGGAGGAACATGATGAGGACCTTATTCTGTTGAAATGTTTTTAGCATGAGTTATATTTTTTCATCGAACTCCAACAAATATACGAACATCATCTCTCCGCGTCCCCCTCTTCTAACCGAAGGAGCCGCAGCTCACCGTCCACAAAGAGCTTTGGATGCGGCACTACACCGTTCCAAAATTCTCGCGCTTCCAATAGACTCCGCCTCTCCTTCTTCACGCGCGGAACCGCCACAGTTGTGCCCCCCGCACACCGTATAACCAGCGTCCGTGCTGGCTTGTGGTATATCAAGGCGCCGGGAACCTGCGAGAGTTTAGGCAATGCGTGCGTTACAGTGGGATCGTGGAGGTGTAGTCGGATGCCCGACGGCATCCAGGTTGTTAATGCGCGCTGTGGGGCATCTTGGTCAAACAACACGCGGCACAAGAGGACCGCACCTGGTGGCTGATGGCGCGGTGTCGCCTAACAACGTCCTCTGCGGTCATGGTTGCAAAGTCCAAGATGGCGTCAGCCACGGTAATGCTATGTGCGTGCGGGGTAGGTGACTCGGAGGGCTGCGGCGTGGATGTTGCCTGATGCTACAGTCAGCACCGATAACTAGGTACACGGAGGAAGTCTCCAGACCGTTCCAGCCAGCATGTCACGTAGAACATTGACGAGCAGTTTTCCACCATCGGCAGCAAGGTCTGTCCTCAAGGATGTAAACGTGGCGTCGGGACCAACAGGCTGACATAGCACATTTAGCGGCGCATAGGAAGAGAAAATAGAGGGAGCACACTATCTGCTTCGAGGCCCAAACCGGCCCCTTGTCTATCCCGCGTTTGAGCATTTGTGCTACGGAGATGCCCGTCTCGGTCGCGTTGTTTAAGATGGCGTGCTGGATGGGAGCAGGGCCGCGGTATGCCGGGAGTATAGAACCATGCACGTTCAATCGACGGGACGGCTTGAAGAGTTCCAGTTGCGCGGGAGTGAGAATCCGCCCGAATGATGCAGTTATAAGGACGTGATTTAGCGGAGGTGGCCCCTCGATGGACGAGAACTGGGGTGGTGGTTTCCAGTGCTTAAAATCCGGTTTTTGTGGAGGTATCAAGTCGACTGGGACGCTGAGCGCTTGTGCTAAGGCATTTAGAGGCGCTATGAGGACGTGAGACGGCGAACATAAGACGATCTTCGCGACGTACAGTGCCCAAGCTGGGTATCCGGGTTAGTCGCTACGTGTATGTCCTCCCAAACATCTATCGCAGCGTAAAACGCGTGTTCAGACGTGCAAAAAGTGGATACAGACCTTGAGAAGTATACAGTTCACGGAAAATGTCGCATGAAAATTCGTCACGGCCCAAGAAGAGAATCCTGAACCGGTTTTGTGAGGCTGTGACTCGGAAACATCTGAAGAACACGGAGCCCGACGAGCAAGAAATCGAGCTGCTGGGTCGTCGGACATGGCGGCAAAACATAGATAAGGTAGACTTGGTACTACGCTCTCACTTGGAGATATACGATCAAGTATTCCAATTGAGGGAATTTGAGCCGCTCTACGTTCAGAGAGGTGGGTTTGAGTCGTTGTGGGTGCGGGCGGGACTGAGCCGTGCCGCGCCAATTCACCGAGCGACAAGCACCAATACAATGAGCTGGGCTCGGGAAATCGCGACCCGCGGGGGGGGATCAACAACCCTTCGAAGAGGAGCCGACCCTGAACAACCAAGCGCAAGAACAACAGGGATGGGTGGGTGGAGCGCGAAAGCAGAGGACGTGGAAGGCGGAGAGCACGGAGCGCGACGCGAATGATCGTGCACTGCAAGAGAAAAGTTGGATGATCACGTAATGCATATTTGTCACTCTGAAGTGGGTCTAACAGTGTGTTAGCACTTTCGTATCTAACTTATGCAGCATAAAATCGAGGCTTTAAAACATTGAAAATCCAGCTCCAGCTTCTATGTACACTCCAATAACTTATTTACTTGAGAATCACGATCTCACCGCCCCAACCCTCGCCCAAAACATATCCTCCCTCAACCTCACAAGCTCCTTCCACGTCCTCTCTTCCCAGGTCACATCCCCGACATACGCCTCCCTGTCCTCTCCGTCCTTCTTCTCGTCTCCTTCTTCGGGATCTTCGTATAAGGGTTCGTTAGTGTTCGTGATGAGCTTCTCTCCCTCCTCCTCCTTCTTGTCATCTGCGATGGGTGACGGATCTGTGGGTGGGATACCCGTCGAATCTGCCTTGTCGCCCTCCTCATCCCCCTTCTTTCCCTCAGGAATCGGTCCCGGAGCAGCAGCTGTGTCAACTGCGGGAGCATCGCCGGTCTCCTCAGCGGGAACATCCGCCTTCACTGCTGCAGCAGGACCCTCTTTCGACTCTTCCTCTACTGCGGCAGTAGTAGGAGAAACCGAAACCGAAACCGAAACTGGTGCCCCCTCCGCCGCTGACTCATCCACAGCGGCATCTGGGACTGCAGCAACCGCAGATGCCTCCGTCATCGTAGTAGCGGCCGGAGTCCCAGGCGGCGGCGGCACAGGCCTCACCGCCCTGGCAGCCGCACGCCGGGGAAGCGGCGGAGGGGCACCACCACCTCCAGGCGTCGTAGGCACGGCACCAACACCATCATGCTGCCCATGCTCAACAACAGGCGTCGCAGGTCTTGAATCAGGCAACGGCACCTGATGCGCAGACATCCGCTTCATCCTCTGCTTCTGTGTGTGATTTGCTTCCTCTGCTTTCACAGCGCTCACCGATTCCGCGGGAGCAGCTACCACCGCCTCCGAGTCCACATGCGGCTCGTTCTCAGCGGGCGGAGGCGGCGCCATCGACACTCGCTTCCGACTCTCGCTTCTTTTCGGCAACGGCGGCGCCGAAGGCAAGGGTGTCGACTTGACAGGCGCAGAAATCGTCGGGTGTATAGGCGGCGGCGTCGGCAACGTCTTCTCCCTCTCCGAATCCACCTTCTTCCCCTCCCCACTCCAACTAACCGCCCTCTCCCCAAACTTACTCGCCATCCCCCACAGCCCCCTCCGCCTCGGCGGCACAGGCGGCGCCTGCCCATTCACAATCCCATTCGCGCTGTGTTTGTTGTTATGATCACTGCTAGCCGGCGGGGGAACAGGCAAAACAACATTCGGCATCTCTTCCTCCCAAACACGCTCCACAATCCCGGTGCGCACAAAACCCCAGAGCGTGCACGTCGCGCGCAGCCGCGCGAGACACCACCCGGAGGTACAAAGGGGGTATATAGCGGTGGAGGCGGAGGCGCTTTGGGTGAGCGTGAGCGCGTTGGAGAGATTGCTGAGGGCGGTGGTGCCCGGGGAAGGTGAAGGGGGTGGCGGGGACGTGCGAGAGGAGCCGACGGAGGGGAGGAAAGGGGAGGGGCTGGATGTGCGAGGGGGTGGGTTCATGGGTTGTGGGGGCGGGAGGGGCGTGGCGATGCGGAAGACGTGGATTTGTGGGGGGTACGGCGCGGAGAGGTCGGTTTGTTGAGTTTGTGAATGTGGAGAGGGACGAGAGAGGGAGCGTGGTGGGGGAGCAGGCGTGCCATTTGGGGTGTTGGAAGTGAGTTTCTTGAGAGACGCAGACCATGAGTTGGTGTTGGCCCCGTTGGCGATTGAGGGATGGGCGGGTGGGGGAGTGTGATAATGGGGAAGGAAGTCAGTGTTGGAAAAGATTGGGGTGCCGCACAGGGCGCAGGATATATTGGTATTGCTACTGTTGAGCCCGGGGATGTTGCTGTTGGTTGAAGAGGATTCGGAAAGAACGACAGAGGACGACATAGGCTCGATTGTCAGTTGACCTGTGTGTATAGCGGCGAGCACAGAGCGGCGAGAGAGCCAGTTGAGTGAAGGTGCCAGGTCGAGACGAACGGTAGGTTCTCTAAGGGACAATCAGAACCAAAAAAAAATGATCGAAACGATACGCGTACGAATCTTCGGAGGACAACCGAGCCAAAAACGCCATGGGGAGAAGCGTCGCCATAGCCGGAGGGGAACTGGGCGAAGACGGATGGACGGAGCGCAAGTGCGCCACGAACATGAGGAATTCCTGATACGGAATATGCGAGCTCAGCAACCTTTTCTCCTTCGTGAAAGTACTCGCACTCTCCCTCCTTCTATCCACCCACTTCCCCTTGCCCATGAGCACGGCCATCTCCCTGGCCTTCCTCTCCGCCTCGTCTTTCTCATACTGCAACTCCTGCATCTGCTGCTGCATCATCCCCACCATCTCCTCCGCGCCTTTCAACGCCGTCTCCGCTTGCTCGACTCTGCGCTCGGAAGTAGCTTGGGAATACCGTGCCTCGGCAACCATGGTGTTGGCTTGCGCGAACAGAGTCGCGCTGAGGTCGTCTAAATCCTTCTCAATATCGGCCTTGGCTGTCTCCGCCTGTCCCCTCTGCGCCGCCTCCTCCGTCGCCTTCTCCATCAACCTCGTCAGCTCAGCAGTAACGTGCGACTTCTCCACCAGCAGCCCGGTATTCAGCGCAGACAGGTGCTGCGTGCGCTCCAGCTCAAGCTGCGATATTTTGAGCGAGTGTTGGCGGCCCTGCGCGTTAGCGACATGCAGATCGTCTTCGAGGTCGGAGACGCGGTCGTATGATTTGACGAGTTTTCCGTTGAGTTGGGTTACTTGGGAGAAGAGGTCTTGAATTTGGGCGCGGAGGGAGGTGATGACCATCTCCTGAGCGTCGGCTTCTACTGAGTTGTTGAGCCGGTGGGTGGTGGTGGATTTGAATTTGGATTTGGGCGTTGGGCTGGAGGGTGGGACACCATTGATGCTGGGAGCGGGGCTCTTGGCGGTCTCGGGAATGACTTCGGGGGCGTCGACCATATCGCAGAGCAACTGAGTGATATGGGCAGTGGATTTTTTGGGCGCAATGAGATCGTTTCACGCGCAAAATAATGCAGAAATAATGCAGACTGGAAACCCATCAGACATACGGATTGTGGTACGAGGTTTCAAACGTGCGCACTGAGAAAAATAAAACCGATAGTCGTCGACGAGCACACAAGTAGCAGTCGGGGTCTATGGTATGATACCCTGGCTCAAAGCACGAGTTCTGGACGCCAAAAGTTGGTGCAGGGATAGAGGGCGGACACAAAGAAAGGAATAATAGCCCAGTAAGCGAGTTAGACACCAGGCGGACTTGTTTATGATGCTTTCGGAGCGTCGTCGGTATCGACGGCGTCGGCGGACGAGGGAAGACGATAGAAAGCGCCAAAGGTCCACGTCGGGCTCGTCGCGGGACACAGAGACCGTTCGGCGTTGGGATCGGATCAAGTTGTCTTCTCAGCTCACATGACATTCACGTGCGGACACAGATTTGAAGCTAGTCCGGCTTGCCCGGACCTAGGTTCGGAACAAGCCCTCTCCGATCCGGACAAGTCGGGTTTCACTCGAAGAGAGGCTTGCTCCAAACTGCTCAAAACAACGAGTGTCTTTTGCAGGAATTCCTTCTGAACCCTTGAAATGGGCTGCAAGCGGCTGAAAGAAGGCTGCCTGAGAGCTGCTAGACACCTTGGCTGCATTTACTTACACCGAATTCTATATTTTGAAGCCAGTTGAGCTGCTACAAGATCATTCACGCTGTCAAACGTGTTTCCAAGCCTCAGAATGTTTAGCTTACAGTGTCATGAAAAGGGCATTTCTCGTCGAAATAAAATTGTGGACTCACAGAGATGACTCTTAGCTACAACATTCACCACTGGTCGGAGGTGATTGGTACCCTTGCTGAGGCACAAGAGCGCGCCAAAGACATTGCCCTTTTTTGACATCTTGACACAAGCCCTTTCTCAAATTCCGTGTGTCCGCACGTGAATGTCATGTGAGTGTGAGGAAGCGGCTTGTTCCGAACCTAGCCCGGACCGGAGAAGGCCTGCTCCGATTCGAATGCGGCATTGGCACGTGACAATCACGACCCTCCCGAGTGTGACCCCGATGAACCCCGATGTTGTGACATACCACACTCTCAAACTTCCCACTTGAACTGATACTCAGACTCGAGCTTAGAGCTCCCAGCCTTCAAGCTTCAAGGCCTTGTGATGCTTGATGCCTTGACTTGGATGATTTGTGTTGCCCGAAAATCCATACCGAGCTCGACCCACGACATCACGATCCCAGAAAAAAACGGCTCATTGGCCTGAAAAACTCGTTCGCAATCCTGGGAACGCATCGGAGAATTGGCCGGAAGACATTGAGCTCATACTAATAGCTTTTACTGGGCCTCGACAGAGCGGCAGGAGAAATACAGCGCTACGGATCTGCCTATATCGCGTTAGTTTGGCTTTGTACTCTATACTAACTATCATCAATCTCAACCTCCCTTCGCCACTTGAGTACTGGACCATCTTTCTTCCTACCGGACATGTACACCGAACGGAGCGACCCCACCATGTCATGCCACCCCCCATCCCATCCGCGGCGCCTATCATGAAACAGCAGACAGGCTACAGCAGAGTGAGCTCGCACAACGTGGCACTGGCATAGGACGTGCCGATGCCAGGATCACATATAAGTAAGGCTTACTCGAGGGAGGGGACATGTAACAGCCTGTACATAACCTTGAGGACGTTCAATCCCCTGCCCGGAAACTGATACCCTTGACCTCTAACGCTTCAATTCATGACGACGCACGCGGATGATACCCCCGATGCCGATGCGTGGACTATAGCGTTGGCTGGTGCGCCACGGGTTGGGAAGACGCGGTTTATTTGGAAAGTGAGTGACTTCTACCTTTCAGTTTAATTCAAGTTGCCGGCGCGCGCTGGCAGCCTAATACTCAGTAATGTCAGTTTATACAGGAAGACTTTCAAGGTAGGTTCATAGTATGAATGCCCAAATTCGATTTCTAATTCGGTCTTCTTGCGGTAGTCCGTGGTGGTTCCTGTCGCAAACTTGTCAAACCCAGCTGAGATATCAGTTCAGGACCTCGAAAGCCCTTCAACCGAACAACGATTCTCCCGCAAACTCACCGTCGACGGTCAGAAAACGATCGTCACTTTGGTCGATGTGTACAACCAGACTTCCAGTCGTAACAGCTCACCACCGGTAGAGAAACTGAGCCATGAAAATACTATTGGTACAAGCACTGAGACGCTCCTAAGGTGTGTTTTCAACTTTTCATTGCTATCTTCACTAGTTGAAAACAGTTTTAACGAAAAAATTGGGTCTATCAGAGACGCAGACGCCTTCATCCTGATGTACACCACCACCTCGCCGTACTCCTTCCAAGATATCATCGCGTATGTCCGCGCCATCCGACAAGCCAAAGCATCTTCATCCTCCTCCTCCTCATCATCATCAACAACTTCTTCTTCATCCCACTCCCCCACCTCCTCCTCGTCATTAGCATTCTCACCTACACTTCCCTCTTTCCACCACCGGCCCCGAAAGAGCATTGACAACAACACGAACCCCCTCCTCGCCCTCGTAGCCAGCCAAACCGACCGCCCCCTGCAAGACCAAGAGGTGCCCCGTGCTTCCGGGGAGGCGCTGGCGAAGGAGCTGGATTGTGTGTTTGTGGAGGTGTCGGCGAAGGAGGGGAGGGGGGTGGTGGAGGTGGTGGAGAGGGTTGTGAGGATTTTGAGGGTGAGAGGGAGGGAGGCTCAAAGAGAGAGGAGGGGGAGTGCGGGTGTGGGTGGAATTTGGGGGTTGTTGGTTGGGAAAAGATGAGATGCCTTTCGTCCCAAGGGTTACCATGCGTAGAACGGGAAAATCGCCGAAAGCCCGCTCTGTCGTTGATGTGTTGTGCTTTGGCTTTCGGTTGCGAAGTGTATCAGCGTTCCGCTTTTCTCATCTGAATTGGGAGGCGGGTTCGCTGTTTCCTGTTGTTTCGCTGTTCCGCTACGAGGCGGTGCAAATAAGGTCCACAGAGATCCACAAAGACACAAGGAAAGATGCGGAGTTGTTCCGTCAAGAGATATCGACAGAGTTTCCCGCTTGATGGGCACTTCGTGTTCTGGAAGTATATGCCTCGTTCCAGTGCCAAGAAACAATAGATATGTGAGCGCTGTAGTACGGCACAGAAAGCGTCAAAGTCGAAGATCCCAGTAAATTATATTGTGGGCACCAAGAAATATACTGAAGCTCTGAGTACGAGAGCGCTACTCCGCCATCGCCGAGTTGAGGTTGACAGTAATGCGTTCAGGTTCAGAACATAGATGTGGCGACTGCGAACGTTTGCCGACGCACATTTGACAAGAATTAGACAACAACATAGAGTGGTTCAAAAAATTGAAATTGTAGGTCTTCCAAGACGAGCATCGCCATAGACCTGAGCTGAGGATTGGATAGAAAACGTGGAAGCCAACTCAGAACCGCCTTAACGTTGACGTTGACGATAACGTAGAATTGTCAGGTACGGTTTAGGGACGGTGTTCACGAGCCGTCAAGGTGAAAATAGGCTGAAGGCTATGATGAAACGCGCGCGCGGTCGGGGTTCAGTTGAGCCCGTCTTGGGAGTAAAAAGTCAAAGGCGGTGCTTTGAGCGTTTGTATTCAGTTGTTTACCAGCGCCTTCGCTATTCCGTCATCAGAGGCCTTATAACCGAACACCTCATTTATCGGTTCTTCTCCTTCCCCTTCTCCTCCATCCCCTCCATTCACTCCTCCTTCACAGGTACACAATACTTTACCTATATCCTTGCTATATCGCGTCTAATCATCCCCAATTTACACCAGTTATATCAACCTCTTGACGCGATGTGTGGTATCTTTGGCTACTGCAGTTTTCTGAAGGAGAAGGTGAGTTCTTTTGCGATTACTGGGTCTGGTCAGGGGATGCACCGAGTCGCGTTACGCGTCGCTTGTTTCACGACAATCGTGGCGTTCTGACACGACATTTCGTTCTTACCTCGCGTCCATCAATGGCCCTCACCCCAATTCTTCTCGCCAATTTCCTGGTACTCATCTCAATTTCCACAGCGCCGCCAGGAGGTCCTTGAAGTTCTCTGCGCTGGTCTCGCTCGCCAAGAGTACCGCGGATACGACTCCGCTGGTCTTGGCATCGACGGCGACAAACCAGGCGAGGTCGTCTACTTCAAGGAAGTCGGAAAGGTCATCGGTCTCCGCAAGAAAATCGCCGCCAGTTCCATCGACGTCGAAAAAGTCTTTGTATCTCAAGTCTCCATCGCTCACACCCGCTGGGCAACCCACGGCCCGCCCTCTGAGCGCAACTGCCATCCCATCCGCTCTGATGAGACGAACGAATTCTGCATCGTTCACAATGGTATCGTCACCAACAGCGGTGAACTCAGACTTGTTCTCCAAAAACGCGGTTACGTCTTCGAGACCGACACCGATACCGAGGCTGTCGCCAAGCTCACAAAATACATTTATGATTCCCAACCCGACAAGCGTATCTCTTTCAGCGAGCTTGTCAAGGCCGTGTTGAAGGAGCTTGAGGGGTCCTTTGCCTTTGTCTTTAAGTCTATCCACTACCCCAATGAGGTCGTCACTGCTCGCCGTGGTTCGCCTCTCTTGATCGGTGTAAAGACGGACAAGAAGCTCAAGGTTGACTTTGTCGATGTCGAATTTGCTGGGCAAGACAACGAAGCAAAGGTCGATGGTGCGTCAATATACTTTCTGTTTCTCTGCGACAAGCTCTGATCTTGTGTTCCAGTCCCACCTCCCACCCCCAGCTCTTTGCTTGCCCCTCCCGCCATCAACCCCAAAGTTCTGCGCACCCAGTCCCGCGCGTTCATGTCTGAGGATGGCCTCCCCCAGCCTATTGAGTTCTACATCGCCTCCGACGCCGCCGCCATCGTCGAGCACACTAAACGCGTTCTGTACCTCGAAGATGACGACATTGCCCACATCTCCGAGGGCGAGCTGCACATCCACCGTCTCCGTCGCAAGGACGGCGACCAGACCCCCAGCCAAGTCGCCACCACGCGCAGCATCGAGACCCTCGAGCTCGAAATCGCCGCGATCATGAAGGGCAAATTCGACACCTTCATGCAGAAGGAGATTTACGAGCAGCCCGAATCCGTCGTCAACACCATGCGTGGGCGCGTCAACTTTGACTCGCACCAGATTACGCTGGGTGGCCTGCGTGCGTATTTGCAGATTATGCGGCGTTGCCGGCGGATTGTGTTCATTGCGTGCGGGACGAGCTACCACTCGTGTCTTGCGACGCGCGCGATTTTCGAGGAGTTGACGGAGATTCCTGTTAGCGTGGAGCTTGCGAGCGACTTTTTGGACCGCAAGACGCCGATTTTCCGTGACGACTCGTGTGTGTTCCTCAGCCAGAGCGGGGAAACCGCCGACACCATCCTCGCGTTGCGGTACTGCCTTGAGCGCGGCGCGCTGTGCGTTGGCGTCGTCAACACCGTCGGATCTACGCTCTCTCGCGAGACGCATTGTGGTGTGCATATCAATGCGGGGCCGGAAGTTGGCGTGGCGTCGACGAAGGCGTATACGTCGCAGTATATTGCGTTGATTTTGATTGCGCTGCAGCTTTCGGAGGATAGGATTTCGTTGACGGAGAGGAGGAGGCAGATTATTGATGCGTTGCATGAGATGCCGGTGATGATTAAGAAGGTGTTGGAGCAGGATCAGGCGTTGCAGCAGCTTGCGACAACGATTGCTGATAATAAGAGTCTTTTGCTCATGGGTAGAGGATATCAGTATGTTTTTTCTTTCGGTTTTTGTGGTTGGCGCGTTTACTCACTGGGCGATTCAGATACGCGACTTGCCTTGAGGGTGCGCTCAAGATCAAGGAAATCAGTTACATGCACTCTGAGGGTATGTCTATCTTTCAATCTCAATACCTATATACTCATCCAGCTGTCTGCCCCAGGTATCCTCGCCGGCGAACTCAAGCACGGCCCACTCGCGCTTATCGACGAAAACATGCCCGTCATCATCATCATGACTCAAGACTCGCTCTATCCGAAGGTGCAGTCTGCGTTTGCGCAGATCACGGCGCGCAAGGCGCAGCCGATTGTTCTGTGCAACGAGGGTGACGCGGGGATCCCGGAAGGCGCGAAGACCGTGCGGGTGCCGAAGACGATTGATTGTTTGCAGGGGTTGTTGAATATCATTCCGCTGCAGTTGTTGAGTTATCATTTGGCGGTGAAGAATGGGGCGGATGTTGATTTCCCGAGGAATTTGTGGGTGTTTTTTTCTTTCCTGTGTTCATTTTTTTGACATGTCGTATTTGAAGGGCGAAATCTGTTACTGTCGAGTAAAGAAAGGCTTTGAAAGAATGGACGTATAGATACCTCGATGAGTTTTTGATATCGCTCTCTCGTTTCATGGACCCCAAAATTAGTGTACTTTATTGCGCGCGCGTACGTTGAATTGGTCCTGTTGACTGAAATGGACGATTAGTACTGCGCTGAACGATGTATGATGTTTAGAACAAGGAAATTTTTGCAGTCTTTGACGAGTGACAGAATGCGAAATTAGGATTACATTTGAGTAGTGTGAGCTATAACTCAGTCTAAGTACAGCACCGATATGTCGGTGAGCGATTAACATGACTAAAATTACAGGCGAGATTTCGAGATAACAGAGGCCGTGGCTCAATATTGTGAGCCACGACAATAATATACATGTCCGATTGAGTGTCCGTCCGGAAAAGAGGTTGCTGTGACCCGGTTACACTTACTGCGTGATCTTGGGTTTCTTCGCAGGCCCTCTCTCTTCCAACCCAGCATACTTGGCTTTCCACTGCCTCCATTTCCTCTGCCGGCTCTCCAAAAGCAGCCGCACCCTCGTCAAAATCCGCAACGGGTCCAAACTACTCGCCTTCGCCTCCGCCGGTCCATCCACGGCCATGCCATCCTCCTCCTCCCCCTCATCGTCACCGTCACCCATCTCCCCCGCCTCATCCTCCTTCAACGCCTCAACAAGCCCAAACCACTCCTTACTATACCCCAGCACCTCCCCCTTCACCGTACACGTTACCCCCAACGCGCCCAACACCCGCAATAGCCGCTTGCTCTCCTCCCTTGCGATACCGAGCTGCGCGCGGGACGCGCCGTTCTCGGCGTGTGCGGCTTCGATGGCGGAGAGCAGGTGCGCTTCGCGCCGCCGGGCGTCGGCGAGCTCCGCGCGGAGGCGGGCGGTTTCGTTCGCGGAGGCGGAGATGGAGGCGCGGGTTTTGGAGAGTTCGGAGTCGAAGAGCGCAATGAGGCGGTCGGCGTTTGTGTGGATTGCTTCGGAGCGGAGGGGGATTTGGATGATTTGGACTTTGCTGTCGTTGTCGTTGCGGTCGTAGTGTGAAGGTGGGTGGTCGCCGTCTTCGATGGGGATGTGGTAGATGGTGTCGTTGTCGTCGCGATGGGAGGGGGTCGGTGAGGGTAGCGGCATCATCGTGCGAGGTCAAGAGCAGTGGGAAACGGGAGATCGGAGGTGGGTGTGCGTATGGGTCCATGTCCGATCCGGCCGGTTTGCTTTTTATTGTCTGTCTGTGGCACAGTGCAGGTGATACAGATATGGATAGGGAACTAGGTCCGATGGATCCGATGAAGTGCTCTCAGGCCAGAAGACCAAAGACAATAGAAGGCGGGATGTCGGAGTGCGAGGTAATCGTCAGTGCCGGATATAGCCGAATGCCAGTTCGCAGAGAGAAGTGGGTCCGAAGGGCGAGAAGATCCTGGATAGCAGAGGCAGATGCTGAGTTAAATATGCTTGAGGCTTGAGATAGAGATAAAATAGTTGAAGATCATTAATCCGATTAATAAAGATAAATTGTCGGTGGGCGGGAGGGTCCTAAAACCATTCAAGCATTGTTCTATTTTCAGGAGAAAGAGACTTGAAGCTGACCTGGCTGGAATGTCCGGATTCCGGCTATGAGCTCACACACCAAGGTCTTGGAAGAAGCTCCCACCAAGTGTGGGAGGTCTATAGACGGCTGGCGGGTTACAAAAGAATATGGGCTACAATTCTATGAAAGAAAAACAACTGGCTGGTCCTCACGCGAGTGTAAGTGATTGTATCGTCGTGGTAAAATGGCGCGGCTGCCCCTCTGCCCAGCGGTCGTATTCTGTCGGCCTGTCGAATGCGATTTCTGCAATGTGTATCTGTAGATAAGATATCCTTTAGAATAAAGAAAAGTAAAACGCGATATGAAGGTACGAACGAGTATGTCGGCGGTTAGGCCTTTGATTGGAGTCGCGCAGCTGCGAAAACGGTGCATTCGGTAGTTGGTGTCGTTGAGGATGGCAACGGTGGAATCGGTTGTGCTCTGGGTATACCCGTTTGGTTAAATATTTCACCGAAGCGAAATGAGCGGGGCATACGTGATACTCGGCATCGTATATCCAGTCCTCGGTGTCTGAAGGGACGAGGGGCTCCTTGTGGGCCAGCGTTGGATTGAGGATGGCCTCTAGCGGGTGGGTGAAAATCTGAGCGACCTCGTCTTCGGATGCTTCCAAGGACGATATTATCGAGGGTTTGGTGAGGAGCGCGACTACGGGCGTTACGACCATTCGGTGGAGCGAGATGAAGGGGCGTAAGGTCCCGAGAAAGTGGACGTCTGGACAGTTGAGAGGCAGTCCGACTTCCTCGTGAGCTTCGCGGTACTGCAAGAAAATGGTCAGAATAAAGACAAAAATAATGCAAAGAAAGAAAAGACCGACAGCAGTTTGTATCACGGTGATGTCAGATTCGTCTACGCGCCCCCCTGGTAGGGCGGTCTGGCCCGGATGTGTCCTGAGGTCCTTGGAACGCGTCGTTAAGAGCACTCGGAGCTCTCCAGCCTCTTCAAACAGGAGTACGAGAACTGCAGCAAGCTTGGATTTCGGAAAAGGGGTTCTAATTTGGAGTCTGGTCAACTTCCGGGATGGAAGAAATTAACAGTGAGTACATACAGGTCTGGTTGCTCAGGACTATGCGACACAAAACGTTGAATGGCTGCTTGGGACGCGACAGATAAGTTCGGGAACACGGCAGTGGGCGTCGACGATTCCACAGCTTGCATGTCGAGTTGCAGATCTCAAGATCCAGTGCAAGAGACAGGCTGGGTCAAGAAACTCGCTCGATTCGACGCGTTGTGGGTCCAGCAACGAACGCAGACTAAGAAGGGTCAATTCTGAGGCATATACCTTGCAGTCTGGACCTACAAGGGCTCGGAACGACGGGGGGATGGTGGTGGTAAGAGGCAAGGAGGGAAGGCAAGTGCTGCCGGAATATAGTGATTAATTGAGGACCACATTCGGGGAATGCGTCCCGCGGCCCGGGACATGGTAAACGCAAACACTGATTAGTGCGTTTCGAAGCTTCGAAGCCCGACGTCGGACAACACGCCGAACAAATTTCAACTTTGTCTTCAACCGTCATGTCATCCGCTCTTCAACCATAGTTTCATCGTCTCATTTGCGTCTCACACAACAGCGATATTACTCGGATTCATTCTTTGACATTGTACAAATTTGAATCCAAATTCGAATGCTCGTAGGAGGTCTTCAAAATCTTCCGCAAAAAACCATGTTCTCTTTTCCCTGGTCATCCCGGCCACCAACCCCTCCGCCGGAGGGTATGCGCTGTATTCCCTGCTCTGGCCAGGATCTTGTAGTCCGCGACCTTGTCGTCACCACTGGATTCATCATCAACATGCGGCTGGACGCTAAAACATTAGACGACAGTCTAACTATACTCGTTCAAAACCGGTTTTCAAGAGCCGGAGCCAGACTTGCGCTCAGAAACGGAGTGGGTGCCCACTTTCTACCCTTCGCAACTCAAGTGAACGCTTTCTTCAAAAGGTCTATGAATTCCAAGTGCCCCTTACGTTTGATTCGACTACTCGACCCATTGCTTTCACTGTGGAAGATTTCGCAGAACCTTATGCGCAAGCAGGGGATCGTCCTCCTCTTCCTACGAATCTTGCAGCCGATCTTTCCGAGCCATTCGTTTGTGCAACGCCCCCGCTGCATGGCTACTTCAAAAGCTCAACATGTCCAAGCACACTTGAAGGCTTCCTCGTGCCCAATACGCCGTTAACTCACCTCCATGTTGCACTTTTCGACGATATCACATTCATCGGCATAACCTCCACGCATATCGCGTTTGATGCGCTCGGAACGGCGACGTTACTCCATGCGTGGACCCGCCTACTGAACGGGGAAAATCTCGACGCGGTTCCAGGCATGGATTGGGATGCGGCGCCATTTGAAGCATTTCAGAAACCGACGACGGTGACCCATCAGCGTGGATGGTTCAATCTCGGCTTTTTTGGGCAGCTCTGCTTCATCGTGCTGTTCGTGTGGGGTCTCATACGCGATCCTAAAGAAGAGCAACATATAGTTCGTGTGCCCAGAAGTTTCTTGGAAGAACGCAAGCGCGAAATCCTGGAAGAACTCAAGTCTCGAGGATCCAGCGAGTATGTTGGGAGCTCGGACATCCTTCTCGCTTGGTGGTTCAAGGTTATTTGCCTTCTTCGCCTAACCTCTCGATATACAATTCACATTTTTTCTTCTCCAGACACTGTACAGCGTCCGTAAAACAGGCGATTCGACTCTGGTTCACATCCACATGCCCATAAACCTGCGCGAAAAGCGTATTTTCCCCGGCAACTCTATCATGGGCACACCGTACATCAACAACTCGGTCGCCGCCATCGCAATCCCTCCCATCCCCATCCACGCCTTCCAAACAGAGTCCCTCGGGGACCTCGCCCTGCGTATACGCCGCGCCGTCTTAGCATATAACGCGGACATTGAGGGCATCAAACAGGACGTCCACTGGCGCTTCATGAATCCCTTCGTTGAACATTTCCCTTGTCCGCCCGGCGCCGAGTACACCTTCCAGACGAATTGGCGCTCTGCGAAATTCGGGGCGCTTGATTTTTCGGGGGCGAGGGCTGCTGTTGAGAAGGGAGATGATGAGGCAAAGGTGCGGACCCGCGTGCTGCTGGCTGTGGGATACGCGTTATCGACCAAACAGCTCCCGATGAGGGGAGCGGGTGGGATGTTCATGGAAGATGATGACGCGGTGTGGACGTTTCAGATCAGAGGCCAAAAGGAATGGGCGAAAATTCGCCGGAGCGGGAGCGTTGCCTTTGTCTGATTCAATCTCAATGATGCTCCAGGGTATTTTGGTGGTGAGCGGTTGATCTTGCGCCATATTTTATTGCTATATATCCGCTAAAATTAGTTTCTACCAAAGTAATGAAGATTTCCAGATCGTACGAAGCCAGTAGCAAGCCCAGCTGCAGCGTTTTCTTACAACATCCTTGCAACATCCCGAGTTTCACAAATAACACGGCTATAAAAGGCCGAGGTTAGAACTGAACGCGCGACTCGACACGGTCACGTTGCCACACCATTGCGTCACACTCCACCCCAACTGAGTTACGGATCTCCACAGTGCACAGTGGACCATAGGACCACAATGCGCTCACCCTACGACGATTCTACGTCAGTGGCCTAAGCGAACAGAATAAATACTGCACCCCGCCCCCTCTATTTCCTCACAATCTAACGAACAAACTCACCCACTCCCAACTACTTATCTAAACACTTTCACCACTTTCCCCCCTAACGAACACCACACATAATGCCTCTTTTCGGTTCTTCTGACAACCACAACAAGGTGTGTGATACCTCTCCATCCGTCCCATTATTCCATCTCTTGACACTTTGCCATAGCTCGAGAAGCACAACCACCACCCCGTCGGTAACGACCTCGCTGACACTGGCTACGGTGCTGGTGCTGGCACTACCGGTCTCGGTAGGACACACCACGAAACGATGCCCGTCACAGGAGCTGGCATGGGCGCCGGTATGGGCGGTGCTGGCATGGGCGGCGCCGGTGTACGTTCCCTTTCCATTTTTTCTTTGCTTGGAATGTGTCGCTCATGAACTTAATGCAGATGCACGAGGGCCGACACCACCATGCTGGCGCTGGCATGCGCGACGACGGTATGATGGCCGGCGACAACTACGGTAGCACCGGCACGGGTATGGGTACGGGCATGGGTGGCACCGACACCACCATTCCCCCCGCCCACGCTATCAACGACCACAACCGCTCGGGAACTGGCGGCGGCGCCATGACTGGCAAGATTGAACACGCCGTCGGGTCCATGGTCGGCAGCAAATCTCTGAAAGCCAAGGGCATTCAGAAAGAGCAGTGAGTACCAGCTCTTTGTCGAGGACAGGACAAGTATTGACGATCGTTTCTTTTTTCAGGGAAGCGCGTGCTCTGAAGGTGCAGAGCGAGGAGCTTGCTGAGGCTGAGCGGTTGGAGTCGCAAGCTTCTGCACGCCGCGAGCGCGCCGTCGCTCACGGGGCCCATCCTCACGCAGGCAATTTGGGCGGTGTTCCCCCAGCTACCACCGGCCCCAACACCAACACATTCCAGTAAATTGTAACGATACCAAATAATAGCGAAATGTATTACCAGCCTTAAAGTTATTAATGGACTTTTGAATGCTTCGACTACTATGTTTTGCCTGACTTGCGAGTGAATCCAATTTGTGAAGAATGGTAAGGTCGGCTTGCCGGCTGCCGGATAGCCGGAATATTGGATCTCATCGTTCGACGTTCTCAACCCAACCTTTGTCTCAACCTCAACCACATTCTTGCAAGGGCGCTGCTGCTATCCCGATATTATACGCTATTTATCTGAAAGCGCCATATCATTGTACCGCTGCCACTGCTCTGAAGGCGAAAATACTGAGATCCTCCTGTGGTGCTGTCCCAATCATCCTGTAGCCTCGACAGCATACATATTCGGCTTCACCAAAGTAGAATTCCCAACATGCAGGAAGAGTCGATCGCCTTTTCTGCGGAGTCCTACTTTGCAACCCAGCCCGCGCCCACATCGCTCGCGGAGCACATTGCTGGCGTCAAAGAGTTTGTGCATCGCCAAGTTTCGCAAAATCGGAATGTTGTGCTCGTTACTGTGCGTCTCCCTTTGCGATAAGACTCCAGCGCAATTCTCATACGAATTCGGTGTATACAGAGCGGGGGCACCACTGTACCGTTGGAACTCAACGTGTGAGAGCGTTACCTTTGCGTGCTGCACACAGCTCATTACGGGTACTACGCTGTTGTTACAGTGTGCGATTCTTGGATAACTTCAGCGCTGGTAAGCAAAGGGAATGGCTCCTTCTCTTGTTATCCTCACATGTTTCCAGGAACGCGCGGTGCGACCTCTGCCGAATACTTCCTCGAAGCTGGCTACGCAGTCATCTTCATGCACCGACAGTTCAGTCTCCAGCCCTTCAGCCGACACTACTCGCACTCAACGAATCCATTCCTGGACCTCCTGACCGTCGAAGACGATGCGGTCGGCGTGGCAGCGGATAAACGCGCAGGCGCAGACCTCCTCGCCGTGCTAACCGCGTACAAGCGCGTGCAGACCGCCGGCACGCTGCACACTCTCACGTTCGTCACGGTGAACGATTACCTATGGCTCCTCCGAGCTGTCTCCCAGGAACTTTCCGTCCTGCGGCGCCGCGCGATGTATTATCTCGCTGCGGCCGTGAGCGATTTTTTCTTGCCCAGGCAGAAGATGGTGGGCTGCCTTGTGGCATTGTTTTTATTTCTTTTTCTTCGCATGCTGAAACTGTTTCTTCTTTGAAGTCGGAACATAAGATTCAATCTGGCAAGGGAAGTTTGCACATTGAAATGGATCAGGTGCCCAAGATCCTCAAGCCCATGGTGGAGGAATGGACTCCGGACGGATATATAGTTTCCTTCAAGGTAACCATTATACTATAATTTTTCGTACCATCTAGCTGACGCTGGTCACAGCTAGAAACAGAAGAGCGGCTACTCGTTCCGAAAGCGCGCGTTGCGCTGGAGCGATATGGCCACCAGGTTGTCATCGGCAACGAGCTGCACACGCGCAAGTGGCAGGTTATGTTTGTGGAGCGGAAGCGGAAGCCGCTACCGCCGTTGCCTCCTGGTGTGGAGGAAGAGGCGACAGTGGAAGCAGGGAATTCTGAGCTTGAAACGACAGCGCAAGAAGAAGTCGATGCAGCGGCTTCGAATGTCCCTCCAACAACATTCACTGAGGACGGAGACGCCGCCCGGCAGAGTCAGACCACCACCCCCGTTGAAACCTCAGAGGCTGCCGCTACGGAAGAGACCTCAATCTCCGCTCCTCCACCGCCCCCAAAGTCCCCAACCAACAACACCAACGACAGCATGACTTTTGTAGAATCATGGCTGCGAATTCCCAACACACCCACCGTTCCGGGGACGCCCCAGGTGAAGGAGAAAGAGATCGAGGAGGACATTGTTGCTGAGCTCGTGAGGCGGCATGCACAGTGGATCAATAGCGCCGGGTAGTTGCTTAGATTCTGTTGGAGAAAAGACAGAAGGGAAGGAAGCGGAAATTTTAAGTGTACCATAGAATCGTCAAGAATTCGAGCGGGCTGACTTTGCCAGCACAGTGCGACTACGATTTGCGATCTCTCACGTAAATAGGCATTCTTCTATGTTAAATATTATAACACGCTTGGACTCTCTTGGACTAATGGCCTTGAGCTTGAAATATTCTTGGACAATAGACTGGGCTGCTTGGCTGCGGAACGGTGTTCACCTGTGTTCGCAACAGCGCGAGTTGATGGTACATAGGTCGGGTTGCGAAGGCCACAGCACGTGTTCCGAAATCCCTGTGCTCTCATACTCTTGCCTTCCCCGCTCACCACGACGCATTCGGCGTATCACCCTCATTAAAGCATGCATTCCCTGGCGGTCCTGCTTCCCCTCTTTTCTCTCGCCCTCCCGCTCGTTCAAGCGGTCGCAACATGGTACATATCAAAGTCTATTCAATCTAGCTTGAACCCTTCCCTGATTTTTTCTCGCTGCTAGCAACGCTACAACCTCATGCCCCGCCTCCGCTCCTTGCTGCAGTGAATTCGGCTTCTGTGGTTCGACTCAGCCTGTATGTTAGACCCCGACCTTTGTTCCTAGTGTGCAAAGGCTCACCCCGTATCTTAGTTCTGCCTAGGAGGCTGCAACCCGCTCGCTTCGCACACTCTGGATTCCTGCAAACCTAATCCCATCTGCAAGAATGCTGTCGTGAGTGTCCAAGCGGCCACTACCACCCCTGAAGTGACACGGCGGATCGTAGCACACTTTTGCAGACAACTCGCGCGTTCTCTCGAATGCTACGTTATTCGATGGGAATGCGAGCGCGTACGGTACGCCTAATCTGTCGCACAACCCATTGCTTTATCTCAAATTCCTAATTATAAGACTTCATCGTTGAAAGCGGCAACATCATGAATAGTAATGGAGAGTTGGCCATGCTCCTGACCGAGCAAAACGGTGGCACTCGTATTTCTTCTACACGTTACTTCCACTACGGCACTGTCACTGCCCGACGTACGTGGCGAAGCAATCTGTCGGGCAAAAAAATCGTCTGCTGATCATCTACTTCACTCCAGTGAAGGCAAGTCGCTGGGCTGGTATTGTGACCGCTTTCATCACCATGAGCAACGTCAAAGATGAAATTGTGCGTACCCACATCTCGTCGACTCCTGCGTCCTCCCACTCAATCATTCTTCTTCAAAGGACTGGGAATTCCCCGGCAACACAACCACCGAGGCCCAGTCAAACTACTTCTGGCAAGGTCTCGTCACGAAGCCCAACCACGGAGACGTCGCCACCGGCCTGAGTGACACTTTCTCGAACTATCACGACTACACCGTTTGTTTCTCCGTCGCCTCGTTTCACACCTCGGCTCACAGAGAGAATAAACAACTACAGATTGATTGGCAACCGGACACCCTCAAGTTCCTCATCGATGGCAAAGTCGTTCGCACTGTCAAGAAGTCCGACACGGTGGCGGACGGTGTCACGCAATACCCCACAACTCCTGCGCGTGTCCAGTTTAGGTGAACCTCGTCTTTCTGTTCCCCTTGATTTGCTATTTACCGACCTTCCAAGTATCTGGCCCGCAGGAACCGCGTCGAGCGCCGCTGGAACCGTGCAATGTGAGATATATCATATCCATTTCTTCCCCGCTATCACGATTCTCATAAATACCTACCCAGGGTCCGGCGGATTAATCGACTACAACGACCCCGACTACGTCTCCGCCGGCCACTTCTACGCCCTCGTCCAATCCGTCAACATCACCTGCAACGACCCCACCCCGCCTGGCGCCGACATCACCGCCTACGTCTACGGCGCCAACTCCTCGACCAACACCCCCTCTGTTGCTCTTACTAACGCCACGACCGACCTCAATGGTGTCCCCGGCATGCAAGGACTCGCTGGCAACGGCATCCAGCTGCTCTTGGCCATGTCGTTGGCCGCCGGCTTGTTGGGCCAGTTGTTCTAAGTAATTTATGAGTTGTTGGTGGTTTTACCCTGGTTTCACATGCTCATGGATATATACCTTTAATCTCGACCTGGGTAGCGAACATGCGGAAATGTATGTACAGTGCGGTAAGTAAGAGGACAATGTAGTGAAATAAATTAACAACCCGAAAGAGTACAATACACAACATCTAGATTTGAATCTGTTCCATCGACTGGTCGGGATCCACCATAACCAAATCATCCGCTGCAGTCCAAAACGCCTCCTCAAACTCTTCCATCAACCCCTTCGTCTCCTGGATCAACGCATCCAACGCCTGCACCTGCGTCCACGTCGGCATCAACTCCTCGTGGGGGTTCTCAGCACCCGGCAGCAAGTCTCGATCATACCCAAACACAGTTTGCACCAGTCGAATCCGGCGATACGTCGCTTGTATGAGAACCACAGAGCGCACTTTCGTCGATTTGGCCATTGATCTAATTCGTCCACCGCCGCCGGGAGACGATGGATGCAGAGCAGGTTGAGCTATTGGCCCTAAGTGTACTATCCGATTGCTCCCAGCCCGGACATCGCTTGGTGAGGAAGGCTGGTAATACCCTGCTTGCCTGCCTGGATCGAGCGAAAGGACTGAGGGGTGGCCGATGTTGACGAAGGATGTAGTTGGACTGAGACCTGGAGAGGCTTCCGGGGAAGGGATTATACTTCGTCGTCGAGGTTTAGAGAATGCCGTTGAGCCGCGCCGGGATGAGGGAGTCACGGTGCCGGTGTATTGACGGAGCTCTTGGTTCAATGTCACCACTTTCTCCTGGATGAAGAGGCGCATTTGGAGCATGAGAGGGCTGCGGTACGCGCAGATGAGTTCGAGGAAAGACCAGAGTGCGTAGTCAACGATTCGGGGACTCGCTAGCGACCGTCCGTGTCCTGGAGAGCCGAAATGGCCGGAAAGTGAGTTTGAGAGGTATTGTGAATGCTCGAATTGAGAACTGGACCGCGGGGAACCCATGGGGGATGTGGTCGGTGAGAGGTCCCGTGCAGCTCGGAGGGCAAAAGCAGCACCTCCTTCTCCGAGAACAGTTTTCAGAAACAGAGCAATTCGACTCCAAATCCCAGGCAAGCAACTGGAGAGCTCCTCTTGTGCTCGGATGAGGATGACTTTCAGCACTTGTAACGCCGCAACGAAGGTCGTTACAGGCGATTTGCTGACTGCGGTCGCAGATCGTCGCCGGTCAGGGGACTTTGGGCGCTCGTGAGGGTCCACATCCGGTTGTTGACACGCATTCATACAATATGTCAATAAACGGAGCCAGGTCTTCGTATACGCATCGCGATGCCATGCTTCTGGCAGTGCCCCGTCTGTGCCAGCTTGATTCGCCGTCTTCAGCCTCAGTGTCAGAGGAAAGACAAATCCAGCCAGGAACTCATAGGATGGCCTCCGTCGTTCCAACTCTGCAATCACATCTGACCCATGAAGAGTGATGGCCTGTGCAATTAGACCTATAAGGGCTGAACGACTTGGAAGAGAGAACAACAGTTTCTCGGACGCCGCTTTCTCGCAAGCTGCAAGCGCAGGAGAACATATTTGTGAAATGACAACGCGCGAGAAAAGGCGCTCGTTTGCATACACAGTTTCACGACATAGCTGCGCTACCACGTTGAATACGCCCGAGAGGTCGAGTGTCGTGGTATACGCGTCGACGACAGACGACAGATCACCTATAAGCCCAACAACAGCCTTCAAGGTCCGCACGTTCGCGTTGTCGCGGATCAACGAGTTCCTGGTGTAATCGGCTAAGAAGGAGGAAACAGGGTCCCTGATTTCGTTGCCACATTCGCGCAACAGCTGCTTCACCAATTCGAGCGCTCGGTGGGAAGCGGGAGGGGAAACGACGCCGCCAGCTTGGGTGTAGCTGACTATCAGGAGCAGATACTCCATTCGCATAGAGAGCGGATCACTAGGAGTTTTCGTTTTGTCGGGCAGTAGGCCTTCGGGAAAGCCTGACAATAACGATTCCATGGAAGGCTCTTCGGGAGGACGAGCAGCATCGGCTTTTGACTTTGCAAACGGTCGCATCAGTATGACACCTAGGGCGTCGATACCTTCCTTCAAGACCGACCTCGCAGATGAAGATGCATGGTAGAGGCTGGGCGCGAGATACCGGAAGAACCGCAGGAATTGCTGCGAACGCATAATCGTAGGGTCATGGGCGACTACGGTGAGGAAAAGTCGAACGAGATTATCGAGGCCAAGACGCTTCGTTTCGTATTCTTCTGGGAGATTCACGATGACCTTGTTGTCCATCGTTCCGCTCTTTTTCAGCGAAGCCAGAAAGGTCTGCGGTTTTTCATCGGCAGTGCTGAACATGAGTGCCTCTCTTTCCTGAAACCTGTTGGCTCCCGCTATGCCAGCTGCATCTGGGGTCGTTGACGGAATATTCCTCGTCAGTGTAGCAAATAAAGCGTAAACATTCTTGGCCATCCATTCCGCCGGAATATCCGGAAGAGACATGATAGCGGCCATCGAATCAATGCTTTGAAACACGAAGGCATCTTTGTGCAAAGCATAGAAACGATTGAATGTGTACTCTATCGCCAATCGTATTCCATCGTGAAGCTCAGATTCGGTATAGATCTTGATCCTTCAACATAGAGGTTTGAGATCGAAAAGGCAAAAACGGAAAGGACGTACAGCACGGGAATGAAGAGCGTATAACCCCCTCCAGATGTGAAGAGTCGCCGAAATCGCGTACTGGCCACCATCAACGCTGGACTTCGAAGTCAGACAGCTGAAATAGATGTATAATTCTGATCCTACCTATCAAGGCTTGCGCAACGATGCCAATGTCCGAGCCATGAGCGAGAAGGATACGGTTGAGGCCGTCGATAAGAACCGCTAGCTCATTGCGATCACTCAGATGGCGCGACATGGAGCGAAAGATTTGAGCAATGAGTAGCAAGTAGCTCCGCGCAACAATCATGGACAGGTTGTTCACGCTGTATTCAACGAAGCTCATTTGAGGACGGGTCTGCTCAGCCCTGACCGCCGCAAAGTCTCTAATTCCGATGGAAGCAGCGTCGGGACGCTGGTCGAGGGAAGGTAGTACCAGCCGCGTCATGCTTTTCCGAATCATCTGTACGTCCTGAGGATTCCGCTTGAGCATAGCTAGAAACAGCATGTTCTGTGATAACCGTATCATCGTCACGTATATCAAATCTGGAGGGACGCTTCCTGACGGCGTAGGAATTGAGCCCAAATTCCGTGGGAACATTGGTCCCGCGGGAGCCGGTGTCTGGAACCAAAGGGATCCAGATGGTATGAGAAAGGTCTCCACCTTGGCGCGACGAATTTCTCGAATAGACATATCTTGAACCTGGGTCACAAGTTTGGCGATCACGGGCATTGTATGCGCGAAGTCGTGTAACGAGTCCTCCGCGGCTGAGGAGGTTTTCAAATGCAATTTGAGGAACCCGATGATACTGTTGAACACCGTGTGTGACATCGGAGGAGGCAGTGTGCGTCGAACATGCAAGAACGCCCGAAATGAAGATATAGCCACATCGATATCTTTGTGACTGCCTACTAGAAGATCTAGGACAGGGCGTACGAGCAAGGCGGGGTCATTCCGCATCAAGTCGACTACAGTGCTTCGAGCCGTGGCAGCGATAAGAAAATTGGGATCGATCACAGTGGTGGCTAGCCTCGGGAAAATGGAGGCAAGTGACGGAACGAATACTGCCCGACGTTTGACGCCGTACGATGGTCCACCAGAACTTGAATTGCGCCTGAGAAGGGTCACCTCGTCGAGCTTCGTGCTCGAACTAGACGGCGACGGTGAGACCCTAGGACTAGGATTGGGAGTCGAAGCAGGACTGGGCGAATCAGCGACAGAAATCGTGCCTTTCTGGTCGCTTGCAGATATATCCAGGCGGTCAAGGAAAAGGGCTGGGAGATTGGATATTGGAGTCTTGATCCATTCAAGTTGCTGGTCAACCGGAGCGTCGTCCTGAGCCCAACCAATCTCGACAAGCCGCTTTCGCAACTCCAACGGAAGATTGCTTTTGCTTTGTTCAAGATCGTCTTCGCGCACATAATTCCCAGAACCGATATCTGTGGCAACGAAGGGCAGGGCACCTCTTGCCAGCTTGAATGCACGATGATTGCGGTCTGAAACCACTTGCTGGGACATTATTTGGAATCGCCAACTGGACAGCGTATTGATACGCCGAACCGCATGCAATCGAGTGGTATCGTCAGAACTGAATTGACCGCGATGAGTCGACTCATTTTGCAGCTAACGTAGACTGCACACCTACGCAAATCGAATTCGATATGCACCACCATCTCTTGCGGCGTCCTTTCAGCGCATTGCATAACAAGAAAACAGGCCTGGCATGTGAGTTAGCATCTGCTAGTATTCGGACGAAATCCACTGACTGCAGAGACTGAACTAGCATCGGTATGGGTGAGATGATGTTCCCATACCAATGGCCCGATCCGCAGAAGATCATCGGCGGACAACAAAGTCGAAATCGTAACGAGCAGCTTCAACGCTTTTGGCTCGAATCCTTTCCCTAGAGACAGTATAAGTTGTTCTTTCTCAGCAAAAGCGCTAGATATCCCCGCTTTCGGCTCGTTCGATCCATTGGAATTGAAGCCCCCGTCGTACGCGGCGGAGAAAACAAGGGTCCCTCGTTGCTGAATGCCAGTCAGAAAATACTCATTTTTCGAATGATAGAGGGTAAGATGGTTTACCTTCTGCCGGGAAGAACCAACGTTGTCCCTGGCTGCAGCATATATACCCTGAATTTGTGCGACAGCATCAATGATCTCAAGGTCCGAGTCGTCATTCAACTGTGTTTCTTCATGAGATTCGGCAAACCACGCGACCAGTCGCGATAACCACCCAGGCCTGCGAGGGGTCTTGGTGATTCTGACCCACCCCACAGAGTCTGAGGAACATACACTTTGAGCGATCTCGTGAGAAGTCTGAACTCCCGAAACAACATCATGAAGAGCATTCGTTGGGACAAGGGCATGAGACTGGTTCGTTCCTTGAACAATTGTTAGAGACGCCATGTAATGAGAAAAGAGACGCCGCTAACCTTGACCTCGATCAGTAATCCCAATCGCGTTTCGAGCGCGAGCACGAACTTAATGATGTCGACATAAACGCTATCCGGGCTCTGTGCATGTGAGCACTTGAGAAGAAGATGGCGATGTCTGACCTACTGCTGATTTGTCTTTCATGCGCCGAATCGACTGTATTTTCCCAATCATCTCTACGAGCAGCACCGACTGTCCCAGCCGTGCGGTGCCCCAGACCGGGCCAGTCTCCGCAGTTGGCGTTTTGCTAGCCCCGCCTCCGCTCATCAGAGCGATGGACATCATCTCCGCGTCGCGTGTCCAGAAGTCGGGAAGGAAGCGCGCAACGGCAGTGATCCCACAAAGATGGTTGATGACGGTCACTTCCTTGTTCGACGCTGCACAGGCAAATAGAGGTTTGTAGAATACTTGGGGGTAGAGTTGGGAGACCTTGTCGAAGAAGTCGGTTAGGGGTAGGCATGGAAGTGGTGGTGGATCATCGACCAGGCGCTAACAGGCGAATAATTGTTAAAGGAAAGGATAACAAGACGAAAGCACTCACATCAGCCAGAGTTGGAAGGATAACAGCGATCAATGGCTTCCGAACGTCATCCGGAAGACCGCCAAGTAGAGCAGTCAATACGGAGAACACTGCGGGCCAAAGACTCTCCGTTATCTACAGACACTTCAGCAAGTAACAGAAAACAATCATCCTGTTCAACTCACAGAACGCTGAATGGCAGTATCGATAGTCGCTTTCCAATCTGCTTTCGGATTTCTATACCACTCAGCAAGCAAGGTCATCGCCCACAAACCAAGCTCCCGCGGCGTCTCAGGAACAAGTAACTCCAGCGCAATGCCGACTACATTCCGTCGAGCCTCGAGGGCGCCTGCGTTCGCGGTCCGCATGGCAGCGAGCTCCGGCACAACGCGCGTTTGCGTGAAGTGTACGACGAATTCGGCGTCTTCGGCGCGTCGTGGTTTGGTGCGGAGGACATTGAGAGCTGTGCGAGAGAAGGTGGCGAGTTTGCGGCCCTGCACGGCCCCGAGAAGAGGTGTGAAAACGACGTCTTCTGGTTGGCGGGGCCAGTATTCCTGAAGCAACGATAAGATGGTTATTGAAGACAGGGGGTTGATGGTGACGTACCTCGACTGCGTTTTGTAAGAGCCATCGTCGCGTCGAGTCAGCGCCATTCTCAAGACAGCTGGCAAGCGCATCAAGCACCAAAGCCTGTCGTACAGCACCATCGCTATCCTGTGCGACGAAAAGAGCATTGAATTGCTCTTCAAAGGCAACCACATCCAATTCGCCGTAGTCGCCAGCAAGAAGGTGTATGATTCCCTCATTGATGATCGTATGTTCTTCCCCTGATCCATGGATCGTCGGAAGAAGTGAGAACAGGCCAATAGCGATGATCTGGATCGAGGCGGGCGTTGTGGCTTTGTACGCAAACTCGGCAGGATTGAGCAGCATTCGTAGGGCACGCATGATACGAAGCCTGAGTGGCGAATGCGGAATCAAGGCAGCTTTACAGCACCAGCGGCAACGCTCCATAGCGACAGCCTGTAAAGCACATTAGCGTTTGAATGACCAGAGTTGAGGAGTCGGCAACACAAACATCTGTAGGAGGATTCCATGTCTTGAAGATGATGTCAAATGCCTCGAAGGCGAACCAACGGTCTTCGTCGACTCGAACGGCCTTCTCGGCGTTCAAAAAAGGCGAAAGGAGCGTAGCCAGCACTTGCGGCTCCTGCGGAAGTACAGGGACGGGTGATATACCATCTTCCGGCTTTGAGTGCAGCAAAATGGTCTGATAGAGAGGCTTAAGCGACGGAGTCGATTGTGCACCGCGAGAAGACATAGCCAGTGACTGCATGGAGGGCGGGCGGCGCAACTCCCCTCTGGGCGCGGTTGCTGGAGTCGCGGGAGTGGTGGGAGACATGAATGGGAGATACTGGTCGCGACTGGATTTGTACGTCGAGTCAACGGAGCGAGCGGCCCAGCATGCACGTTGAAGCTCTTGGCCGAGCCTACGTGTGTCGTCGACGACCATTTCACGCGCATGTTCGACGACTTGGCGGAATCCTAGACGCTGCACGAATTTGGATGGTTTCGGGGTCTGGCTCCGTGAAGGGATGGCGGAGAAAACGGATGAAGAGGAGATAGAAGGTTGCGGGGAGTGAGTTGGAGCGGCTTCGTTCTCAGTCTCCGGGAGAACATGCTGGCGGAGACGCGCCCAGCGAATGGAGGAAGGTGAAGGAGGTGGATTGGAGTCCGGGGTAGGAGGCCGGCTTGTAGATAGTGGGGGAGGTCTGCGGAGACCCAGTCGGGAACCCGAGCGCGAGTCGGGATCGCGAATGGGGCTCTCAGAACGAGTGTGAGGCTCGGAGGCACCTTTAAAGTGCCCGGATCTGCCTTTGTTGTTAGACTGCTCTGATGCGTCTTCATCTACCTGGCCAAGTGTATTGAACCTAGATGGACCGCGAAAGTGCCGCCAAGAACTACTACTGGCAGTAGTAGAATCAGTGTCCGACTCAGAAGCGGACTCGGAGCGCCTCGTTGACGAAGTTTTCGTAGAGTCAAACGAGAAGAGACGACGTGGCGGCTTTCTCGGAGCTGGATCGCCTTTCGGCGCCATCTGACACAGATTTAGTCGACTAGTTAAGAGTTTTTGAGGATTCAGGAAGTCGAGGAAGTTGACTTGGAGACGATAATCAACTCAGTAATTGCTAAGTATCAAGCTTCGCCAGTATCAGAAAACCAACAGTAACGTTCAATATGTCGTCCTCGACGCCCAGCACGTCGCCGAACACTCCGTGGGCTGTCGCACTCGCCGTTGTGGGCCTTAGGGAGGTTACGCGGTTACGGTTTGGTTAGGGAAATATTGGGTGGTTAGGGAGGTTAGGGTTAGGGTTAAAACTGGTGGCTGCGCCATATAGCTTGGTCTTGCTTGGCTTCGGCGCGCGCCGTCATGGATATACGTAATAATCCCGTGACCGCGAACCCCCAACGCGCCTTTTGTTTATTGCGTCCATCTTCTCCTCCTCCCAACCTTCATGGATATCACACCAATCTCGAATCCTTTTGTCTCTGATGCGCCACTTGCGACATGCAACCTGTGCCATCGCTCCCCCGTAACAAGCAGAGGATATTCAAGCTGCCAAAACTGCCGCGATAAAAGAAATGCGTCGAAGAGACGCGCGACGGCGAGGAAACGGGAACAGAAGATGCGAGTGTTTCAGCTGGCTACGCGGGTCAACGTTCCTCCTTCGCATTCGGTTGAGCCAACCAAACCGCTGAAGAGAAAGACGCCAGACGGAGAGAACGAGGGCGACGCGCTGGAGCGCATCAGAAAGCGGTTCAAGAAGATGGAACCCTTCAAGAAGAATGAAAGCACCTTTCAAGTCTGTACTCAATTGGTCTGCTACTGTCTCTCGCTGAACCATGCCCAGATACCCTCCGCTATACCCACGACCGAGTCTCAATACCAAAAATTCATCGCCGCATCAGACCTCCACAAAGCCATTAAGCAGTCTTATCCTGATAATGCCAATCCCCTACGGTTCCACGGGACGTACGCAATCATCACGGATCTCGACCCAGACCACAAACTCAAAGCACGCGAAGTGGCGCGCAACCTGAGACAGAATACCTCTTTGCAATTCAAGTAGGTTCACTGCGTCGCAGGTGTAGATGATAGATGGACTCACAACCCGAAACAGCCTCGACGACAGAGAAGCCTATCGGAGTGCCGACGCCTACACCATTCACTACAAATGCACCTGCCACCAGTCCGTGAAGCGCACCTCCAGCGATTTGACATCGTATTTCATGTCTAAAAACAAGGCTGCGCTGGCAACACCCAAGACCGAGTGTCTTGGGCGGATAGAGGTCCGCGCCGAAAAGGACATGTCGCACCGTCTGGGATGGCCCGGACAAAGAATCAAAGTCACCATTACCCACCCGAAGAAGTTATAGAACTCTCTCGGATAAACCGAATACTGATACTGTACAGGCTATATTTCTTGGTACTTTATGCTACATATGTTGCTACAATTCGTCTTTTCACGGTTGCGATTTCCCTAGAAAGCGCAATATCTGCTTTACTACTTCACCGCCCTGCTCCTGCTGCACCCAATGACCCACACGGTCGATCAATACAAAGTCTTTCATATTCTCGCATACCTGTTTTTGCATGACATCAACTACCCCAGGGAGCTGATAAGTCCCCCAATCCTGTTTTCGCAAAGAATGATCAACGATGCAGGTGATAAAAAAGACGGAGAAGCAGCCACCTTCTCTCCAGCCATAAACATAGCCGGCACGACTATGTTCATCCCGTAGAACAGCTCGCGGTCGGACGACAACGCGGGGTTCGTCGCCATCCGGTACATATTCAACCCTCCTTGGAAGCCAGTACGCGTATACTCCGCAACATAAACATCCAACTCCTTCTCCGTCAACCACAAATTCCCCTCTACTACACCGCCAATTTGGCGGGAGCTCCCGGTGACATCCGGATTGCCATATTTGGATGAATGCGTGGGGATCTCCCAAGAAAGGTCGCTGGGAGATAAAAAGACACAATCCCAGGAGCATTTCAAAATTGTACATCCCAGAAATGTCCGAGCCGCAGCTTCGCGAAATATATTCAGTTCAGGCTCTCAGAAGATTTCAAATAATTTGTGCATTTCCAATGGCAGAAAAACAACTTTATTGGATGTAAACTACCACATCCTACGTCTACATACATAGGGCGAGAATAAGAGAACTTTGGACCAAGAACAGCGTCGACAGCGGGCCGAGAAGTTCGTTAAGTGGTTTGAGGCATTTTGGCAACTTGAGCTCGAGGCTTGAGAGTCTTGGGATTTGACTTCAAGGGTGGCTACTTGCATTTGAGGGTACAGATCCTGGACGTGCGAGACTTTGACTCTTGACGAAAGCATTGAAGGACAACACTCTTGAGTCTTGACAAAAACCTTGACGAACGAGAGCATCACAGTCACTTGCAAGCTGGCTTGAGGGCTTGGTGCCACAACTTTGACGAATGTATGCACTGAGGGGAACAAAGACGAAGGAAATGGCTGAGGGGAGCAGGGGGAGTGAAGGGAGAAGGAAAGAAAGAGGTTTGTGACGTGGCACCAAGTTGCGTTTCACACGTCTCGCTTATACGGCGCACGGACCATCATAACGAGAACGCCCAAAAAGACAAAAACTGAGAAACTGAGGAATACGACTCGAGTATTCAGCTAGGTAACATAGTTGAACCGTGCCCGACGTAGTCCTGTACTTATAAAAGCGGTTCATGGGAAACAGCCCAATGTCAGAGATGGGTCGCTGACAAAATGTCCCCAAACCCTCCCATCGAGCGCCTACAAATATTTTCCGGGATGTCCACGGATATCCCACAGCTGACGTCCGGGTGTCATCAGTCCAAATTGGCGGTGTATGCCAGCTCAGGGAAGCCGTGCAAGAGAACTATCAGCGGGGCAGCAGTCGCGCTTGGATTTGGTGGGGAAGCTTCTAATATATGCATTTCCAAGTCATTGATAGTCACGATTCGCGATTGAATGCCTGTAGAAAGACCAGGCCAGTTGGACGGATCGGACATGGTCGTTTTGCTTTGAAAGCTCGAAGCGTGGACTTATACCGGCTCTCCGGGACGAAATTGAGCCGGTGCTAATTACGTCACCGCATGGGCTTTCTCGCAAAACCTTCACTATCGAATTTCGGGGACGCGTCGACGGTCAGTAACACCAAACGCAAATATGCATTGACCAAGGAACAGAAGCATATGTATGCTTCCGAAACTCTCGTCAACTTTCGATGGATATCGAAAATTATGGCGAGTTATTCTCCGCACACGCTTTCCTCGAAAGATATTCCGCCGCTGGAAGTGACGGACTACCTCTCTGAAATCGGTACGAAGGAACAAATATAAGCGACACTAGCACCTCACTAATCCATGTCTTCAGGTCAATTTGCGGAAATCACCTACAGCCCAGTACCTACAAAGTTCATCTTCGACAACCTCGCAACACTCAAGGAGCTAGGCTTTCCTCTCGAGGGCTACGATTGCCTTGACGGCGCGATCCTAGTGTCTGAGTTCATAGGAAAGGCTGCGGACCTCTCGGGGTACGTGGCATATCGTCCTCAAACACGACAGCTGGTCCTCGCGTTCTCCGGGACGACCACCATGACACAAGCCATGTACGACCTTCGTGTTGCAGCCCACCGCCATCCGTCTCGACGCGGGCATGTTCACTCTGGGTTTTGGCTGCTGTATAAGGGAATCAAAGCCCTCGCACTGAAGGCCGTCGAGACCGGTCTCGCGCAGTATGCTGACGTCTCCGAGTTTGTGGTGACTGGACACAGTATGGGAGGGGCGGTCGCATACCTCTTCCTTATTGACATCTTCCGCGACGACGCGCTCCTTCCTCTTGCCGTGAAACTGGTCGTCTTTGGTGTCCCAAGATCAGGGAACGAAGAGCTTGCACAATATTGGATCGAGCTGCTTGAAAGCCGTCGCGCTAAGTACGGGGAGGCCTCCATAATCGAATATTCTGTGAAAGCGTACAATGATGGTAGGTCGAATCTCAACAAGTTATATTGCTTGCGACTGAAGTCGTCTGCCTGCGACCGTTAGGTGTTCCCTCATTGCCTCCCCTCTCATTTGGCTATCGCCACTACGCACGCGCGCCCTTCTATTTTCTGCACGGGCGTCTGTATCAGGTGCCCGAGGAGCATCGCGAGCACGGGTTATTTCACGTCAACGAAGCTGAGGAGGACGAACACGTCGTCCCGCAGCATCCACGAGGCGGACACAATTACTACAACGGCCGCGATATGGAGAAATTTGCCCGGCGCGCAATCTGGTTGGAGGAAGCCTTGAGAGGGGAGGGAGATTGGAAGGAACGTTATCGGGCCAAGGTGGCGAAGCGTAGTTGAGATGGGTTTGGCTTGGAAATATAGTGTTGTATTTAATCCATTATTGTAGCGATACTGTAGTTTTAAGAGTCTAATGAGCTGTATAGTATGGTAGTAATTTACAAGTATCACACATTGTTTTTACATTCGCAACTTGAGCTTCGTACAGACAAGGCGTCGCTTGAGACCAAAACGACATGATTTACAGGCTCGGCCGCTCGCGATACCGCTCACGGTTCCTCGACCATATCTTCAGCTGGTTCCAGAGATCCATCTGCAGCTTTCTTCTCCCTCCGTTTCGCCCTCGCCTTGGCGGATCTAGAGATCTTGCGCGTTTGCGGGGGCTGATAGCTGCATGATGTTCAAAGGTGCATGTGCGTGAGACGCTCCCGAATGCTCACGTTGCAGCGGTCAGACCGGGAAGCTCTACCCTGCTCAGCGTTATGCGCATAAACGGAGCTTGCTTTGTTTTCGGGCTGGGGATTGGCGTTAACAGCTGACACCAGGACGAAGACAAAGAAAACACATACTGAGATTTGCCTTCAAGTGCTGCGATAATCGCCTGCGACCGCTGAGCATCTGGATCATTAGGGAGCTGTGGATCTGCAGCGCCAGCTCCCATATTAAGCTCCTCCTCCAAAGTCCCAATTTCGTTGTATTGATGTAGTCCAAGAAGTGTGCTCGAATGCGCCAATTCCAATTTCTTCAAGTACTCTCTCTTGATTATCTCGACCACAGTAATCAGCCGTGGCACCGTCGAGGCGGTATGTGAGAGTGAAGGCGGATGTGAGACTCGTTTTGCTCCCTCCGCATTTTCTGCGGTGGTGGATTTTGACGTGTCCGGAAGAGTATGGAGTACGACGGGTATAGATTCATGTTTCTGCCGATGAAGCCATAAGATTCCGAAGAAAGAAAGAAAACGCGTGAACCAACGTCGAGAAAGTCAAGCGCGAATGAGACCCAGTTCTGGATTTTACCGTGGTTTGTGATTCGAATGAGCTGGGGATTCTGAGGCGCGTCTGCGATAGGCTCTTCGCGAGCTTTTCCTTTGCCTTTCACGTCCGCCATTCAGGTCCGCCCTCACAGTCGAGTGCGTGCAGATCACCACTGATGGTAACGCGTGACGCATAACTTTTTTGTTTCCGCGCCTCATGTTGGGCCTCAGCTCGTTGTTCAACCTTGGTTCAACCCGACATCAGATGCGCCCTGTGTCAGTTGTATACGACCCGGCTTTGTGGCTTTCTCGACGTGCAGGCTTACAGCGGAGACAAGGGGCCTGTTTTGGACGAATTGTTTCATTAGCTCAGCGTTGGAGCCTGATTGGAGCAACAAATTCGAACTTCTGCCAGTTTCTGCCGCCGGTGGACTCTGCGACGATCCACTCTGTGAAGATCCTCATTCCGTTTTACTGCCCAAACCTCAATTTATGTTCGCCGCGTCCTCTCCAGGCTTCTTCTAGAACCCTCGCTACGCATCTGACTTGATTCTGACAATCCTCTACGCGTTCCGTGAATCCACGGCCTTGACGGCGAATTCTTTGTGAGCCCACAATTCATATGCCCTCGTTTGACGCGGCTGTTGCATGCTTCTGTGTCTCGCTGGCGCCGGAACAGACTCCAGGACAACTTGGACGTCGCATGTTTTTTGGCGTTCGCCGACTCGGAATCGAGGCGGACCCTCCCGTAAAAATTATAGGCATTGTATATTTGTTGGTGCGCTCTCTAGCTCTGACTTTGAGGGACGCAGTCGCTCAGAAACAGCGTTCCTGAATCCTCAGCTGAATGCCTCCGTCGGCTTCGAAACTTCCGTGGATTCGAAAGTTCGGGATTCTGATGCGATCACTGTTACAGTGCGCGCCGGCGGCCTGATGCCCTTGACACTTTTCGTAACACAACTTCTTGAATTTTTGCGAAGAGATCGATATCAGTACACGACGGCTCAAGTTGAAGGCAGCGCTTCATTCAAAGTGACTGCTCATTCCTGTAAGTTGCAACCTTGCACGCTCCAACCTGCCTTGAATTTTTTTCCCTGTCAAACTTGAATTATACCTAGGACTCGGATGCAGAATTCACCAACTAAAATGAATTCTCCATGGGCTTGGCTTCAGGCTCCATGCGCTCGAATTCACTTGAATTGCACTTGTGTTTTTCCTCAGTTGCTATGGCGTACTATCGATTGTCTTGTCCTTCCAGTCTTCTATCTGGTTCCCGTCAGACTTCTGTGACGGCCGAAACTTGAATACGAAAGCAACAGTGAATTTCGACTGCCAAGTTTTCGGTGTCGGGCCCGCTGGAGCAATGGAGAGCGGGCAAGAACAGAAATTAAATACGTTGTGATAGCCAGACATTGACAGCGATGTCGTGAAATGTTCATTGAAATGCCGCGAATATGTATACGGACGTGCGGTGTGGATTGAAGCCGACGAAATATGTGATAGCGAAGCCTCAAGCTCGGTACCGGGTATATAAGGAATGCTTTCAGCGTTCGCCGTGAAAACTGAAACACTTGCGAGACTTTGGCACAACACCTGCCCGTATTGACGTGCATCGGCGGAGCTTTGCGTTCCGGGTCCAACAATAAATCATCGATATTAGACGGCCGCAAATCTGACCCCTTCTAACGCGGAGAGTGGAAACATAACCGGGAGTCGAGAGCAGTTGGCCGTAGACTAATTTACAATGAGTGTTCTCCGGAGATTAAAGGCATTGTTAGGAATGGAACGCCATGTTATGCATTACGACTTGAGCCACTGGTCGATTGACGAGGTTGGACAGAGATACTTCTCCTCCTGCAGGGTATTTTTCGATTTGCGACAGGGCAAGAAAGAAGTCCGAAAGGTTAGAGTCAAGCTAAAGATCGAAACAAACAATTCAGAGTAAATTTGGAACATACTAAGCAGGGAATCGTATTCGCCGGTCCCTTATCTCTCAGATGATCTTTCGAGCGGGATGAGGCCTCGGGGTTTCGGTAGATACCCGACCTCATAGGTCCTATGTTCATGGAGATTCAATCTCATTAGCGCAGGATGCTAAAATTATCAGCGCGCTGCAGTAAAGCCAAGGTTTTCGTTACAGGTAAGTAACTGACCTATAATTTCTGGGAGAGACTTAAATCATAGAGCCGAGGGGAAGAAAGGTCTGTGCGTGCGCCGTATAAGGTACACTGATTCATTGCTGTAAAACGGGAGAGCGCACCATTGGCCGCCCCAAAGCCAGTGTGAACCCGAAGCCTTGAGCAGACGAAACCACCAGGTTCAACTTCATTTGGGAACGTCAGGTTGGAATTCGGGAAAAGATCGGTTGGGAGGCGAAAAATTCCAGACTACATATGTAATTCAGAACCCAGTGAAAGGTATTTCGACAGACTGGTACGGTCGAGTCCGAGACTTCCTGAACTTGTTTCCAGAGTTGGCTGAGTCCAATTGCCACAAGTACGTGTAGCACAAGACTTCCAGGGTCAGAGGCGAGACCTGCGTTGACAGAGGCTTCAGTTAATGTTAGTTAATGTCATTGGCGACCCTGCGAGCAGTCCCCGAATAATACGGTAGGAGCAAAGCCAAATGTGCAAGACAAAGCATCCGAGTCGAATTGACGGTGGGTGTTGGATGACCAAAGAAGGAGAAAATTGGGTTGTGTGAGACCAGCAAGACCAGAACAATACAAGCAGAGGCAAGGTTCTCGACATCCCAGGCAAGTGGATAATTCTATTCAGAAACCCGGGGTGCAGGCGGAAACCCACCCATATAAGGCAATTTCGCAGAAACCCCTGCACAAAACTTTGAAGCGATTCTGAACGGAAACCCTTACGGCGAGTTCGATGGCATCAGCGGAGTTTCAACAACGGCTGAAGTTGGCAGCGCAGGCTAGGTGTGTTCTTGCAACCAAATGAGAATCTTCGGCGCATGCATCATCTTTAAGACTTTCCGTCTATGCAATACTCATCCGTGGATGTCCGATGCCAGTAACAGACGGCTTTGGGTATATGTTGCGTGCAACATGTGGTGCCGAGGTGTCGGCACGAATTGAGCTACTCGCGAACGTACGAACCTCGAACATTGGGCTGACTTTGAGGCGGCTGGAGCTACCCTATCATCACTAAAGCACACTCAAAGGTCAACCTGCCGACTTCAAGCGCCAATCCCATAGGCTACAGGCTGATTCGGAGTGGGATACTGACTTTCGGCATGGGACGGTAATGAATTGAGTTAGGACTAATAGGACAAAAGCCGTGAAGCCGTGGTAAGTTTCCAAACTACTCAAATGGTGTTTGAACGCTAAAAGCAAACAATTATAGTCTTATTCAGAGCCCAAAACAGTCAAAATCAAACTCAACAGTGGTTGCCGCACATACCGAGGCGCCAGGCACTGCGGGGCAATCATCTACCCAAAATGGAAAAATCTTTGAACCCCGGGTTTCTGCACAAAGGTTGCGGAAACCGGGGTTTCTGAATAGAATTATCCCAGGCAAGTATTCCTTAGAAATTTTCAAGGTACATCGAGGTCAACGATTGAACTGAATTTCACTGGTTGATCCCGTCAACGCGGAGATTGAAATTTTGCAACTCTCCCATGTCGCATACCTTGTTCTCGATTCCGAGTCGGCCCTCGAGCGAACGAATAATCCAAGAGAACCTCTGCTCCAGCGCCTTGACGACATCCTCACACAACCAGCCGGCCGCCCTGTCGGCCTCATGTTGCCTGTTATGATCCGCCGAATCTATGGTTTACCGACGTCCGGCGCGCTTGGGAGAGAGAAGTACCATGCTGTAATTTTTCCGGACTTTCGTAGTGCGTCTACGGGGCTTGGATGAATTTTTGTCGCGTCAGGCTGTCTGTATATCGTTCGGTTGCTGCCAAAATGTGCGAAATCCTGGGCTAGCTTTTTTGGCAAAGTTCTGGATGAATTTAGTGGCGTATTTATGGATCTTTACCTGGGATTTGTAGCGCCCGTAACGTTAGCACCCCACTTGCTATATGGGAACAGGCTTCTTCAGGCCCGCTAGCGTACTTACTCCATGTAGAATGCGTTCAAGACGGCGAACTTTAGCGATCCCCTAATAAAAGGCTTTTTTACCCGAATCCTGCACCCGCCCGCCTCCTCCCTCCTCCTCAGGCCATCCTCTCCCTCCTTCTCAATTCAACTAGCCATGGTCGACTGGAATTCCTTAGGCGAACTCACCGTAGATTCGGAGATCTTCATCAAGTTGAACCATGCCTTGCTCGGTCTATACGCGTCAGTTTTCCTTGTTATCCAACGCGTTCAGTCCAACTGATTCTCTTGCTAGTTGGGAATGGTTCATTTCGCTCCCTTTCGATTACGATGTCATTACGGGGCGTAAACCGTTCCGGTGGCCACTGGTTCGCTTCTCGTCTTTCCAAACTCTGCTGAGCCTCACGACGTCTTGCAGGTATTCTACTTCGCGAATCGATATCTCCTCCTCTCCGCCATGGCGGGGATAGCAGTAGCACTTGATTCCAAGCGGTGCGTGTCATTTTACAGTCGATCTTCCGCTTTTTTCTCAGTCGATGCCAGGGAGCTGGATTGCCAGGCTATCTATACCTTCAACCAGTTCGCTGGCGACGCCGCTGTCGGACTCGCATCGATAAATCTATCTCTTCGGACGCTGGCTATCTGGTCTCAGAACAGATGGATCAAATACATGCTCATCGCCATCATCCTCGGTCACTGGTCTTTGATTCTACAAGGTACGTCGCAACTTGGGGGGGTTCGGCACAACATTCTAACTTTCTTCAACCGACAGGCTTCAACCTCAAGGCACACTGGGATCACACGCTGAACACTTGCATATTAACGGTGTCGAACAACCGCTTGCTCGCCGCCACCTTCACATACTCCATGGCCTTCGACCTCCTGGTCTTCCTCCTCAATGCGTACAAGCTGGGAGTGCGGCGCAAGTCCTCCAGTAAACTGTCGAAGATGATATTCAAGGACGGTCTGGTCTACTTCTTCATCGCGTGAGCAACCTCGTCTTTCTTATTCGTCCTATTGACCCACCAGAAACATAGTTTCTTGTTCAACTTGGTTGCAACGGTCTTCATGTTCTTGAACCTCAACTCCATCATGGTCATCATGTTCAACGTCCCAGCAGCTGTCGCTTCGACTGTAAGTGTCACTACTTGGATTCCCTTCAAAATTTTGACTCACAACCCATGCACATAGGTTGTCGCTACCCGTGCGGTCCGCCGCCTCACCAACTTCACGACTACAGGCCCGGAAATGTAGTAAGTCCCTTCGTCGCCTTCTCCCTCCCGTCCAGCCTCTAACGCCACCCAGTGCCCCTTCAAGCTCCACCGGCAACACCTCAGGCAACTACAGAAGCCACAGTGGAAACCGCGGAATCTCGGCGAGTCGCGGCGGCGCCAGGGGCCTAACGCACTCGGGTGGGGTGCACGTTCAGGCAAGTCCTCCCAATGCCTCCGACGCGACCGTCGCCTGACCAAACCAACTTTTCTTCTCCTTTTTCAGATGGAAACCTTCGTCCGCGCCGAAGGCGACTCGCCGACAAGCCCGGTCGAGCTCAAAACCAACACCAGCGACTACGACATAGAAGCTAAAGGTGCCGCCTTCTAAGAATAAAATTACCCTACACACGCTCGCTCGCTCGCCCCTACTACATGCATGATGCACCCTTGATGAGGCTGGATACCCCCCGCATGCGACTGACTCTCGTTGACATTTGTAACTGGCATTAGACTACGGATGGATTGGATTGGATGAATGGATGGACGGAATAGAACTACGCAAAATGTTCTTTGTAACAAAAAAATTACATACGGAGGACCTGGGTTTCATCATCGGCGGTCGTCAACTTCCGCTTGCTTCTCTGAATGTTCTCGACTTCGACTGGCGTTCGGACGGTCTCCACTGCTGTCGTGCGAGTCGAATTTAGCTATGTCATACTTGCTGTGCCTCTTGATTTGCCGGACTTTCGCAGGCGACATTCGAAAACAGAATTCTTGCGATTTCTGTCAAGTTTCCGAGCGGAGTGGGCGGAAGGATGAAGCCCGAGATACAGTGAGCGCTTGATCGTGTCAGCCAGCACGAAGGTGAAGGTGAGCGCGTTCAGTCACATCCACGTGAAGCGTTACTGATGGCGGAACTCTGCACGCTCGCACTAATTTAGACCCATCGGCTGGTTCATCTCCACGAATTAAAAGGGAGCGAGATGAATGAAAAGCTCATAAAATCGCTCGCCGCAGCATTTCATGTGCAGCTGAACTCAAAAAACCCTGGAGAACCTCAAAAAACATTGAAGTCAAAATTGATGGCTCCAATAATTAGAACCATCATCGAAACCAAATCGAAACAATGGGAAAGCCTAGACAGGAAGTTTGGGGCAAATTCGGACGAACCTGAACTTTCTCTGGCAAAAAAATTACCATAGATGATAGCTGGTCATGGGTGCGCGAGGGCGGGAGCAGCCACTGGCACAACTTCGACATGGTCGGCGCTGACTTTATTCCCGTTCTGAACGCGCGTCGGGATCTATACCTGATCCCTTTGCCGCTGGATGCCATGATGAACATCTACGTATACGCCCACAAGAGAAAGATTTCGCGGAGTGCGGTCTCCCTTATTTTCCTTCTTTGCTGCTGTAAATTCCGAGATGGCTGCCAGTGGAGTGTTATCCTCTGCGACAGGATCCGGTCTGTGCGCCACACCGTCTTTAGGAAGCTGGTTGGAAGGCTGTTGCAAAGATGTGTATGTGACATACTTATTCTGAGCCCAGCGCACGTCGGGAGACTCCGAATCGTCGGTCAATCAGAATTCGATTACGGTGTACTGTTGCTTTGCCTCACACGCCGTGCCTGGAAAAACCTATTTATCGATTTTATACTACACGAACAAGTACATACAACAATTTTTTTCGTCTGTGTTACTTTTGAGGGTGTTGTCCGAGTCCTGCGTCTACAGACAGGTCCGATGGGTCTGCGCACAACTTGTGTACGGTGTGCCAGGTAAAAAAAACAGGCAAACAAGTAGGTGGGCGCTTGGATGCCTTGGGAGGAAGAGGACTTCCGAGGAACAAGAAGATAAGGGATGAGGTATTCACAACGGTGACAGCGAAGGGATGAATACATGTGGGCGGGCGGGAGAAGGATCAAAAGAAGGCTGGCTGGGAGGACAAAACGAAAGTGCAGGACGTGGATGGACAGTCGATGTAAATGTACAGAATGCGATGCGATGCGATGAATGGATGCTGCTGGTATCGGAAGAAGGGAGGAATGAGAGGTCTCTAATATGGTGGGCGCTTGAATTCGTCGCTGAGGACTTGTGCTTCGGGGTCGAATGTCTCTGTCTTTGTGATGTTTCCGGCGGCATCGTATTCCAAGTAAGCGGGTTCTGAGGGGCTTTCGAAAGTCTCCATCTACGAGCAAGCGCCGTCAGCCAGTGCATAGAATACATCAAAAAAAAGATGGAAAGCTTGCCTGGACGTGTACACCATCGGAAGGTTTGGTGAGCACTTTGGGACGCATAGTGCCCGCGCTGGCGCTGGTGCGGAAGGCCAGAGTTGAGCTGGCGGTTGTTGCGCCTGTGTACATTTGTGCGCCGGTCGATGAGCCGCTGTAATTCGAGAGGCGGCGTACTGCGCGGCAGGCCACGATCTTTGGTGAAGGCAAGTTAGTACGCGTAGCTTGAAAGGACGGAGAAGGACGGACAGTGGATGCTATGGCTGCGGGTACATTTGCGATAATGGACATGACAGCGTTCAGGTTAAGGAGCATGAAAATCTAGCGTCTGCTTAGCAAGGAAGATGATTCTTGAAGAAACGACGTACGGTTGCAAGCAAGTTCGACAGGAATCTGTTGTGCCCCTGGTCAGCGTCTGGAATGAGCACGTCCAATGCAGCAGCTTACGCGATGACGAAGTAGATCAGACCGTCGTTGAAGATGAGGCTCACAAGGCGCGATTTGCCACCGGTCGGGAATAACAGTTTGTACGCCGTGAGGCACAAGACGAGGAAGTCGAAGGACATGCCGTAGATGAAAGTGGCCGCGAGAAGGCGGTTGTCGGTCTCGGTGATAACGCAGCCGCCTTGTTCTGGTATCCAGTCGGCTTTTATGAGAACACCTACCAAGAAATCAGCTTGGGCCGAAGTTGAATTAGATAATGGAGACGCACCATGTAAAAGCAACGACAGGTGTCCCATGATGACGAGGGTTAAAGGGATCCAGATGAACCATCGTTGGTTCCAAACAGCGATTCTGGGCAAAGCAAAATGAGTTCCTTCGATGCTATTAGAGTGCAGTCGGCAGGCTCACGTCCGTAATGAAAGATTTATGCTTGCGAGACCTTTGTGTAGAAGCTCAACCAGATGCATTCTCGACAACCCAAAGTACTTACCAATGGCGGCGTTTCCGAACAACGCATTGAAGGTGTACAAACCTTGACAGTCAATCTTGCTAAGAGAATTTTTGAGAATGGCGCTGGGATGATCACGGTGGACCTACGTGGTTACGTTCAGCGAAACAGCGCTGTGATTTGTGTTAATCAACTGTTCCGCGACAGTGCACAGCTGAAATGCTTACATTCCACTACAACGAATGTTAGCGCGGATATGCGGTCATGGTTAGAAATACTTTACATTAACGCAAAAAGCAGGCAGTATCGATTCAAAAAATAGAATATCTGGGGTAAAGGCGATGAGTCTGGGGTAAGTTCAAACAGAATCATTGCATATGACTGACCATGGGCCAACGGAACTTTCTCTTCCCAGAGATATAATCATAATCGAACTTCAGCGACGTGAACCATTCCCAACTAGCGTACGTCTGAGCTCAATGAACGACGGCGACGCGAGATACGCGTACATATAGAGGCCAAGGAGCGCATGCATGAATTTGCCGAACGCAGCTAATTGAAATTGAGCGCCGCGGTCCTATATGGGCATAGATGGGCGCGCGTACCACCATCCTTGATGATTTCGGCTTGGGATTTCCAATCGACCATGATATCGAGCGGGGGAGGGACGGAGGAAGATGATTGCGGGGTGGAGGGCCAGAGGAACGGGAGGAGGGGAGGACCTGAAGGCATCCGTATAGGGCTGTCAGCTATTTGAAGTTTTCGCCGCGGTTCTTCCTGGGAACTTCAGCCAAGCAAGGCAAAAACTTAGAACTCTTCTGTTTTTTCTTGACCTCTCCAAGTGATAGATCTGAACAGAATCAAACATTCAAGGTCTTCTCCGCGTCCAGAACCAGCCATTTGGACTTGACTTGTCGAGTGTGAAAAAGCAGTTCACCGAAGAGAGATTCGGGTAAATTGACATTTTACACCGTGAATTCAATGTGGCTTTTGGTCAGATCTGAGCCGCATTTGGCAACTTCCACCCAAACGAGGTATTTCTCTTGTGTTCCGCTTTTCTCGCTCGTTCAAGAGCCACGGTGGAGACTAGCTTCGACTTCCACACTTTCCAAAGATGTTCTGGGAGCCGTTGCTTGACAGATAAATTTTCCAGACTGCGTTCAGGTATGTTTAAAGTTGGTTGCCGAGCCCTGGACAACGGAGAAGACTGCGAACTTCGAAGCACTTCAGTCCGACAGTCCTCGGGACGTGCAGATTTCAGATCCGTCATTTGCAGCCTCCTTCGAAACAGCGTCGGAGTACGAGTTGCTTGACTGACCAGCTGGTTCGATTCAGGGTTGAAGCTAATGCGGGCGCCGTTCACCAGTACTTCTCCTTCTCACGAACATATCTGAGAAAGAAAAGAATGCAATGTCGAGCCTTGTTCTCTTTTCGTCGAAAGCCTTGTTCCCGTTTGAGAGGTGTCGGACGAGCGTCAATCATGAGAAACATTCATGTCACTGTTTGCCGATGGCATGCGGTTTTCATTATGGCAGCGGCACTGGCAGCAATTATCGAAACAATTTGCCTTTGCCGGGTGTCCTCCGCTTCCGTCTGTTTAATTTTGGAGGAGCGTTTGCTGAGAGCAAGTCGAAAATGGCAAGATGAAAGACTTGGAATGTCGAGGATTTCGAAATAGCAGGTTAGCCAAGCTGGCCTTCAAGTTGAGGGCCGGGGCTAGATTAGTCTAAGCCATCGATTGGTGATCACTATGAGGTCTTGGAGCGGGGAGACCAGACTGATTTTGAGGGGCAGAGCGATGATACACTTCGCTGAACGGTTGCGACCAGTTGCGACCACGGTAAGTAGTACAACAACTCGCTTAGCGAAAGATGTGCGATTCTGCGATTTCGCCGAAAAATCCATGCGGAGCCGTTCCGCCCATGGCGTGCTCCCGGGATGCGTGTGTTTTCCCCCAGAGTGGTGCCAGAGTAGCCCAGAGTGTTAAGACCGCCGTTGCCCCAACGCCATCACCGAGCCGTCAGACGGCCGTTGTCGGAAATGTGGGATTGTGGGTCCATTCATCTTGTCATGCCACCGTGGCCACGAACAGCGGCCAACTCGCTTCAGAGAGCCTGGAAAAGTTGGAAGAACGGACGTTGTCCGATGTTCGCAGAGATCTCCGAGGTGGAGTCGATTTTGAAGCTTGATGAGTAAAGTGGTTGGACCAGGATGCGCCAGCAGCGGATGGAAGTGTGGTTCTCCTCAAATCACGGCTTCCAAAATACAGAGCATGGCATGCCTTCTACACAGTCAAACCTTACGAGCGGCGCCGCGTGGTATGCTCAGGGTAAGGGATTCGATTGTGTTGAAGCTGGATTGCGATCATGTCGACCCAATGTACAATGCATACATCTTGAAGCTGCAGGGTTCGAGTCTGGCGAAGCTTGAGGAATCTTGGCGAATTGAGATCGCACTACATATAGTCGAGATGCGGTGATTTTGGCAGTGGTAGCGGATATTATTGGTGATGATACCAGGCAAATCATTGGGGTGCGACTCAAGTATCGCTCAGTCAGAAACAAAGATTATTCGCCTGAAGTCCATTGCAGCAGCAAGTGGAAGTAGAGAGAAGAGTCACATTAAGCGGACCCGTGAATGATAACAAGATGCAACAAGCGTAAGCAAGTGTAAACCAGCTCTTACCTAAATTCAACATCGACGGTGCGCACGGACTTTGCTATAGAATCGCGGTTCCATGCACCTGCAAACTCTGCCTATTTAACGCGACTGAACTAGCGGATACCGAGCCTGGACGATGAACAAGATTGCTGTACTGATCTTGCGATTCTGAGGGTTTGCCACAAGTTTGCCACCACATCAGTAAAACAGCACATCGGTATCTGAGGTATTCGGTATCTGGAAAGAGGTCTTTGAACTTTGGAAAGAGATCTTTGGTCTCTGAGAAAGGTCTTTGAGAACTTTGCGAGCTCGAGATCTCTGCGAAATTTATTCCCTTTTTGGGAAGTCTCAGAGATCTCAAAGACCCTGCACTCCCAGACACCTGGCGTGAAATAAAAGTCCGATTCAGCACCCACTATCTTGAAGGCAGCTGCCAGTGCAGTATCGTCGTGGTAGCTGTCGCCAGTGCCAAGCCTGAATTCATGCAGCTCGGTGCTGAGGTCGAGGCCCTGGTGAGAACGTATGTAGCATGATGCGCGAGGTATTGAAGCCGCCGCAGATGTCCCGCAATGGGGCGGCGCGACGGGCGTAAGTGAAAGACTCGAAGCCAGAAAACATCTCTAAGTCCCACATCAACACGTGTGAGATGACGCGATGTCACATCTTTGTTGATCATGTTCGTTGTCAAGCGTTACCGTGTGACCCACCCTCCTTTCCTTCCCCCCTCATCTTCCCCAACGCTTCGCCTCCCTTCCCGCCATCCGCCCTTCAAACAGTCAAATCAAGTCTCCTCTCTTCCTCTCGGTTGCTCAAGACCTCAGTCCTGGCTCAACCGCAGCCTCACTTCAAGCCTTCACTTACAAGTCAAGAATCCGCAAGACGCTTTCCCTCCAATTACCTACTCAAGTCTCAGTCTAAGCTGTAAACGACAAGTTCTTCTCAAGACTGACTGCATCCAACCACCTGATCAAGCTGACCTCAAGCTTTTCCCGCAAGTTTACCTCGATTTTCGATGTTTATGTCACTGTCAATTCACGACGCGGTCTCAAGATTCTCGCAAGCTTTCAAGCTTCAAGTCGGCTCAACGGAAGGCTCACGGGGTGCATGTTGTTCATTGGTACGTCTCCGCGCCCTTGGCTATACATATAAATGACTGACTTCCACATAAATATCTTGCGTCACCCGCCCTTTGTCCCCAATCACATCGTGTGCCGCTCCCCCTCCCTCCGCCCTCCCCCCGCCGCCTCTCCGCAACACATCCCTGGATTAATATTGTCCTTTGAGCAAGTGTCCGTGTCAAAGCCGTCTCTTCGAGCAGTAGCTCCCGACAACGCTCTATTCGTTTCCCATGTGCGCTCGCGCAAGCAAAGGTCCCCGCCGGCATCGCTACGGGACGCGTCTCCCACGGCCCTGATTTCACCCAGTATTCATCGATATCTTACTTTCGTGTCGTATCAGTCTGTATTGTATGGTCATAGCGAATATATTGTTTTCCATTGCACTTTTGGAATGCATTTGAGATCTTTCAGAGAGGTATCTGAACACGGAATCCCTGGAGAGGTTGAGGTCTTCCAGAACTCTGCAAAGACCTCTGGTCTCTACAGAGTTAGTGGACCCATGTCCACAGACACCCGAGAACTCCAGCTTTGCGGAGGTCTTTGAGGTGTTTGAGGTATTTGTAAACACCTCAAACACCTCAGATACCGATGTGCTGTTTTACTGATGCAGTGGTTCAAACCGTTCAATCTACCTGCTTCGGATGACCGCTGAGAGCCATCGCAAGTCGGTTTGATCATATCTTGCAAGTTCATCTGCGTAAACAGTGAGCTCATCATTCTTTCTTGAATCTGGTGCTCGTAAATAAATCTTGGAGTTGTCCTTCGAGTTGCTTATTGTGCGGGGAGCCTGGGAGGACGGGGGTTGCCTTTCCCGCTGCTCGCTCCATATCCACACAGCACGCAAGATTATTGCTATCGGATACCCCCCGGAATCTGCACCTTTTCTCCCTCGGCATTCCAGTAGCCGCCGCCTTCTTTTCTGAGGGTTTAAATATGCTTATCTCGTCACCTGCGTCGACTGTTCCAACTACCTCTACGTCTCCGGCGTGCTTTGAGTTTCCTGGCGAATGGCCTCCCCGAATATAGACCCAATCCTACCTGTTGGCGTTGGTTACGGCGTCGTTGTTGGAATCGGATTTTTCTTTGCGTTCGTGATGTGCGGTATCTCTTATCTGCAGGTTGACCTCCCGCTGTTTATCTGCCGCCGTTTTGCTGAATTGCCATAGAACCGATACACCAGATTTTCTACGAAGACGAGCGAAGAGTTTAACACAGCCAGTCGTAGCGTCAAGCCCGGCCTGATCGCAAGCGGAATAGTTTCTGCGTGGACATGGGCGGCGACTTTACTACAGAGTTCAACCGTGGCCTATACGTATGGAATCTCAGGACCTTTCTGGTCATTTTATCGTCTTTGCTTTTGTGGGTCGGTATGCTCATTTTGCCTGTGCAGGTATGCTTCCGGGGCAACTGTTCAAATTCTCATGTTCGCGGTTTTGGCGTGCAAAGTGAAACAAAATGCCCCTCGATGCCATACTTATCTCGAAATCATTTACACTCGCTATGGTGCTATGACGCATATTGTCTTCATATTCTTCGGCCTCGTCACCAACATACTTGTCGGAAGCCAACTTCTTCTCGGAGGTCACAAGATCATTGCGTCTTCTACCTCAATGAACACTGAATTGTTTCTATAGGAAGTGCTGTCGTTACTTCGCTGACCGGCATGAATGTTTATGCCGCTATATTCCTCATCCCGTTGGGAGTGTGCGTGTATGTGGTGTTGGGCGGCCTTCGCGCGACTTTCCTCTGTGCGATTCTCCCATGATTCCATCACCACATCCATGAAGCTGACCGGTGACTCAGGCGACTATTCGCATACCCTCATCCTCATGATTGTCATCCTCTACTTCATGTTCTCGGTATATACAACCAACCCGCTCATCGGTTCGCCTGGCGCAATGTACACCTTACTTGAAGAAGCTGCGTCCAAGCGTCCCGTAGATGGAAATACCGATGGTTCTTACCTGACCATGAAATCAAATTTCGCCTTGGTGTTCGGCATTATACAGTTGTGTTCTGGTAGTGGCACAGTGTTTCTAGATCAAGCTTATTGGCAGCGAGCGATCGCCAGTCGGCCAACTACGGCTGTGCGTGCATACTTATTGGGTGGAATGGCTTGGTTTGCCGTCCCGTTTGGGTTTGTCGCAATTTACTTTTCAACTTCAAATTCATGCCTGTTGATTAACCATCGATAAAGGTTTGCGACAACATTGGGCTTAGCTGCTGTCGCACTCGCAGATCACCCGAGTTTTCCTACATACCCCAGTCTCCCATCGTCCTCTCAAATAAATGCAGGACTCGCTTCTCCGTTCGCGGCAGCCGCGCTTCTTGGGAAAGGCGGCGCTGTCGCCTTGCTCATCGTTCTCTTCATGGCTGTCACATCGTGCGCTTCAGCCGAACTCATTGCTGTGTCGTCTATCTTGACCTTCGACTTATACAAAACGTATACACGGCCAGCTGCTACGCCAGCGCAACTCATCCTTGTTTCGCATATCATGATATGCGTTTTCGGGCTCACCATGGCTATTTTCGCGTGTATCTGGAACGCTATTGGCATCGACCTTGGATGGCTCTTTTTGGTTATGGGCCTCCTTATCGGCGGTGCTGTTTTCCCTGTTGCGTTTGCGATAACGTGGAAGGGACAGACAAGGGCTGGGGCTGTATCCGGCGCCGTTGGCGGTTTGATCGCAGGTTTGGTTGCGTGGTTGGTCACTGCTCAACAGCTCTATGGCGAAATCACGGTTGCTACTACCGGACTCGAATATCCTACTCTCGCGGGGAATCTGGCTGCGATCATGATTGGCCTTATCCTCACTGTGATTGTTTCTTGGTTGAAGCCGGATGACTTTGACTGGGAGGTGACTAGGGCTATCAATGCACAACCTGCGGATGTCAACAGATCCGAGAAAGAGGAGGAGAAGACGCTGGATGAAACCCTGACTGAAGAACCAACCCAACTCAAACGCGCGTTGGCCCTAGCCTGGGTCGCCTCCGCCCTCCTCACTTTCCTCATGGATTTCCTCATCCCGATTCCCATGTTCCTATCGCACTACATATTCTCCCGCCCCTTCTTCACAGCATGGGTGGTCATCTCGTTTCTCTGGGTGTTTTGTTCCACCGCCATATCCACCGTATTGCCGATTGTGGAGGCTTTGGCGTTTTTTAAGCAGCTGACGAGGGATATTGGGGAGGATTTGACTTTGCAGAAACGGGAGCGGAGCTCGGTAGCGCCGTAGCACATGTCATATATGTACTTTTTAGATTCATACGAGTTCAACTTGCCTTACATACGGCAGAGTTTGATCTGTTGATTCGAGAGAAATTCGTCCACTCGAATGCAAAGAAATGATACTCATTTACCTTAGTTCACTGTTGGTGGAAAAGCTGGCCTAGCTTGAGACTAGAAAACGCTCTGAAATCAATCTGAAATTAGATTGTACCCTCTAAGTAGTCGTCCAATGCTTTCGACCTGCTCTTTCAGAAAGAGAAATCGAAATCGTGAATTCCCAAATGCGACATTCGAGAAAACGTGTCGCGTGGCATGCACGCTCAGGAGCGCGCCAACTCCTCAAGGGCTGGAATGGAATGCACGTGACCGCGAACCGACATCATTTTAACCCTTTGTCTCTCTTCCCTTTCATCCCCCCGCTCATTTCCTCTTCTCTCGCCCTCTCACTTTCAAAACACAACCCCCTACCAGTTCTAATGAAGTCGGCAGCCGGCAGTACGACCCAATTATCGGAAAGCCACTATGCGCTTCGCTGCAAAGAACTCTTGACTTTGATGAGCCAGTTGCGTGCGGTCGGTGCACAAACTGACCTTGATTTACCGCGCATTACTGTAATTGGGAATCAGAGTGCAGGTAATACTTGACTCTGAGTCGCTTTTGCTGTGGAATTCATACCGTCTTCAGGCAAATCTTCGCTTGTCGAGGCGATTTCTGGAATCAAGGTCCCAAGAGACGCAGGAACATGTACTCGCTGCCCCATGGAGTGCCGCCTCTCATCCTCGACCAATCAATGGTCTTGTCGAATCTCTATTCGCGTCGAGTTTGAAGAAAACGGGGCGCCCCGTGGTGATGTAACGGAAATGCAAGTGAGTGGCTTCATCGTACGCACTAAGACATATAGACTCAAGGATGTAGTTTGGCGACACTATCACGAAGAAGGCTGCAGTAGAAACTGCTCTTCGTCGGGCGCAGTTTGCGGTCTTGCACCCATCCCTCTCTTTCCAAGACGTTCTCAACTATGACATGGCGACTATCAAAGAGGGTCTGCCTGGTCTGCAGCCACTTGCTTTTAGCCGCAACGTAGTATGCGTTGATCTCGAAGGGCCAGAACTCACCGATTTGATGTTCCTCGATCTCCCAGGTGCGTATCCCGCTGTTCAGTCTGCGAAATAAAATAAATATATCGTTTCATAGGGCTCATCGCAAATGCTGACACCGAAATCATAACTTTGGTTGAAGAGATGGTAGTATCCTACATCAAAGGAAACTCCCTCATTCTGGTAGCCCTCCCAATGACAGGTGCTGAATTCCGATCATGCCTCGCTCACTGATTGAGCCGCATTTACAGATGACATCGAGAATCAAAAGGCTTTGCGTCTTGCCCGCCAGGTTGACCCTCACGGTGCCCGTACAATTGGTAATGATTCTTCGCTCACAATGGAAAGGCCGCCACAGCTGACCACCCACCCAGGTGTCTTGACCAAACCCGACATGTTGACCGAGGGGTCCAATATGCGGGAGCTCTGGTTGGATGTGATCGAAGGTCGCAGCAAACACCAGCTCCTGCATGGTTATTTCTGTACGCGTCAGCCCGATGACGCCGAGCGACGCAAGAATGTCACCGTGCGCGAAGCAAGAAGCGCAGAAAATGAGTTCTTTTCGCAGACCCTGCCGTGGTCAGGAACGGCCCAGAAACATCGTTTTGGGACGGAAAATTTGGTCTCAACGCTTAGCACTCTGCTTGTTTCAATCATCAACGACAGGTGAGTTGATTCTACATGTGTCATGAATTCTGTTGACGCGAACTCGAAAGTCTCCCCCGTATCCAATCAATGGCTAACGACCACATCGCTACTTGTCGCCGGGAGCTTGAGGGTCTACCCCCCAAGGCCGTGGGTGACCCGGCGACGCACACGTTGAACCTCATCACCTCGTTCTGCACTGATATCAGGCAATATGTCGACGGCCAGTCGGATATGAGCATCCTGATTCACGAACGAAACGCTGCGTTCACGGAGTTCAAGGAAGCGATCAATAAAACGCAGCCCAAGTTTGTTGCGCAGCTTCCTGGCCAAGCGGGCACGCATGGCTTTCCCATTCAAATTGACAATGAGGGGGGAAAGCCGCCGAGCGCGACAGAGCTCATTGCATTGCAAAAGCCTGTGTATCTAACGGACGTTCAGGCGCACATTGCCCAGTACGTTTTTCTTTTTTTGCGCACGTTTATATTGTGTGTTTCTTACACTCTACTCGAAAGATCTATCACTCGTGAACTCCCCGGCAATATCCCGTTTTCGGCCAAGAAAACTCTCATTGCTGCTTTCCAGTCGTCTTGGCTTGCGTGCGCCGTGAAATGCTTCGACAGCGTTAAGGAGTCAATGTTCTCGTTGCTCATGCGTTGTATCAATGATCAATTTGGCCGCTTCAGCCGGCTCCAGAATAGATTACAGTTGCGTATCGTTCATGGTCGAGCCATCTACAGCATCGACTGATTGGCTTTTCGGGCAGGATGTGCATCACCGCATCGGCACAAAAGCACTTCTTGTCGTGTGCGGAGACTTTGATGGCGATACTGAATGCTGAGCAGATGCCTTATACTCAAAATACGCATTATCTGCAAGCGTCAACGGAGAAGTGGTTGGCTCGATACAAGGATGAGCGGGCTGGTATCAAGAGAAACAACACAGAAGAGGAACCGGCTGGCAAGCGTCGCAAGCTGAACACCGACCCACAATCGTCCGCGTCGACATCTCGAGAGGACATGTGTAAGTTCATCGGTCATCCGCATAGATTATCTCGTTCAGAGTTGTTCTTCTCGCAGTCAAATTTGGCCCAGCCCCTGGGCTTAGTACCCCATCCGCCGCCTTTGGAGCCTCCACCGCTGCGTTCGGTAAACCTGTGACTGCATTCGGTGCCGCCTCATCTTCGAGCAGCGCATTCAAAATGGCGAAAAATGTGCCCGAGCCGGCGTTTGGGAATCAAGCGGCGAACCCTGCGCAGGGATTCCACGCTTATGCTCCCAAGCAACAGACACCTCGACCCGTTGAAAGGACACCGTCGCCGTCGCCGACTCCAGTCATCTCGGATGCAGAGAAAATAAACAACGTGCTGGCTCAGCTTGCGGATTTGGGGTATACGGGCATCACGGCGGATGATTTTGGGAAGCTGCGCCAGGCGGACCAGTTTGAGACCGAGATTGCAGTGATGTCGGAGGTTCGGGGGTATTTCCAGGTGCGCTGACTCTAGCTTCGTGTTCTTGTGTCTGATTCCTTCTTCGTTTACCTAGTGTGCCTACAAGGTATGGTATTGGTCATTTGAAACACTGTTCTTGAACTAACGAGGAACTTAGCGCGTTATTGACATTATCCCGTCGCTGATCGATTCCCTGTTTCTGAGAACTCTCGCGGCAAGTCTTCAGGGAGAGCTCATCTCGGAATTCGGTCTCGGGGGTGAGAATGCGACTGCCGTATGTGCGGCGTTGCTCGAAGAAGATCCGGCGCTGGTGGCCAAGCGCGAGGAGTTGTTGGCGCGTAGTCGAAGGCTGGAGAAGGTGCAAGGACAATTGAGGGAATTTGGGCTCAATAGACCCGTGTCTAATGCTTGAAGTTGGAGGGTATCGTGGATGGATTGGGATGGTCTTGGATCTTGGTATTTTCTTGGTTTTGTGCACCCTTTAACGACACATACTACAGCTATCACTTCAAAATAGAGAACGTCGTTATAATAGTTGAGTATTTCTTGTATGTATCGTACATCGTTCGTTGTAGTATCATTACTCTAATTTTTTTTTGGCATCACATACCTTTTTTGTTAGCTTTAGCCTTTGGCGAGGTATCCATTGCAGAGACACGCCAAGCTAGTGGTACCAAATTAGACCACGTGCCAAGACATCATGATCTCCAATTCTTTCGTCTTTCTCTTTTCAATTCTCTCCACAGCCCAGACGGACCTTGGATGAATAATCGTGTTATATAGGCTTGACCACTAGTGTCTAGCATACCATTCAGAAACATCCCATGCTCGGACAAGCTCAAATAGCAAAGTATCTCGACCAATGTGAAGGTTCGCGAACTGCGATTGAGGAAGTACTCAGTGGGTATATTGTCTGGTGAGGCAGCTTCAAGAAGAGGTTTTTATCCGGCTTTGCTCATTCTCTCGGTCATTTGCAAGGAAATACATCAAGGGCGCGACTTCTGAGCGTGTCCTCACCAAACTGAGGTATCTGACGATATATTTGCGCGTAACGTATGTTGCTGCTATCCGTTCAATGTAGCTGTCCTGCTAATATCATACCTTAAAGTGGCCGCCGTCATATTCTCGAGACGGCGGCAGATATCTTCACAATATTGTCATTGGAGGTCAGTCGGGGCGGTGGGCGTGTGGGGCTTTTACCCAGTAAGTTCTATCTTCATGGGCTGCGTTTTAGACTTACATCTATGTACGCAGCTATGTCCGTTCCAGGCAAGGCGGTGTGGAACCAGATCCGCCGTGCTGCTCCTTCCACCGCCCTCCTGGCCACGGATTCAGTTTACGGCGGCCCCGGACCAGTTCAGGCCTTTTTGTCCATAACGCAAAGCCGGCCTTCACGATATAACGAAGATCCGATGCCGACGCCCTATTCTGAAAGATAGTACGTCGCTCTAGCTTAGCTGTGAACTCCAAATTGAATGCTTTGTTTCTTATCCTATAGTTTTGCGGCCCGCATACTGCTCAGAGGAGTGCCGCCCGCCGCGATGGTACGGGAGCAGCACGCTAGCGCGATTGCCACTACGCTACCGCCGTACGTCAGTCGGGAGGAACATGCCGAACAACCACCGTATACTAGTCGAGAGTATCAGGATGAAGAACCGCCGTACACAAGTCGGGATAGCGGGCCACCGCTCCTCGCTGCATAGTCTGCGGAAACGGACAATTTTTCTATGCATCATGGTTTCATTTTCGAGCTTGTAAGATGTTCAGTATTGGTTGGTACAGTAAATGTTGGTCTACTGAATGTTGGTCCACCGATGTATTACTACGAGAATACGAATGGAAAGGTTTTTCCAGTCATACAGAAAGCTCATTCAGTAGCCTCTAGCAAGGGTTTTCCTTACTTCTGCGCGACTGAAAATTGGCTCAGCCATAATTGTGCACAGCGTAGCGAACATTCATCCATTCGAAGACGGTGCAATTACAGTCTATCGTCTCTATACATACACTGTCGGTTCATCATAGGTACAAACTCGTTGGAGGACGACAATGCTAATGCACTCGCCGTTTCGTTCACGGCCTATGTAGCTCGTTACAGCAAGCCTAAAGCGTATCAAGGAAAATCGGGTTCAAGGGTTGCAGGTTTCGCGCGAATTCTACAAAGAAAATCAACACCCTGATCAGCAGGAGACGAAAGATGAAGACGGACAATTGAGGTGTATACAATCAAGGAGGTTTCGCATGTGATACGGTCTTAATGTTTCAGTTTGCTTGTGCCGGATTTTGAGGCATTGAAGAGAAGTAAAGCCTGCGGCCAACGATGAGACCCCAGACGCAGACAGCGAGAAGAAACCCACGAGATATTAACCCAACCAGTATTATACTCCAGATAGCAATGTGCGGTTCCTGTTTGCATGATATTTTTGATCCATCGTTGTCGTTCCTCGGAATTGTAGCAGGCAGGGTCCAAAAGCAGATAAAAAAGACATGGCACAATCGTACAGCATCCTTCCAAGCTCGGTCTTGCATGTTCAGAAATCATTCGAAGCAAAACAGTCGAGTCCAGTCCAGCAATCATGATGGTGGCGGTTCGATCCACCGCGAGCAGCCGAAAAAACAATCAAGCAATAAGCAATACGAGTCCGGGTAGTTGGAGGAGGGATAGAGAAAGTCTAGACATAGTATCCAATGTCGCGCGACGGAGTGCGCACATACACGGTGTCGGGGTTCCACCTAGGCGGGAGAGTGTTAGAAAAAACGGGTGCTAAACGTGAGTTCGGAAATACTGACCGACTAGAAAGCAGCTCATTGGCGCCATATGTCGAGGGGGACTCGAATTGAGGGAACGGAACGGTCGCATAGAACTGTTGCTGCAAGAGCTCAGGGCCGATCTGTTGACGCCCAAGTTGCCTAAATCCATGCTCGACTCCAGTCAAAACTTGATTCCCAACATTACGTCCATCAAAGAGCGGCTTGTGAGTCGGAGGTCCACAATGAGACGCAGCAGTGGGCGCGAAAGAACGACAAAGAGGGTAATTAGCGAGGGAGATGTTATTCTGCGTCGAGAAGGCAGTCTGAACAAGAAGAGGCGAGTCTGGGACAGAAGCTGGCTCGGCTTCGGGATCCACTAGGTACGCTGCTCGCACAGTACATCCAGCGTACGATTCGCCATTAAGAGCACGAAACGCATCTTGCGCTGCCATTAGGGAAGTATAATGGACGACAGCTGCAGTGATCGCCTTCTTTGACGCGGGGTGGGTAGTCGAGAACATCAGGGAGCCAGAGATAGCAGATGGAACCAGATCAGGCAGATGCACGATGCGAAGAGACTTGACACTTCCAAAAGGGCAGACCAGTCCTCGCAGGTCTTCTTCGGAGTCGAATAGCAATGAGGGTAGATTAGCGAATAAGAGCACTTGAGTTGGTACTGCGCTGAGGATCGGTAAAGCTTGCTCTGGGGTCATCTTGCTCTCTTCAGGAACGGGAGGCGAGGGCAGAGAACCTGGAGGCGGATGAGCTATACCAGCGCGGTCTCCTCCATCCAAGAAGCCTATACAAAAGGTTGATAGGGTGTTGAAGCAATCATAGACGCACATACCTTTCGAACGTTGAACCACTGCCCACGAGATATCCATCCCGTTCCCAGTCTTGCTCGTACGACCAAGCGCAGCCATGGCCTGTCTCGCCTCCTCGTGCGAGGACATGACGACAAAACCACGCCGGCGTGAAGCGCTATCGAGAGTGGCCAGTATGACGCAGTGCGACACGGTGCCATGCGGGGAGAAAAGGGCGGCGAGGGATTGACTGTGAATATTCGGTCAGAGATGCGAACAACAAAGTATGCGAGTCGTATACGTACTTCGTCATGCCAAAGGGCACCCCAAGGACATAAAGATTGCGACGTGTATCGGTACGCTTTACCTGTTGGCCGCCATGAGATGGAAGAGGCGACGCTGCACGAACAACGGGCGAAACAACGCTACGAGCAGTGATGAGCTGGATGAGCATGACTATTGAATGATACTCACAGAGGCGATCCAGCGATGTTGTACCCATTCATGCACAGAGCCTTCCTGTAGAGGAATTAAAGAACTATCGAATGCCTCAACGAACAACTTGAACGCACCTCGCTGAGTCCGCCGTGTAGAAAGTGATCTCCAGAGCGTCGTCCGAGTCCCGCGACGAGCGAATATCGCCTATAAGGGTGCTGAACAGCGCGAGCGCTTCAAGGCGGTTCACTGACAAAACCAAAGGAATTCAGCGTGGTCGACGCGACCAACTAAACACGAGGAACACATACCGTTTTGCGGGATGTTTTCGACGGATACCGCGTTTGTCTCGCGACTGAATTTGAATATGGGGCCGGAGAGGGAGGGTGTATGAACCATGATATCGATATTCAAGAAAAAAGGATGATGGAAGTAGAGGAACAGGAAAGAAACCAAATTGATCGCAACAATTTGCTCCTTAAGACGACTAGAAAAAGGGGCAAAGAAGGGGCATTTACTTCAATGGTCATTGCATACTATCTAGACGACTTGACGCTTCTACATGAATGGAAAGTGACTATATTAATTCCTTGCACAAAAGGTATATAATGAAGAAGTCCCAAAGGAAGGTGATGGAACGTGAACCAAGCCGTTCAAAAAACAGACAGAGAAGAAAGAAAAAAAAATCCGTTAGTGAGTCAGTTAATGGCTGAGGCGACGGGCATGACCATCGGCGTGCGATGATCTCTTCTTCTTGTGGGTTTCGACGCACGAATCCCCACCGGTCGACACTTCAAAGTCCCCGATGCACTTGGTCACCAAGCACGCGCCGTGCACGCAGCTGACGTCGGAAACGTTGGCGATGGCACTGCAATCTTGACCCGTGCCGTCCGCCTCCAAGCCCACGCATCCACCGCAGGACTCGAGAGAAGTCTGAACGTCGACACACTCCAATTGCGCCACTCCGGCGGCGATGGGGCAAAGCATATGGTGGCGGGGGCAGCTGATGACTTTCTGAGGGGCGCGAGGAACATTCGAAGGCGTATTGTTGGGCGTGCAATGATCGGAACCGCGCCTCGAATGCTGGTTGGGAGGGCAAGACGTACATCCAGCATAACCGCCAGGGCCGTAGGTGTTGCGCGGGCACTCGTAGCAGTGGCGGTCGGCGCCGTAGTGGAAACCGGGAGGGCAGCCCTTGGGCTGGCATTGACCAGGTCCCTTGCGACGACCGCATCCGAATCCACGAGGGCAGTTGAGGCAGTGCGAGGCGCCTGCGTCCGAGTACGTGTCTTCGGGACACTCGTCGCATGAGGTGGAGCCGGGGTTGGCGCTGAACGTCCCAGCCGGGCACGCGACGCACTGACCGTTTTTGACGTAGCGACCAGCGGGGCAAGCAGGCGGGGTGCATTGGGACGAGTGAGTAGAGCCCTGATGAAAATTGAGTATTGTTAAATCGAAAATAGAGATGAGGAAGGCGCGTACACGACCGCAAGTGTGTCCTGTGGGGCAGGGAGTGCAGCTGCCAGCACCACCACTCGAGAACGTATTGGCCGGGCATTGGCTGCACGTCGCGGAGTTGGGGCTGGAGCTGTAGGTCCCGGCGGCGCAAGGAGTACATTGACCGTTGTTCACATACTTGCCAGCAGGGCAAGTAGCCGTGCATGAGGATGCGCTGGTCGAACCCTGTATGATGATATGAGACGACAAAAAATCAACTGAAGTTGTGATGACTCACAGGGAAGGAAGTATAACCGGTCGGGCAGTGGGTGCAGGTGGCAGTTCCGCCGCTGGAGAAAGAGTTGGCTGGGCAGTCGGTGCAAGAAGCGAAGTCGCGTCCGCTGTAAGTGCCAGCAGGGCAGCTGCTGCACTCATGGCCGTTGATGAAGCTTCCAGCAGGGCACGAAACAGGCGAGCAAGTGGATGAACCCTGTAAGCGAGATTCATGAGCAGCTGGGAGACGAAAGGGACCAAGCACATACAGCCCGAGACTTGGTGCTCGCAGGGCAATCGCTGCAGCTCGTCGCTCCAGGACCAGAGATCGTATTCGCAGGGCAAGGAGTGCAAGATGTTGAGTCGGGGCTGGAGCTAAACGTCCCCGACGAACAAGAGGTACATTGACGGTTGTGGAGGTAGCTTCCGGCCGGGCACGAAGGCGCGGTACATTGAGACGAAGCGGTCGATCGCTATTGAGTGTAACTCAGTTGCTGGGAGCAGATAGGAACGCCTGAATACTTACGGAGGGGCAAGTGTGACCGGTAGGGCAGTTCGTGCAGGTTCCCGCGCCACGTCCAGAGAAGGTGTTAGCGGGACAGTCAGTGCACGACGCAGCGTTGGGGCCGGAGCTGAAGGTGCCGGCGTCACAAGGGGTACATTGACCGTTTTGGAGGTAGTTTCCGGCTACGCAAGGAGCAGTGCATTGCGAGATATGGGTTGAGCCCTAGATGTGCGCGGGTGAGCAGACGAACAAGGTGTGCGAGCGAAAACGTACGGCTCTGCAAGTGTGACCGGTGGGGCATGCCGTGCAGCTGGACGCTCCAGCGGCAGAGAACGTGTTGGCAGGGCATTGACTGCAAGTATTAGAGTCCCGTCCACTGTAAGTTCCCTCGGGACATGTTGAGCAAGAATTTCCATCGATGAAACTGCCACGAGGGCAAGAGACAGGAGTGCAAGTTGCTGAGCCCTATCATCTAGATAAGGCGGAGTTGTAAGAAAGAAGAGAAGAAACATACCGCTCTCGAGGTTGAGCCAGGAGGGCAAGATGTGCAGGTGGACGCCCCAGGGGTGGATATGGTGTTCGCAGCACAGGGTGTGCACGAGGAAGCACCGGGTCCACTGAATGTTCCCGCAGCGCACGAAGAGCATGAGTTACCGCGGCGGTATGAACCAGCAGCGCAGAAGCAGTCGTTTGCGCAAGTCGCTCCCTGTGATGACGATGAGACCAGAGTCATCGAACATAGACAAACAACATACAGGGTTGGAAGTTTGGCCGCTCGGGCAAGAGACACAGGCGTTAGAATCGTCACTAGATGATGATAAGCAATAAGTACTAGCCAGGGGCTTCACACAAAAAAAGCTAACCGGTATTTTCCGGCGTCGCAAGTGACTTTGCGAACGCATCCACCCGAGCCCTAGGCAAAACTTGAATACGCAGTCAAATGGAACAAGAATCAGCCTCACGGCATAAAAGGTGAAGTCGTCCGAGCAGCAGTAGTTGGGGCACTTAGAGACAGTGCTTCCGGTAACCATAAGTGCGCCATTAGAGGGGCTCTGAAAACTTGTCAGATGCAAGTCATGAAAAAACTGGAAGACACTCACATATTCTGCAAGGCGGATTCGTCGTCAATAATCAAGTGGATGCAAGCCACCGATAGAAGAAGAAAAAACGTACTACAGGTGGCGCTACCGGTATACCTGCAAGTCACAAAGAAGTCAGCATCTTGAGGGAGAGATGAATAATCCTAGACTGACGCGCAGTTGATGGAGTTGGACGTTTCAGAACTCGACGTAAGAGTGCGCCCAGAGATAGCGGGGCATGATTCCTTTTGAGAGATAAGAACGCGTAGAAAATGTTGAAGCAAGAAAGTTACTGACACAAACGCCGTTGGTGCGAGGCAGCAAGTCGGCGGCGACAAGGGGAGAAGAGAGCGCGACAAGGAGCGAAAGTGTGCCAATCATGTGGGACGGCAGCCTGTGGAGAAGGAACATAATGGCTCCTCAAGTGAAGGAAACGAAGGCGAGCAGGGTCGACGACAGCTAGACCGGACTGACTCCCTCTATATAAAAGCCTGTCGGGTCAAAGATTTTAATTGTGACCCCTAGTGAGTGGTGCCCTGATCGTATTCAAACAGTCTCTTGGCCATTAATGGACCCCTCAGAATGCAGGCAGAGAGGTCCAGCCCCAAGATGATACGGTTATACACTTCAAGTTGGAACGTTCGCAGACAGAAAAGTTAGACTCGTATCCATTGCAATTGAGCTTTCAAGCAAAGTTTCTGGAGAATCTAGTATTGGTTGCGATTCTATTCGTGTCTTTAGGAGGAGACAGCGGGACAAAGGAGCTGGATCGAGAGAAAGTCACATAGTGAGGGCTGCAGCCAAACAGCGTCACACATCGCGAACGTAACTATCTTTGACTCACCCCAAATCCTTAGCTTGGACCACAAATGGAGGCTCGTCTCAGTATTCGAATATAACACGCGTCGTGTAACCTTACAAGTAGGTTGTGAATCCTCGGGCAGCCCTTCTATCCAACTACGAAGTTTTGTCGCTTCTGCGGGATCTCGAGAGCGATCAGCTCGCTCGCACAAAGACAGCACACCGCATTAAGAAAGAGGAGGAAGCCTCAGGGTTGGGTTCGACGGTGCCTGTTGGTGGTGGAAAAGATCCTACTGTCGTGGACGTGTGTGAAAACCTGAGAACAGTGTCGTTTGAGGTAATTTCGGCTTGGCGGAATTTCGTTGCAAAGCAAACTCATGGACCATGGAGGCAATCCAATACCTTTCTGCCGACTACCAACCCACTGCCTCTCAGACTCCCCAAGCCATTACTCAACTGGTCAAGTCCCTCGCGCCTTACGAACTTACTAAAGCAGAAAAGTTACAAATCGTAAATCTGGCACCTCAAAACCATATCGAACTCTACGTTGTGAGTTTTTTATATCATCTCAATTTGATACGGGTTTTCAATTTCGTGCGTCATAGATCGTTGAGGAACTCGAAGACAGGTTATCAGAACATATGGAAGAAATTTTATCCCATGTCTCAAGTTCGCTGGTAGTGGATCCAGCTCTGAATCCTGTTTCCCGTGGAACGGTTGTCCAGAACGCAGTCGCAGTTGACGACTGGGAAGAGGGCGATTACCAGTATGTTGCAGAGGAGTTTGACGACACGGGCACGGGTGCTGGTGTCGAGGGTGATCTTGAAATGGACGGAGACGATGATTGATTTTTAACTGCCACCGCTGCCAATTCACAACGTTTCGTTGGCGTTTTTCAAAGATGCACCGATCGTCCATCCGAGTCGTCCGACCAACCGTGATCACTACGGAGTTTATCGAGTATCCCGGCTCGTAGTGAGCAGTCAAACTCAAAGAGCTTATTCTACGTCAAGTATGTACCTACCTCAAGAAATCCTTGTCCGTCTCACCATTCAAAGCACGATTCCTGCCTTACCAATGAGAACCGCCGGGCGACCCGGAAATCTCGAAAATAATTAGTCCTCCTAAGCAGGAGACTGGCGAGAACTGAAACCGAGAGGGGCAACGCGGTGCCTTTCAGACAAACAGCAATTGGTTCCACCGCGTGGAATCCGGAAATCTCAGATCAAGACTGTCTTCCGCTCCTATCAGACCCCTAGACATAAACAGTCCGCACATCGTATATAAATCCAATTGCGAACGCCGCCTTCCTTCGTGGTTCACTACACTCATCGCCCTTGTCCACCCTTGTCTACACTTCCACTTTCGTTTTCGCTATGCCTGACATCAAGATCAAGAGCAGTGCTGGTTCAGCCAACATCCACTACACTATCTCCACCCCGGGGAATGCGTCAGCCAAGTCAATCGACAAGAACATCCCCACTGTCATCTTCATTCACCCTGTCTACATTGCCTCAGAAATATTCGAACGCAAGTCTCCCCGGATACTCTTGCCTGACCTTGCACTTACACATCATCACCAGTTCAATTCGCCGATCCCACTCTTAGGCGGTTTAACCTTGTTGCTCTGGATTTGCGTAGTCACGGCGAAACATCTGGTAAAGTTGGAGCGGCGTATGGACGAGAGCAGGCCGCAGATGATATCAGCGAGTTCATGGTTCGTTACCTGCTTTAATCGACGTGTTTGCCCAGACGTCTCAACTTGCGTTCAGAAAGCCCTCCGCCTGCCAGCCTGTCACTTGGCAGGTGTATCGATGGGGGCCTGCATCTCCCTCCAATTCGCCATCTCTTTCCCCGAGAAAGTCCTGTCTCTCAGCATGATCTCCCCACTCCCTCTCATTGAGGTAAGTTTGCACAGCTCGTACGCGAACCGAGGTCTAACGACGTGAAAAAAACAGCCCCTTGACGTTGCTGAGGGTCGTGAGGAGATTCACGACTGTTGGGTCGAGGCGTTCAAGGGTAAGAAGGTTGATCAAATAGCCCTCCTCGACGCTGTTTGCGGCGCCCTCCAGTTGGGCTTCAGCGGACAGCAGTCGAGCTTCATTAATGCGTGAGTACTCGCCGAATTACATTCTCTAGCTCACTCTGACATCTCCCTCGCGTCGCAGCCTCATCGCCCGCACCGTCCCTCACGCCCTTAAAAATTGGGGCCGCAACAAACTCGACGAGTACCGCATCACCACCATCGACTTCTTCGTCAAGCGGACGGCTCAGACACCCGCAGCCGTCCGCAAAATCAGGTGCCCCATCAAGCTCATTCACTGCGGCGCCGACATCGCATACGCCGTCGAGTACACGGAGGAGGTACTCAAGCTTCTCCAAGACAATGGTGTTGACGCGCAGCTCGTCGAGGTCCCTGGGGCCTATCATTTTGGGAACGTTTCTAATCCCAAGGAGTGAGTTCTCTTCTCGTCGTTGTCCGAGAGATCAGCAATTGACCCGACGTAGAATCAATGCTTTGATCTTCGACAATGTCTCCCGTAACTCGCCCGGAATGTCCATCCCCCCGGCACGACCTTCCGTCGTCTCACCTTTCACGGCCGCCTTGAAAAAGGCGGGATACTGTCAGGACGACGATGATTCAGATTACGAGTGAATGTTTCCAAGCTTTCTGAGCGTGCATTCGGCATTCGTGTACATTTATTTATATATCCCAGGCAATTGTTCGAATTTGTTTGTTCTTGTACAACGGACCGTTTTGTATATGTTTCATTTTCGGTGAATGTATTCTTTGTCGGTTACTATGCAGTCCATCTTCCAATCGTGCGAGGCCGTGGGTATTGTGTTGGGGTCGAGGAGTTGTTCGCGTAAAGCCAGGCCAACTGGTGGAAAGCAGTCAGTACATCGTCCAACAGCGAAGGAGACGGGTGAGCTTACCGAGCAGCGGTGGAGGACGGTCATTTTGCGTGTAGGCGGTGATGAATCTGTCGTAATAGCCCTTCCCATGACCAAGACGCGAGGAGGAACGGTCGAACGCCAGCCCTTGAAGACGCAACTGCAGTTAGAAGATACCCAGCTTAATGCAGTACTGTACCGTACCTGGAAGGAGAATCAGATCCAAACCAGTATCATTAGCTACACAACGAAATGAGTCATTCAATTTCATGGATTTCATGAAGACAAAGTACCATTAGCCCGCGGTTTGTCGTTATACGACAGGTCAGGTTCTTTGATGCCCCAGACGCCGGCAGGTAAAGAATTCAGATCATCCTCCGAATGGATTTGGAGAAAATCCATCCGTCCGTCGACGGTCTTATCTATTCTTGGAACGAAGAGAGACTTGCCTACCAATATAGATGAAATCATTAGACGTGAAGCTTATGGCAGACGTACCCGATCGTAAAATTTCTCGAACAAGCATAGACGTGTCGATCTCACCAGACGGCATGCTGAGGTAGCAGCTGACAGTCTTGGACTGTACGACCGAGGGCAAAGAAAGTATTCTGGTTGTCAATGCTCTTGCTAGTACGAAAAATGAGTCTTTAGGTTTTCAAGCGCCAAGATGCCCAGACATTGGTCTTGAATGTGAGAAGGTGAGAGATCCCGGAGATTTGCCGTCATGGCCTTTCTCAGAATTTTTTTCTCTGCCTTCAGTGCGAGTGCAGCCGCAGACATGTTGGTTCAAGTTTAAGTGGGTTAGTGCACAGCCTCAATGAGCAAATACAACCAAGCAACTAACCTTCTCTCTTCCCGTTTTGGTAATTTTGGATTTTGACATGGATTCGACCGATCCTGCCGACATCCTCAGCGATGCGCTTGAATTTCTCGGTGGGAAACAGGTCGTCGAGAATGAAGTCATCACATATGGGGATCTGCAACTCACAGTCGCGCCGAAGGTACAATTCTGAAAGTTGGTGAATGGAGGTTGTTTGATCGTTCGCGGATGAATAGGAAGGAAAGGTAGAGCAAAGTCCATTATCATACAATAGCAAACTTGATTTTTTTGTGAAAAATGGAGGCCAACACCCTTCTCGCCGATCACTTGTTTTCTCCTGCTCTTTTTCTTGCGGAAAGAATCGAAAGGGGACTGTTGACAGCTCCGGGGCAAAATGGTTAGTCCATCATGAATCATCTTGCCCACAGGGGTCATTGAACGTTCTGTAGTCATAGAATTGGGTGCAGGCTCCGCTCTGCCATCGTTGCTATTATCAACGCTGCCAGATCCGCCAACCAAGATTGTCGTTACAGACTACCCCGATCCTGGAATTCTGGGGAACTTGGTCCGAAATGTGACACAGAACACTCATTTGGTTTCTCCTGGATGTACAGTTAGCTCTTCTGGATACGAGTGGAGTAATGTTGCGCCGCTCCTGTATGTCTGTCGACGTCTGCTGGTATGAAGTGATTTTACTGATATGTCTACTCACAGAGGACTTTCCGGTGGCGGTGGATACGACGTGGTCATCCTTTCGGATCTTCTTCACTTTCATAGCTCGCATGAGCTGCTCGTATCGTCCGTGGACGCCCTGCTCGCGCGCTCACAAGATGCTCGGATACATGTTGCTGTATGTCTGAAATTCTCTGAGCGGGCCAAAACTAATTGGCTTTCTTTCAGGCGGGAACCTACACAAAACCAGACGTCTGTGATAACTTTTGCGCCTCTCCGCCAAAGCAGGGTTTGTTTTCGAGGAGGTCATATCATCTACAGAAGAACAAGAATGGTCAGGGAGACTCGCCGTCAGTGGACTAGATAGCGAGGCTTTAAGAGCTCGCAAAGCTGCTTGCAGGTATTGGGTGGGTCGTCGCGGATATTTTACACAGTAAAGCATGTCCGATTCCCGAAACGAACTAAGCAAATGCTGCAAATTCCTTAAGACGGGATAAGTAGCAGCGCGGCGGGACCTGTGAGTGTTGTCCCGTACACAGAAAAGCTCCAAACCACATCAGCCAAGAGCAGAATTTATCGGAAAGTCTAGAGCATACAAGTCGCGGGAAGGGGGAAGGGTGGGATTTCGTGGGAATGAAACCGCGACACGTGTCACCTGACCGCGATTTCACTTTGCTCTCGACTCGGACTTGAACGATCATTCGTGTGTGGTGGCATTGGCCTGGCAAGGCTTCGTTTGCTTTGAATTTACCAATTTCTATACGCAAGAATCTCCGCGATCCTACATACTCTACACTAAGCCACTATAGTCCAACGAAGCCAGGATGGATCGGCTGTCTCAACTGACCAGTAGACCGCTTTCTTCCCTAGCTATCCCACAATCTACGCTTTCTGCTCTCATTAGAGCCGGGTACGAGACAGTGCAAGATCTCGACTCGTCAAATGCAGAGAAACTAGCCAAAGGTACTTCAATTTCTCTCGTCCACGAAGCTATTCGCTGAGACTCCGAAAGATCTTTCAATACCGTTGCCGTCATCGCAGGCTTTGTTCTCGCAGACCAAGACGCAGACACGGACAGTTCCACTATCACAGCCCGCCTCTGCTGCATTATCATCATCTTCGAGCTCCGCTCCTCGAATTGCGACTACATGCAGTCCCCTTGATAAGCTACTTGGTGGCGGGCTATTGCGAAAACAAGTGCTTGAGATATCTGGCCCGCCAGGGACTCCAAAGGCCGCTATTGTCATGTGCCTTGTCAGATCATTCGTGAAGAATAACCCGGACGAACAAGTTCTCTTCTTGGGTGAGTAGTATTCATCTGTGGGATACGGCACCTCACCGTCGATCACAGACACGCAAAATATGACCACTGCGTCTGCACTGCAGACCTTTCTACCAAACGCTGTTGAACGAATATTTCACCATGTTCTGCACACCTTGCCGGAATTGGTGGTATTTATTCGTGGACTCCCCCAATTATTACACGCACATCCCAAGGTCTGTGACATTCATTTCGCTACTCAACCGCTGCATGATTGACAGATCGGCCTCCTTGTACTCTCCTCTCTGCATTTTCCGCTTCAAGCTTCCAAAAGGCTCTCGCTTCAGCTGAAGAACTCGGTACTTGACAGCATTAAGAAAGCTCTCGTCCAAGCCACGGCGCGTGGCGTTACGGTCTGTTTCTGTCTTGCGCTTTCTCTTCATGTTTCGATACTGAGTCGACTGCTTCAGGTGGTCATCACCACGCAGTTGGCGACAAAGCTGCAGGATGCAGAGGGATCTCCCGCTAACTTCGATACCGGCTCGCACGCTGTATTGGGTCCACAGTTAGGTATGTTTCCCAGCTATTGCTTGCCAGCAGTTCACTCACCAGACCTGCGATTCAGCTCCCACATATCTGCCCCCAGGCAAGTCATTCCGCGTCCTCATCTGCCCTCAAGCGCGCGATTCAGGGTACGTTCTATGCTTGCGCTTCATCCTACATACAGCTAATTGATCTTAGGGTCCTTCGGCTACTCTCGGAGCCTTCGAAACCTAAGGAGGACGCGACACCCAAGGAAGAGCCGTATATAATTGTATTCGCCCTTCCGCACTTCTTGTCCAATGCTCTGACTATCGTTCTTGGCAGCCGAGGCGACGAATGTTGCCAGAGTCTAATGCTAATTGAATTGTACTCCCAAATTGAGTTGCACCGTTATAATGATCGCGTAAGTTTCTGTCGAATCCTCCGTTACTCCTCAACTTCGCGCGCAGTGTAATAGAGTGTAATTGTGGTTCGCGTCAGCATATCTCGATGTCAGAGTGGCTAATGGATCGCATTTCACAAACGTCTTGCTCAGGTTCCGACCATGTAAAGCCGCACTTGTGTTGATGACGGAATTCGACTACAGTACATGCCTCAAGTCAACCGTGCAACTTGTTCCGTGTTCGGATTCTTAACCCTTGGCGCTCGACAGCGCTCGACTCACAATTGTCACCGACCTAATGGACTGCCAACTTCTTTGATATGATCCACGGTGCTGACGTCAATCCAGCACGCAGTGTCAGGCGGTCCGTTAACTCTATGGTCGCGACTTTCCTGTGAATTCTATAGATTCGCGGTTCTTCAAACGATCACATGTGTGTGTTTCTCGAACGCTCATCATGCTGAGTGACTCCCGAGCGCGGCCAAATCATGCCTCCCGACCCTTCGTACTCGTATCAGGTGGCAGGAGGCCAGCGTTTTTAATACGCGTCTCCGTAGACTCCCCAACAGTCTACAATGATTGCACTGCAAAAGAGCCTGCTGCGACTCGCTGCGCTGTTGTTGGCGGTGGCCCACAATGCCGTTGGAACTGACAATGTCATGTCGCCGCTCATGGGTCGCGACGGCCCCGCACCACTTGCTCGCACAGATTTGGTGAGGTATGACAATTATAGTCTTTGGTTGCAAAACCAGCGGGTCTTCCTGCAGTGCGTATCTCGACTGTTTCCTTTGTCTCTCAGGTTCTTAAGACTTTGCCCCAGCGGTGGCGAATTTCACACTTTCCGCCTTCCTGTCCCGTCGTTGTGGCCAGATATCCTCGACAAAATCCAAGCTGCTGGACTAAACAGTGTCAGCGTCTACACACATATGGGCATGATCAACCCTGCACCTGGCGTCGTAGATTTCGACAGCTACCGCGCCTACCAACCTCTTTTTGATGCGGCAAAAGCTGCTGGACTCTGGGTTGTTCTACGACCAGGTAAGCTAGCTTACCTGATAGTTGTCACTGTATGTCGCTAACACATTGTCAGGTCCGGTACGATATCCTGTTCTTGACTTTCTTTGTGTCATTGATTAACTGAATCCAGTACATCAACGCCGAAACCACAGCTGGGGGTATAGCGCACTGGGCGACGTCGCAAGTCGCGGGGAGTTTGCGAACGAGCGCCTCGGATTGGGAGGCGGCATGGCAGGACTACATCGCCGGCGTCATTAACCAGACAGCCCCTAACCAAATCAGCCATGGCGGCCCAGTCATAGGTGAGCCGACAGTGTTGAATCAACTTCTCATGAGTTCTCAACGCGGCTTTTGTGTAGCTGTTCAAATCGGTATGTTACCGCCTATGACGCGCTCGTTGAAGTGACTGACCTGCTGTCAGACAACGAGTATTCGCAGAACCCTGCATCTCATGCCGAATATTTCCAGCAGCTCCAGGACGTTTATCATGCCTCCCCCATCGACGTCCTGCTGACCTACAACGATGCCGGCCCAGGCAGCAACTTCATTAACGGCACTGTACGAGGCTTCTTCGCGTCGAGATCTACTGAGGATGCTAACAAGTCTGCATTAGGGCGCAGTCGACCTTTACGGGTGAGAGAAGGAGTTGACCATCCAACGTCCATCCCGACTCAACTTGACAGGATGGATTCATACACTCAAGGAGCTGACTGCTCTAATCCCGACGATTTACGAGGTGCCCCGCTTGATTTCCACCAATATCACGAGCGAGTCAAGTAGGTGCGTTCGCTGGAAGATGCGTGATGATTCTGATTTGTGTTCTATCCTAGCCCTTGGCAGGTATGGTGGTCTCCAGGTAATGATATTCGTCTTTTGTCTTCTCTCTTCTCTGACGTTTTTCTCCCAATAGAATACCAGGCCGGCTCGTTCGATGGCTGGGGTCCTGGCTCACCTGGTGCGCTGTCTTTCAGTGCATCGGCACATGGCATCTGAAATTCAGCAGGTTACGAGAAATGCGCCCAGTTGACCGGTCCCAAATATCAATCCGTGTTCAACAAACAAATGTGGGCCAGCAATGCCAAAATGATCAGTTACTACATGTACTACGGGTAGGTCTTGAAACTTGTTTCCTTATGAAGGCGCTGAGCTTGTTTCAGTGGTACCTCGTGGGGCGCCCTCCCATTCCCGTGAGTTATTCCTCTCAAGATGTGCTATGCTACTGTTGACACTTGGTTGGCTAGCGGCGTATGTTGATATCCTTTCCCCAAACTATGCACGCTGACCGTGGATTAGTCATACACTTCGTACGACTATGGCTCAACGGTTAGTATCTTTTCTTTCGAAATATAAATATCTCTGAACTGTACGCTCAAGATTGCTGAGAATCGCGAGCTCAGGGACAAGTTTGCGGAAATGAAATTTCAAGGCATATTCATCCGCAGCTCGCCAGAGTTCACCAAGACCGACTGGATCTCCGATTCTTCCAACGGTCTCCAGGCGGTCTCCGACTCGGCGGCGTTCGCTACATACCTACAGAACCCAGACACCCAAACAGGTTTCTACGTGCTTCGTCATTCCGACACCATCTCGACGTGAGTGTCGGCTTCATTGGAGCCTCAGAAGTTGACCCCTAAGCTCAGTGCGCTCACAAACTTCAATCTCACTGTCTCTTCTTCTGCGGGCACCCTACAAATACCTACCGTCGTGCCCGCAATTACTCTTGACGGCCGGCAGTCGAAGCTCGTCGTCGTCGACTACTCGTTCGGCGCCTCCAAAGTTTTGTATTCCACTGCGCAGGTCTTCTTCGCCGGCACCATTGGTGGGCGTAGCATTCTGTTCTTGTATGGAGACTCTACACAGGCACATGAAGTGCGCCTCACCCTCACTGGTACAAACAACGAGGCGCACCAGACCACATCGTCTCTCGTTACCTTCACCCCCGCCTCCAACCAGACGACAGTCGGCTTCCAAACCGGGCTCACTGGACTCCACACTATCTGGGATTCCAACACCCAGCTTGTGTTGTACGCCGATTCGCCCACCGCAGCTACCTTCTTCGCACCCGTCATTCCTGGAGATTCGAATTACGGAAACTACTGGCAGATCGGGACCAACTCCTCTGTATTGGTCGGCGGCCCGTACCTAGTTCGCAAGGCCTCCATCTCTGACTCAGTGTTGGCTTTGACCGGCGATCTTGAAACGGCCGTGCCTCTCACCGTCATCGCTCCGCCCTCAGTCGAGTCTGTCACCTGGAACGGCGCTCCTGTCGATTTGCATAACGGCGTCACTGTGTCCGGAGGCTTCAATGGCTCCCTGTCTCCTCGTTCTGCACTCGAATCCGTTAGCGTGCCGAAGTTGACTGGATGGAAGTACATGGATTCGTTCCCTGAAAGCAAGGCAGATTTCGATGACAGTAAATGGATCGTTGCTAATCACACCACCACGAATATTCCTCTCAAGCCGTATTTCGGTGACGGGCGTATCTTGTACGGTTGTGACTATGGATAGTACGTTTTAAAACTATTGAAACCAATCTGGACGTTGATTAAAATTCTTCTCCGTGCAGCTGCGAGAATATTGTGCTCTGGCGCGGTCACTTCAACTCGACTGGAGTTGAAGAAAGTGTCGAACTTTCTATTAACGGGGGAGAAGGTTCATTTGATGTTCACAGCTACTCGCAATGCCTGAGCTGACGATAGTTTCTAGGGTTCGCCGCTAGTGTATGGCTGAACGATGTATGGATCGGGACGGCGTTTGGAAGGTGAACTCATTCTTTACATTGCATCGTGGATTCAGACGCTAAAACATGGTGATAGCTCGGCCAACCATCAACATAACATCCAAGAAACTGGTCAGAACTACACGTTCCCCCCTGGCGCGTTGCGTGACGGAGACAATGTTGTCACTATCATTCAGGTGGACCTTCAGCTTATACCATGGCGCCATTTGCTTATCGAGCTGCTTCCAGGATAACATGGGATTGGATGAGGCCGGAGGTTCGTTGGGCTATATGTACAATACAGCACTGGCTCACGTTGCTGTCCGTTTCAGGCGACACTGAGTACAAGAGTCCTCGGGGTGTACGCGGATTCCTGTTGCACCCGTCAGGAGCGTTTGGAGACTGGAAGGTCCAGGGCAAGATCGGCGGTTACACCGCGTTGGTGATTCTCTGTTCATGACGAAGATTGTCACAACTCATGTGTCCTGTCCGATAGATTCCCCGACAAGGTTCGTGGAGTCATGAACGAGGGAGGCCTTTATGGTGAGCGCAAGGGCTGGCATCTGGCCGGTTTCGACACCTCGTCCTGGGAATCTCGAGACCTCGCTCTTGGCTTGCCTGGCCCCGCAGCTGGCGTCGGCTTCTTCGTCACGACGTTTGAGCTGGACATTGCTTCTGGTGTCGACGCGTTCATCTCGTTCACTTTCGAGGAGGAGTTGGGGCAGGATTACCGGATCTATTTGTTCGTGAACGGATGGATGATGGGAAAGCGCGTTGCGAATCTTGGGTGAGCCTTGTCGTCTTTCTGTCGAATTGCGATACCGAGATACTTGCTATAGACCGCAGGCCAAGTTCCCTGTGCACCAGGGAATTTTGAACTACCAAGGCACGAAGTGAGTCACTACAAGCGTTTCATTTCCGGGATAGCAATACTTATATGCCAACTAGCACCGTTGCGGTAGCCCTCTGGTCCCTCACCGACGCCGCCATGTCGCCGAAACTGAATCTCGTTGTCGATAAAGTGCTTGACGGCGGGGTCTCCGGCGTGTCTACCAATAATCCAAGCTGGTCCGCGGATGGAAGGGAGTGAAAACGGGGAGTAAATGCTATAGTAAATGTTATACAAACCTCTTTGTATACATTCAATAGGAATCTCTGAGTTTTAGACGCGTTTGACGCGTGACGTACGTGTTATTTTGATTCCGTGTTCGCATCATCCACGGTTTGTCTCCTACCTTCATTGTCGCGCTCTCTTTCAGCCAACACCGTCCTTTCATGTGCCTGGTGTAGATTCTCCATCTTCTCTCTCTCCCATCGACATGGGAATTGCTGGCTTACTGCCTGCGCTCAAGTCCATCTCAACCCAAAAACACCTTTCGGAATTTGCTGGCCAAACCATCGCTGTCGACGCGTATGTCTGGCTGCATCGTGGCATTTTTACTTGTCCGACCGAGCTTGCCACTGGGAAGGACACGCACAAGTGAGTCGACGCGTCTACTTATCTGCCTTACGAGGAGGACTGAATTATCACGGTTCAGATATGTAGAGTATGCCATGCATCGTGTGCGGCTCCTGCGCCACCATAGGATAGAACCGTACATTGTATTCGACGGTGGCCCGTTGCCGGCTAAGAAGGGCACCGAAGTTGGTCGTCATGCGAAGCGCGCGGAGCATCTTGCCCGAGGGAACGCGCTCGCGGCGCAAGGCAAGACCTCTCAAGCACGAGAGCACTACGTTAAGAGTATCGATGTCACGCCACAGATGGCCTTTCAGTTTATCAAGGTGCGTTGACCTCTGCTACCTTCTCCGCCTCAGCGCCTCACGCCATACAGGCACTTCGTGCGGAAAATGTCAACTATGTGGTAGCGCCCTACGAAGCGGATGCGCAGCTCGCGTACTTGGAGCGTATTGGACGTGTGGACGGGATACTCACCGAGGACTCTGACCTCCTCGTCTTTGGCTGCCGCACAGTCCTTCTGAAGCTCGACGTCGTCAACAGCACTGTGGTGTCTATTGACCGCGCAGATTTTGCCGCCGTTGAGCCCGCTGACGGAATCTCCCTCAATGGATGGTCTGACACGCAATTCCGCGCAATGGCGATTCTCAGCGGCTGCGACTACCTCCAGAGCATCCCTGGCATCGGTCTCAAGACAGCCTGCACGCTCCTGCGCAAGTGGAAGACTGTTGAGCAGGTTGTACGCGCTATTGCTATGGAAGGCAAAAAGTCGATACCCCGTAAGTATATCCAGAACTTCCGGCTTGCGGAGAAGTGTTTCTTGCACCAACGGGTGTACGATCCCGACCAGAAGATGTTGGTGCACCTCTCTGAACCGGATGCGGATTGGGACGAAGAGTCGGATGCGTATGTTGGCGGGTAAGGCGAATCTCTATCCTGACATCCAAATTCTCAAAGTTGTTCAAAGAGACATGGAACCCTCAGTCGCTAAGATGCTCAGTGAAGGCGATCTGGATCCTGAAACGCTTCTTCCCATGATAGATATTAATCCTCGATACACTCCCCGTGTCCTCAAGCCGCTCCCATTCGTCGTAAACGGTGTCAACGCCTCAAAAGACAAAGGCAAAGGCAAGGCACCTAGCATTCTCAACTTTTTTGGTCTGTATCCCGAAGCTGCGTTTCGACCTTGCCATTTACTTTATTCCAGCTCCTGTCAATGCCAAGCCTTCACCAACCGCAAAGGCTGCACCACAGAAGACCTCGAAACCTAAGATGGTTGTCGGCAAGGCGAGTGGGAAGAGATCTCTTGCAGCAGAAATGGACCACGACATTGCCGCCAAGAAGAAACAGCAGGACCGGCCCGCCACTCAATCGCGCTTCTTCGCCGCACGGGAACAGACGGCCTCTACTTCTCGCGAGGCTGCAGTATTTTTCGACGAGTCAAAAGAGAATATCCCGCTGGGGGAAGCCGATGACGACAACGAGTTGGGTGACCCAGATCTAGACGCAGATCTAGAGTGGGATAGCTTATCCCTGGTAGCTCAACCGGAGCGGGAGACGCAGGTCATCGATGTCGAGGAACCTGAGGATGGAGTCGAGCAGGAAGATGGGTATATATCACCTACCCCCTCCCGCACAAGAGATGCAGATGAGTTATCGTCCCCTCTTCGACCTAGTGTCACGCCTCCGCCCCGGAAACGCATAAAAATTGAACGGAATACCATATCAGATGGAGATTTCGAGCTTAATGACGTCGTGTCAAGTCCACCGCTAGGAACGACGGATCGCTCAATACCCCTGCCAGCGCTGTCGCTCTACCGTGTTCGTAGTCCGATGGGCGCAATTCTTGTAGCTGCGTCCCCCGAGCCCCCTGGAGCCGTTCTGCATGGTCCGGATCTGCGACACGCCTTCGATGACGAACGTTCTAGCGAAATCGACTGTTTCGAGGAAGACGACCGACCGGTTGCATCGGGATCGACTCCCACGCCGTCTCCCTCTCCACTGACGCCGCAAGACGAAGCGGGGGTCGGAGATCTTACACTGGATATTGTGGACCCTGAGGAGTTGGAGGCGCAGGCCAATACAATACGGACGGAAGCTGTTGCTGCGGGGTGGCGGGAGCGGTGGGTCCTTCCTAATGCGAAAGGCAAGGGACGGGCGACACCGAGTGCATTACGGAGGAGGGAGACGAATGTCACACCGGCGGGGCATCATTTTCCGATTAACAATAGCAGCAAGACGCATTTGCGGGCTCCGCATCCGTATCATGCTCTGGACGCTCCGTCTTCTGTACCGGCCAAACAGGCAGCAAGGTCGAAAGGGCTTCAGAGTAGGAAGAGTTTGACGTTCCTGGATCCTCCGATACGGAGGAAATCTGCTGCGAAAGAGAGGCTGCCAGATGTTGCCAATCGAGGAGAGGATGGCGGACGAGTTGAGGACGAGGAGGAAAGTTATGCGAGTCGAGCTCAGATGCGTTTGGCTCAATATAGGTTTGCTCTACCCTTTCAGTGCTGTTTCGACGTGCTGACGAAGTCTACAGATGTCCCCTTTGACTCTTGAGATATTTGATTCTCGTAACTTAGATCCTGGAAGTAATCGAAGAAGCAGTTTGAGCGCAATTGTACATATATAGTCCCAGCAAACATTTGTTTTTCTCTCTCTGTGTCTTGTATTGCGGTCGCGGCCTTTTGTCAATTACTCCCATGTTGGCGCAAAAAATTCTCAGAGTCAAATACATGGGTTAATCTTTAGATACAGCACCTTGGTCGTCCTATTCCTAACACCGGCTCCATCCCGACTCCAAAATCAAACCTGGACTCGCCCAACACATGGGCGCTTTGCTTGATTTCAGTCTCATGCAGCCCGGCCATGAGGCCCTTATTACGGGATCGTGTATTCAGGGATAACTTTGAGTGACAGTCATTTCCACGATTTGAACTCATGTTCAACAACACGACACTACCCTCTGGATTGTACGTCGAGCATCACTGTACATATGCTGGTACGCCTAATGGCTATAAGTCCAACCTTCACCTTGTTCACGTAGCTCCCAGGCTCGCAGCACTAGAGGTGACGACGAGGACGATGCGGTTCTCTCACGCTCTCCGAGTCCTGTTTATCGAGTTCGCTTCGAAACTCGTTCTGTTGAACCTGATGGGTTTGGCGGTCGCCGTGCCCAATCATTAGGGTTGCCGAACGACGACGACGACGAGCATCTAATGGGCCAGATAACGAGAGAAACGTCGAGGCGGCAAAAGAAACGACGTGGGAAACATTTCTCATTGTCCGCCGCTTCGTTCTCGCCCCCGCCAACGTCGCCGGCTAGCCTTCCCAGCGCGCCTTCGTTTTGGAGTTCGATTCTCAACGCAAATGACTGTTCACCAACGGAGTCGTCTCGTGCAGGAGCCATTAGTTGCCATGTTTTTTCTGTGAACCTTGATGAGGCCAGGCACCACGACTACTCCGATTTACCCCACTTCATTCCTATGTTAATTGGTTCTTTCAATTGTTTCTCTTGACATGACCTAATTCATGTTTGCAGAGTATCTCCGGACACGGGAAATTCCTCCACTCTACTTGCAGGGAGTGCGTTTGATCTGACTGGTGGTCTCCCCCCAAAAGGTCAGCCCAGGCGCAAAAAAGACACTCCCGATAAGATGGTAAATCGGCTCTCTCTTGTTTTGCGATGGCTGAAGCCAGAATACAACTTCGTCAGCATCGATGCGAACTTTGTTCTAAGGAATTTCCTCGGTACGCCAAACTCACTTTCCTTCAATATTTCGTTCTGTCAACCGCCGTTCCTCAGCCCCAGTGCTGTCAAAACACACACTCTAGCTGTGCACGACCATGCTCGCCGTACGTATTAACATCTTGTTTTCCGTAACAAATGTGGTGAAGCGTACTTCCACAGCATATCCATGCACTTTTTCAAACTGCTCTAAGACGTTTAGTACACGTTCGAACGCACGCCGGCACCACCTTACCCATACTGAAAAGTCTCGGGAAATCCCACCCGCGCCATATGCAGTACACTTTGTCGAGGTGATGGGTGTTCCCCAGCAGCCCCGAGCTGTATCGCCTGATGCCTCTGCGTACAATGTGCGCTGGGCTGCCGATCATCCTGCTGGTAGACACATCCTCACATAATTCAAGTTCATCATAGTTTTGACGAGCGGCTACACTTTCACTACTCAGCGTAACTTATTCGCGTCTGGATGACACTTTCGATGTAATGGGTTCTTGGGTGATTCTACACTTCATTATACCTGGTCGATCCACCCGCAATTCGACGGTAAAGGACTCAGATATGCCTCGTGAATGCCTCGAGGTCTCTGACATGTTTAGACTCTTAGTGTGGCCTGCGTTATTGCACAAATAGACGAAACATCACTGCTTCCGGACTATATGTAGGTCACAGGAGCCGAGCCGGTGCTTCCGCCGAGCGTCAATGTGCGTGCTAGTACTCGGTGAACCGGGTACTCGGTACGTACGTCTGCGACCATAGAAAGTGGTGAAGTTTCACTTTCGAAGCTAGGGAGGGTTGGGAACTCGATCGACAGCGGGGGCCGCAGTGCACAAAAAGGGGCCCATCGGTAGTAGCGGCCGCCTCATCCTTCTCCGACTCGGACAAGGTTGAAGGGAGAGAGACTCAAATGAGCTCGAATGGTGGAATCCAGTCAAATTTCGAGAAATCATCGTCATCCACTGGCAAGCGCGGCAGGCCTGATTGGCACATTAGTTGCTTCAATTTGCTGGTTGATTTGTGCAAGATTTGTGGTGCCAGTTGACTTGCGCGAGCCTGGCCAAGCCAACTTCCAAGCGCGAGCTTGTTTCCCTGACTTGTCCACGGCTGTTTGTTGTCGGAGATCCTATGTTCCAAGCGTTTTACAAGGCTACAAGCGTTAAGAGACGAGTCAACGGGTCGTCTCTGAATTGAAAGGAAGATTCAACAAAGTGCAGGAGAGAGTTGGCTGTTCCGGATCAACAAATGCCAGTGGGTCCTTGTTTTGCCACATTTTCTTTCCTTTCTCGGTTGGGGCTGAGATCAACGTTGAACGCGGACTTTCCTGTTGTAGCTACGAAAATCACGATAGATAGCAACGAAGGCGAGGGGACCTCTGCCCAGAATTTTGAGACGCTTTTTCAGCTCCTCCTGAGCCGTTGCGCGAACCTCGAATTCACCGAACCCAGCGCTGCCTGCCGGGCGCCGTACGAAGGCGGCCCGGCCTCGGCAAAAATTCCTAAAAATGGCTGATCTCCGGATTTACGCTGATCGCAGCCGCAAATGGAAAGCAACCTCCTAAATGCGGGCAAAATATCGAGATTGGCAGCCAAGTAATTCGGTATGCGAACCATTTTTTGACTCCGAGAAGAGACTCCTTCATTATAGCTACCTGGCGCCATCCACGTCCAACCCCAAAACATGGTTTGCTATATGATGAAGGCTTCAAGAGGCGAAAGGACCAAAGTCGGTGCAGAAATCCAGCAAATTTCTGCCATGTCGATGCGTATTTCTGCAATTTCAGGCTGGTCTCACATCGTGCATCTTACCGTCATTGATGACGAAATCCTCAGCTACTCGATGAAAATGCGTCTCCCAGCGTCCAGGTCCTCCCATCGAACACCCTCCGGGCCTTTGCGCAGACGACGGCATTGCCGGCAATGTCCACCTCCGAAGTGATGGCGCCTGTCACTGCCGACGCTGCACATCCAGCCAAGACACAACGCTGCTAGCGGCGCACTGCGGAAAAGATCATATGCTCACACTCAGGAAAAACATGCACAGTTACAGATACATTGGTTAGAAGTACAGGTTCAAATCGATAGCAAAGAAGACATGTGTCATGAAGAGGAAGGGCAAGAATTCCGTGTATGCAATGTCGCTGTGAGTCGGGCCTAGCAGGTATCTACCATTCAAAATTCAGCGTTGTTCTTGAATTTTGGGGAGAGCTCGCATCTTGCGGTCATGGCCGCCTTGACACGCCTTGACGTTTTACTGTGCGTATGTTTCGTTGTTGGTGAATGGGTCATACAGCACAATCGGCGCCTCTTCCTCGCTCTGATCGTGCTCCTGCTCGTGCGTTTTCTTCCCCCCGCGCTTCTTCGACTGCTGCGGCGCACTCGACTTGTTCCGCGTCGTCGCATTGGTGCCTACCCACCGCACACGGTACGGCGCGGAACTCATCGAGAGCGGCGGCGGGGGCGGCTGAGGCGGGAGGTCGATTTGCTCGGCGAATTGAAACCTGGGCGGAAACTCGGCCATCTGCGCGCGGCGCATCGTCTTCTCGATGTGCGTGCGATAGTGACGCCGCGCGTTTGAGTGCACGCTGAAGGTTTTCGGGCAATTCGGATATTCACAGGGATATGCTGGAGGAAGTGTCAAGACAAGGTCGATCGCGGTAATTATACGGATGACTTACGACGACTGTGTGTGTGGGAATTCATGTGCGTTTCCAAAGCACTTGGCCTGCGCAGACCTCGTAAGTAGAATGGGATAGGAATGCTCGGATCCTGACCGAGGAAATTCTTTCAGGCAGATACTGCACGGATGCTGGCCGGTGTCGTTCAGTGGGATGGACTAAACGTAGGATGCGCCTTACATACCATTTTATCGGGTTTCCGTTCGCGCCGTTGCTTGCGTTCCACGCAAGAAGGGATGGTTTCGATAACAATGGGAGGCGACGCAGTTCCCGAATCAGGGGTCGACGGGCCCGAATCCGACTCATAATCGCCATCCGGATCGTTGTCGAGTACCATGCTCAGCAGCTCCGTCGAGGCTCTGAAAAATCGAGTGAGCCCCAGTCGACGCAACTTGGCGAAAAATCGAAATAAAATAAAATAAAACGTACACAGAAATTCCATCCCGCTTATTCATTGTCTGCGGAAGGTAATCACTATCGTCTTCTTCGTTGTCGCTGAGTGATAGCGCCAATTCCCGGTAATTGACTGACCCCGGGTGAGCGGGAAACGACGAGTTCATGTATTCGTAGTCGAGATTCCGATGAGGCGGGACGACGGGGAGGCGCAGCGACGGCGCAGGGCGGGAGGCGGAAACTGGGGACGGCGGAAATGAACCACCGGACGCGGCGGGAGATTGAAATGGGAGGGTATTGGAATTCGGGAACGATGACATCGGGAGATGCGAGGCGGGCCAATCGGGAGAGTAGGGCGGCGTTGTATTAGAGCCCATTGTTTGGGGCGGTGGAGCAGATGCGACTTGAAATGTGGGGGAAATTGGCGACATTTGAACGGGATCAATTGGCTCGAAGGCCAAACTGGGAAACGGCGGTTGGGAGTGGATGCGCACGGGCGATGGCGGGGCCTGGGGCGAGGAATTTGAGAGCGCTGGGGACGAGTGAATGGAGGCGATATTAGTGACTGGGAGCGAGGGGGAGAAGAATGGATGACGTAGAGAATGAACAACATGCAGGAGATGTTGGCCAGGCCCAACGGGAAGGGCGGGCGAGCAAAAAAAAAAGCGGTTTAAATGCTCACCATAGGATATGGACTGAGGAGAGGCACTGGACGCGGCATGGCTGCCCCCACTGCGTATATACGATGTGTGCGGGGACTGGTTGTGGGAGATTTGGTGATACATTGGCCTGGCCTTGCGCTCACTCGGAGCTAGACGACAGACACGATGAGGACGATTTGTGGGGGTGGTGGTGGTTCGGGGTCAAGATGGTCCAAAGCACGGGCTTTTGTAGAGCTATAACGTGAGAATACTTGCAGGCCCACGCTCAGCCCTTTATACACACACACCTACGGGGAAATTGGTTATCCACCGACGACGTAAAGGTACATCTGACTTGTAATTTTCTGTTCTTATGTGGGATCTCATCGTGCAACTGACGGAACTGGCAGTGGACTGAACCAATGAAAACAAAGTCAAGAATCGTCCTATTGCCGGATAGCACACTATGATCGTTCCCATCCGGAGTTCTCTAATGCTCGTTATTCCGCCTAGGAATCATGGAACTTGGAGAACCCACCGTTTTTAAACTAACCACACGCCCACTCCAATGAAGCCCTCTCCAGCCTCTCCGCAGTCTCGTACGTTACGTTGCTCAGATTGCAATCTCGCAGAGTCAAACCATGCCCGAAGCAATCTGACGCGCAGAAAAAAATGCGGTCAAAATAATATGGGAACGCGGCGACAGTGATATTCTGCAGCATGCAGATCGTCGTGCCCTAGCGCAGAGGGTCGTAGAAATTATTATAGGCTCATGGAGGTCGGTGTAAAGTCTTGGGGTACCTGACATCATTTTGACGATTCTGAACACAGGTCAACGAACAACGTTCACTTTCGGGGTGAAAAAATGAATTGCCCGCTATATGTGGCCTGCGTGACATTGCATGCCACACCAGCCGAATTCTAGACTAGTTCGGGGGCCGGGGCTACTAACTTGGGGCTTGATAACGATTCTTTTCAGGCTAATGCTTGCAGCGCACTGTGATAAGTAGGACTCATCTCTTTGGCGAAGATGATGTCGTTCAAACGAAGAGAAACCGCAAAAAAAATCCGCCACTGCAGGAAAACACACAACCCCCCTTGGCCTCCCCCAGTCTGACATTACGGCACGCTTTCCCACCACGTGTCAGTCCTTACGTTTGTCAGTCTGACGCGTCTTAGACGCGTTTTTCAAGTTCAAATGGCGTGTCACTTGGACTTAAGGCGCTTGAGAAGCATATTACTATTGTGGAGCAACAATTCGGTCCACACCTTCACACTGAAAGATATTTTTGTCCAAAAAAGGAAATTTTCGGTACTTTCATCGAATGTTTTGACATTTGAGGAGACTGAGTTATTCCCAATGGAGCCCTGGGGCATTCCTTGAGGTCAGTGATAGATTGGGATGGTTATAATGAATGCTCATTTTGCTTCCCAAGAAGAGCTCAATAAACTGACTTCAAACAGTGTTTGTGGTAGGTTTGATGTATGGCGGTCAATCTGTCGTTTTAATCAAATCTGTATAAAAAGTACATTCTGAGCTAAAGTAGAAAAAAAATGCAAAAATCCTCAAAAACTCAACTTTTGTTTACAAGTTTAAAAACTTTCACTCGCGTAGAGTAGAAAGTTTTCGTGTGCGAGTGTAAAAAGTTTGCGTCGGTCCGAAGTCCGGTGGCTGCGTATTTGATGCGAGGTGATGGCCGAGATGTTGAAATATTCAACCTATTGCATTCAGTGGGGGGCTAGGTAGTATTTCTTGCTCAGGTAGGGCCAGTACACAGATCCATATAAAGGAGCTTTAAACTTGCTTTTTCTAACTCAAGGGGTGGCACTCAACCTAAGATTGTGACAAATGCACTGGAGGAGGGGACCTAAATCAACACCTTGGGTTGTTGCTGCCCCCTCTTCCAGCTCAAAATACAGCCTAAGCAGCAGTGTCTACTCCCTTCATGAGCTGACAGGCCAATCTCAAAGGCAGCAGTAAACCGAGTTGAACAAAGCTCTGTTGAAGTCCACATGCCGAGTTAGAGATCAATTCATCATCAAAGTGTACAGCCATCGGAGCTCGGACCGACACAAACTTTTTACACTCGAACACAAAAAGTTTTTACACTTCGCCGTCAAGAGCTTTACACACTGCGGTGAAAAGATAGCAAGGTAAGTTATCTTGTGTATGTCTTCGTTTTTGACATTTTCTACCCCAAAATCACACTTTATACGAATTTGATTAAAACTACAAACTGACCGCCATATTGATGATGTGCTGCTCTGTAGAATTATTGAGAAGAGTTGAGAAGAGGAGAAGGCACCAAACACATCTTATTCAGGCTCGGAAACAAGGGACTCGCCAGGGAAAAAGTACGGTGTACCAAAAAGGAAAATTAAACACCTTCGAAAAGGTAAAAGAGTGCCGGCGGGTTCGAACCCATGCCCTCCGCGCACCTCAGAAATCAAGAGAAGCATACCACATACCAATCGACGAGAGTGACCACAGCAAAACATGCAAATTGGTATGGTACATCCACCACTAGCTCTCCCGCCCATTACTACATTTGGTAAGTATTTCTCTATTTGGCAATGTCAGACTGGGGGAGGCGTGGGCGAGTCAAAACACACGGCTTTGCACTGTAGCGAAATTTCAGAGCGTGTGACATCCCATGTCACGAACTCGTCACGACTGGCTTGAATTGGCAGGACGGAAATTGCCGATCATTCCAACAACTCACCCACTTACCCCGACTCCCCAGATATTCAAGCTCGGAGGATCTACCAAGCGATCAGTATTTCAACTCCACTGCTTCGATGTGGAGACCTTTCCCAAGCTTGTACTCGTAACCGATCATCGTACGGTACATACTTAATTGCGCCATTACTTGCTGCGCGCATTTCGCACTCTCCCATGGCAGACCCCTGCCGCAGCACTAGGCTCGACTCAAGAGGCACTGTCGGACAGGTTTCGGGAAAACACAACAAGAGCAGAACTAACATTCCTGTGTGAATCCTGGAGTTATCAACCTAAATACAACGGCACGATCCTCGCCGGCGCCCTTTACCAGCGGAGCTTTGCCGAGAACCAGGTATCGACTCGGTTCTAGTGTAACGATAATTTTATCCATTCTAGACCTCTGCGCTGAATTCTAGCTGAGCTTAGATTGCAAGTCGGATTCGCTCGTAAAACAGTCATTTTCATTGGTCGAGGCGTAAAGGCGAAGATGACTCGACTCTAAAACCCCACTGTCCGGCGAGCTCGGCCATCCTGCGGGAGCGCCGAAAAATGCAGGAAGGACGCGGGGAGGTGAGGCTCAAATCTCAATGTTCCCCGCTCTCTGTCTCACGTTGACCAAAAGGCTCATGAACAAGTCTAATTCACAGCAGGGAAATTTTCACGGCCAATGAGTTTTTGGAGCTAGCGAGGAACCCGCACGGAAATTGACATGACATTTTTCTTCCGCCCAAGAGTCTGAGTGCTCTCGGATCCTCTTCGAAACAGCTCCCAATTTACGAGGACTATCTCAATTTATAGTTTTAACGACACTCAAGCCTCATTTCGTGTCCGCATCTCGTTTCGCACATATTCCTGCGGCTACTTCGGCCATCCTGTAAAAATCCGCAGAGCGCCGAATCCAATACGTTTATCGCCTCAACGTTGCCCACAATAGCTCAGCACTCGACGATGTTTGGAACTTCCCCGCTGTCTAGACTCTACAATGATTGAGTCACTCACATCATCAATGGTGCACAGCCTATGTTTTGGAGCTGCTACGAAAATCGCACGGAATTCTTGTGCTTTTTTTTTTCACAGAGAGTTCAAGTGTATTCAAAATTCTCAGATAGCTTCACGAGCTGTTCGTATGAGTGTATGCACGCTATCCAATCATCTAGAATGCCCAAAATAACCGTGCTTGGCAGGGGAAATCGATATCAAGACCAAGTTCGGTATTTCGGATCCGGAATTTGAAACTGGCAAGTGGCTAGTATTTTCTGCTGCTGGGAAAGCCTAGGTGCATCGATTGAGTACTTCTACCTATTTTGCTAATGTATCGTGTGGTTTCGAACTCTACGCACTCACAGCCGTCTCGCGAGAGGTCGCGTGAAGAAAGAATATATCGAAATGACGGTCATGGCACAAGTCCCGCATAACCACAAAAAATGTGACTCCTCAGGCCTCAAGCGTGGGCACATATATATATATTGTGCCTGTCACTATCTGTCCGCCAACTGTCTGCACGTTTTCATTTCTCCGTGCAGTTCTTGTTTTATTTCGTTAAGCTCCCAATCGGCTCCACAGAAAAGCTTCCGGCGCTGGATGTACGAAACCAAATATGTACATGCCCTAAGCCGCTGGCCGGGCCCGGGTGTCTATCCCTCCCGGACCGCTTTGAGGCTTCGCGACTTCGACGACACGGATTTAAATTCCACTAAGCCACAAACATGGGCTGATAATCAGAATTCTCCGTTGGTTCTGCCAGCCACCATTCTGGTTTTTTGACCTGAGATCGAAACTTTCTGGCACCCTGGGTGCTTGTACACCTGGCCTGAAAGTCTGCAAATACTCTGGCGCGCTGCCGTCGGTTCGAGGCTGCTTTGACCTCCACAAACGTTCCAACACTCCACAAACTGTGACATGAGCTGATAATTGAGAAATTCTGTTTTGGTTCTTTGGCTTGTACATCAATGATGTACATCTCCTGCGACTCGGAGGCTGCGAGTGCTTCGTCGTTCGTGAAGATTCTATGTAATCCGCGAACATGGGTTGACATTCAGAACTTCAGCTGACCGGAGAGTTCACTCCTACCATTGCTCCCGCTCCTGCGAATTCGAATCCACAAGCTGGCCGCGCGTCATTTCCTGCTGGCCCCGGCCAAATCTACTACATCGTCACGGCGTTCTCAAGTACACTATCAAACCGCGGATCGTTGAACCCTATGAATAATCTACGAAGGATGTTGATCCTTTTTTGTCGCCCAAGAAAGGCAAGCAGCCAACAGCTTTATAGTCTCATCAAGTCAGACGTTGATGGTCGATAGATCTTCTATAACACTGGTAGCTTCCGAGTCCGAGCTCTTCCGGATCGCGGAGTTGGAATTCATGTGCTAATGTGTTTTGACGGTCGGAAATCCCTCTGGAATTGAACCCGTTACCTTATAGACTTCTTTCCCGGTGTTGAGATTCAGAAGTACCAGACGAAACATGCGTTGATTCAAGTAATGCAACATGCTGGCTTTTCAAGCTGAGATCAACTGTGAGACCAAATTTCACAGACATTTTCACGCCAGTCTAAGTGGTTGAAAGTCTTCTATAAGTAGTTCGCAATAGTAGGTAAGATGATTAGAAATTCACTTACTATCGAGGCACACCTTTACCCCATGTTTGGAGGCCAAGAATCGCGGGACGCCATCAATGACCTTGGTCCTCCACATATCATGTTTGACCTTTCGCTTCCCTCTTGACGGTATGATGAATTGTATTGCAAATTACGATGGCAGTAGAAGGGCAGAATTGCACTGGCTGAACTGCAAGCGAGAAAAATTGTTCGAAGCCATTTGAATTGGAAGTGACTCGTACAGAATCTACGCCTGTCGGTAACTAGTCCGCCGCGCGATTCGGAGGTGAACCATAGCATACGCGATTGACCAATCCGATAGGAATGTCGTATAGGTCCGGAACAGTGGAGGGGTCGGCGTACTGGAGATACGGGTTGCGCTCCAGATTGATGGGCGGTAAATGTGCTCGGGAATCTGGGATGTAATTTAACACGGGTGAACATCTCAGAATGACATAGATACCGATGATAGAGCTCAGGTCAGAGAACGCCGGCGTTCCATACAATGCGAGAGCGAAGTACGCGAAATACGTGAGTAACACGACAACTATTGACCAGGCGGGGAAAAGCACGGCCCATTCCCTGCAAAATATGTAATTTATTTCGACTGTGGAGAATATTGGAGCTCACCGATTTGGGTACCAGGTGATTCCGAGCCATTGGATGTACTCGTCCGGCAAAAAGGCCCAGAGAAGATAGGCAAAGTATAGAAACGAAGTGGAAGTCCAAGCGACAAAGCCGTAAAATTCTGGAGCACGATTGCGATATTCAGGGAAAGGAATTGGAGGAAACTGGGCTACTGGAGAAAGTGGAGAGGTGGGATTGTCGTGCATCTCGAGCGTCGATGCGCTGGTCGGGTTTTGCACAAGCAGTTCCGGCCCGAATGATCCGACTTATTGAGTGGCCTATTTGTTCAGTGTTTGTTCGCATCTTGAACTTCAACCACGATGTTCATGAATACCGTTCAGCCAGAAATAGTGTCGATATTTTCCTCAACGGGTTCAAATCCTCTCGGTCTCTTCGGTACTTCCTGCGATTCGGCCCTGCCTTCGGATTCTTTTATTCATCTACTCATTGACAAAACTTCGCTTCCTGTGCCTCCTGCTCCAGCGGTTCCAATTTCACCGCCGATCGGAGAAGATTCCGATGCATCTGAGGAAAGGTAAACTGAGCAGCTCAACGCAGCTCTGGGGCCCGCTGTTAATATCAGTCTACTAGCGGCAGCTCGGGCCTTGGTCTCTCTCAACGAGTGCTTCATATCCAATCTCCCACTCTGCGCACGACTTACATCCGTTGTCCGCCGTATGATTCCATGCACTCAGAGCCTGCCAGCTTCTCCCTAGGCTTGACGCATCCTTGGGTCCACATTCAGGTTCGAGATTTAGGAAGGGAGTGGTCGTTCGAAATCGGCCTGGTTGATCGGTCTGGCCATGTCGGTATCGTGCGTCTCTCGACATTCCAGGTGATTTTTTTATTCACACGTCTGCGGCTTCCTGGCTGGAGATCTCGTCAAAAATACCGTTCCACACATCTTTTCTTATGGCTGATTGAATTTGTCCTCAGAAAGAGCCACGGCTGAAACTCCCTACGAAACCTTGGTCGCCTCCCATTCTTCATCTTCCGCTATCGTTCCCCCCGATCTCTTCCCGTCCCCTCACTGCTTGGGCTACGGTCACCTTACACCTTCCCACGTATCTCCCCCATTTCGGGTCTTCATCCCTCCTACCCCGCGGGACTCAAGGCCCGCTGACGCCGGCCTCGTTACCAACATCCATGCCTACTGCGTTCTTCTCCCATACTTCCTACGTCAAAGTATATGCAACATGTCGATTAAGAAGAATTTGGTTTAGCCAAGGTGGTCCCAGTAAAAAAGCGCCTTGGGAATTCGAGCTCTATGGCGACGAGTACCGATGACGATGAATGAATTTCTTGACTTGCTCTTTGCCCGTTCGCATGATGAGTGTCCATCCCAAAGCAAACATGTCGGTTCAAGCCATAATTTTCACTCATCTATATATAAGGTCAAAATCTTGTCTCTCATCGATATCGGGTGCAAAACTTGGTCTTCCAAATTTTTGACATGGGACAGAACGGCTAAGAATGGACGAAAGAGCACGCTTTTCACGTCCGATGTTTCTTTTCGCCACCGTAACCATGAATCGTCTGTTGTTCCGAAGGACTTTTGCATCACCGGGTCTCACGGAAGTTGTATTTTTGTTCAAGCTTATACCGCCTCCAAGCTGAATCCAACCATCTTCGCCGTTGAAATTCATTGTACGCAACGTTCCGTTCCCCTACGGCGGGGGACGACACGACCCATGAAATACAACAGTTTGGCGGGAGCACGATCGCGCAGCTGCTTGCAGTTACCTTGAACGACGCTCTTCGACTTCGCAGACTCGCAGTTAGCATTTCGGACTGAAGGGCAACACATCGAACCGGATACTATGGTACCTCGAACGAACGTAATCAACGTGGAGCGTGCACGCTGGCGAGCACGAGTGATGGAAGTAAGGAAGTTTTTACTGTGTATAATATTGCAGTTGAAGCAATGACTGCGATTAGGTTCGTACATCGTTTGGTGCATACCTACTGTATGAAATCCGTGTGTGTTGTCCGACGCGCAACAATTTCGAGAACAACGGCTACGCCTGGCTTCGGGTGCTTCAGGCTTATTCTCTACTTTCGCGTCGGGTAGAGAGTGAAAGAAAGATAATAGTGGTACATCTCTGCACATCTACTAGAAATGAGGATGATGTTGATCAAAAGCTAGTTGAACCATACATCCGGCCCAGGACAAATTTGGCATTGATAAAATACCTAGATGCATGCCGACTGGTATTGTCCGTATCGGATAAGATACAATGAAGACGGAGACCAAGTTCATTGCATGAAAAAAATAGTTGAACAAAATCCTGATCTTTGATGTTGATTATTGAATTATCTTGGGATTTTTACCCGAGGCAGGCTTCCAGCTCAAATCGATTCAAGAATACAGCGGTGGCTTGCAGCCTGCTTCGCGGAGCGATAGCCAGCACGGCGATAGTTGGTCAATCACAAGTGTAGTATCTGCGCTCGATTGCGATCCGTGTGCGATGCTTACTTTGCGTGCAAACATCTTCGGATCGGATGAAACTGAGCACAATAAACTGGAGCGCCATGGCCGAAAACCAAACTCTCCCCGATGATGAATGTACGGTTGATTATAAGAGCCTCACATTGAAGTAAAATTGCTCGCAGATTTGAAGAAGGATATGCGCCAGAAAGGAGCTAGTCCCATCAGCTCCCTACCAGGCTCGAAGAATTCACGGCTACAAAAAAAACTGAGTCTATGCCGACGCTGGTTGTGCTTATCAACACCTTTCGCAACCACGGAACTTGCAACGCGCTAGTTGAACTGTAAGCGAGTACCTTCACCGACTCTCTCAGCAGCATAAAATAGGTCCAACAGTTTCATGGGGTGAAAATGTGGCGATTGGAAATTTCGAACATTGAACTTCAGGATTCTCCTTCGAAAATCCGCTGTCGGCCCCACTCGATACAAGATCAAATGCAGTTGAGGTGGCGAGCTCCCGCGAATCCGACAGCCCCGGGCTTGCATGGCAGGTCAATCGCCTTCCGCGAACAACGTCAGAATATAATGATAAAGATTCGATCTACAGGATGGTTAGCATGAAAGGTTATTTAGCCATCGCAGCGTCGCGGGAGGGCGCAAATTATGACGCATGAAGCATAATCGTAATATTTGGCTGGGAGGGCCGGACCGATGTCCCAGAGTTGCATTTCGTTTCTGCTTGGCTCTGACATCGGACGAGATAGAGCCGTAAGACTTGGTCAGAAGGGCTGCATCGGGGGTAGGCTTAGTACCGCCAAGGATGACCAGACTGCGCGCGGGAGAAGAATATGGGCCATGGCGCCTAGTGTGCTTCAAGTTGATTTAATCGGTGTCGAGGCATGGACTCCAGTAGACCATATCATGGCGGGTGGGATAACTAGCCAAAGCAGCCAGAATTGGAATCGCGTGGGCATAGATGAAAGAAGCAACGTCAAAATTTGAGAGTGGCGTGTTTGTTAGACTGGCGCCTACTAGCAGGATGGACGGTGGACTGGAACGGTTCGATCGGAGAGTTCGAGTTAACTCGGCAGGGAAGCGTAGTATAACGGTTAAAGCCTTCGAGGCAGACTCCAACTCTAGCATGATCGTTCCAGCTCGACGGGCAGAGATACAAGCAGAGAAGCCCGTAGCGCCGGTGGCAGTAATTCCCCGGTTCTACCAGAGAAAAAACGAGTCTGGTGGGTCCGTAGAAGGCTGTCTCGCAGATTAGATTGAGGTGCTATGCTTGTATCATTGGTGTATCATGAAGTGTTCGTATCTGCAGTTGCATGTGCTGGCCCCAGACAGGGGTCTTGGTGAGTAGCCGCCGCGGTGTTACGACGCGTTAGAGACGGCCATCCAACATTGAGATTAAATCCAACACTGAAGCTACCGCCGTGAGGTCGGAGAATTTGGCGGACTGGCGTCCTTCTTGAAGGCTGTTGGTCCAAGCGTCGGAAGTGAACTTGGTCTGAGCATGCACGCCAGGCCACGAGGTAGAGCTACCATAAAAAAGACCTTGCTTGCTGGTAGGAAAATCAACCAAGGACCTGATTTGAGCTCAGCTGGCAGTGGGATCTATATCGAAGGTGTAGAAATCGAACCAAGTGTGACAGAGTCACAGTCACATCAGTTCGCCCTTCTACCAATCTACAACCCTGCTGCCGGAGGATAGCCCAAGCTCCGATACGTCTTCGGCTTGCGGGTACCAGTGTGGCACGATTTGAGGATCCGGTTCGGCCTACGCGGTTGTTCCGATCTTCGCGTCGCCTTGACCTTTGAACCCGATTCTCTCGTTCAAAGCCTGAGCTTTGGCCACTTTTCTTTCGGGTCAAGAGCTCAATAAGCTCGGATGAGTCGGAATATTCGCGTGAAGATACCGCAGGACTCACTCTGGGCTCAAATTTCAAATTTTATCATTCAAGGATCGACAACAGAACGGTCCGATTCAAGTCCGATTTGGTCGCCAGGTCAATCACCAACAAAATTCTTTTCAAACTATCTTGTAGCACGTTGGTCTAGCGTCAATTTTTTGCGAAAGTGCGCCTTCGCGGCCAGAATCCCCATGGGGTCATCTTATCGCGGGATGAGTCGAAGTGCAACGATGTACGTTTATTACCTTGACGTGGTCGTCGCGTATTGATAGTTACACTACGCAGCGTCCAAGAATTAGGTGGACTCATTTTCACAGTTGTAGAGATCCAGTAGCATCGGGCCTCCTACCCGACCACGAGATGTCGTGCCCTGAGGCTATGAATTCGTTCGGGTGTCCCGGTCTACAGACTCGCAGTTCGCAGCGATGCTAGCGCGGCTCAAGCAAGGTCAGGCTGATCAGCATGGTGCATATGGTGTGCCGCGGCCAGCTGACAAGCCCTCACCCCTGTCCTCAGCCGCGACAATGCATAATCTCCGCTCGTCCCTTCGTTCGTGAAATTGAACTTTGTGTTCAGATTATCAATTTCGAAGACGAATTTTCCAAACTTTGGTCATACGGCAGGCCGAATGTCTGCCGGGCTCAGGGACGCTGTGATAGACTCATGTTCAATTGTTGGGGGCGGATCGACAAGCTCACCGTGTATTTTTTGAACTGCCGTAGCAACCTTCTCACCCATTGTTTTTTTCGTCTGTGTGAAATCATCCTATCAGGCCAGATCAATTGTGCAGCTGCAACATGCTGGAAACTCCTTGGTTAGTATAATTTACGACCCTGCACGCGCCTAACGCCACTCACATGGCACGCAGGGTTTTATTTCGAAGAGTTGAACCCCAGAAGCCCTTCACATATTGAGTACATGATTGGGACCATGGTCGGGACACCGGTACGAGCTGTTGACTTCTCGCTTGGCCTCGAGAAGAGAACCGACGGTGTACGCCCTTGTCCTCGGTTCCTAGATGCTTCAAAATAGGCTGGTTCTTTGGACGTGAGCTATTTGAAAGCTAAGGCATGATGGCCATTAGACGTTGTGTGTTGCGCCACGCCCGTTTGGAAGATGGGTGTGGGGTTCTTTTGGTGGTGTAGGGTTGGTGTAGGGAATTGGAAACGAGGCTTGTTCGCCGTTGAATCTTGGGCGTGGTAGTGAAGATCTAGTTGGGGTGCGTTGAATCGATAACGGATGCGCAGAGAATGAGAGAGATACGGAGCTTTTTGTATCGCAACAGGGATACAACAGTTTCGCGGCGTCAATGGTCCAAATATGGTCATCAAAACGCGATGCGGATCCATTCAAGAAGTTCGAAGGCCCGATCTGCGATTTCATTGACGAGTCTGAATCCCCTTCTAGATAGACGTCGATAGACACGCCCATCCCCTCACGGTCAACACAATTCCTTACTATAAAGCATAGACATCAGTCGGAGCACGAATGTCCGATTTTTTTTTCTTGTTCTTCCTTTTACGGGCCATGGCGCATTATACTTCGCTACTCGATGACCGCCGCAGTCTCCCACAATTACCATATTTTTTGCCCAACAGAACATCACCGTGGACGCCACAAGAGCCGTCGTCTAGGTCGCAAACCCATTACATACCCACTCCCGCCTCGTTTGTCAATAATCCCTGGAATTCTGTAAATTTTAGCTGTCAGCCTGAGTATAATGCTCGCTCTGCGTCCACCCATTATCATCCCTCGTCTCACCGCTCTGTACCATACCCATCCCAGTATCACTCCTCTGGCCGCGGCTCCACTCCAAGGTCACCACCTGGCCTACTCGAAGCCCTGGGCAGCCGCCATCCTCCATCCTTCACCCGCCCAACTTCACGCGCAGCTACCGCCGTATCGGACTCGTATTCCACCCCATACGCAGACCCCGACGCCAACGCAGCTTCTCCCGCGTCTTCCTCATTAGCATCGCCTCCGCCACCCCCACCCGCCCTCGCTCCCGCTCCCGTCAAAGAAGAACAGCCAGACAATGACGGATTCATCATCGACCTGGCTTCTGCGGCGCCGCTTCCGCTCATGCTTGCGCCTCCGACCGAAGTACCTCTTCGTGCGACGCAGGCGAGTGCGCGCATGCGCCGGATGATGGGTGTCTTTCGTCTTAATCCGTTTGCGATGCACACACAAGGGGGCCGCGGAGTCCTAGCGCCGTGGGCTGGTGGGGAGGCAGGACCGCTAGAGGAAGAGCCTTTGATATTTGAGTTTCAGCTGGAGATCACGCCGGACGTTGTGGAGGCTGAGCACGCCGACACTGGGAAAAAACGGGTACAACCGAAGCTTGAGGAGGAGGACCAAGCGCCGCTCAGTGATTCCCGCCGCGGCTTGAGTTCGCTTGACGCTCCAGGCTTGCGCGCGTTCTCCCCGGATTTTGAGCTTGATACACAGCGTACGTTTTCGACGGAGCAGTCTGAGTCGAATTGGGAGCTTGGGTATCCGCCGCTGTCGGCGTTCGATCCAGTGTCGACGTACCCGCGTTCTCTTCACCCTCATCAGGTGAGAAGCCATTGATTTTGGACTGCTTTAGTTTTGACTAACGGTGCGACGCTGCAGTCAAACTCGCGTCCGCCGTTACCAATACCTCCTCGTCGCTGGTCCCTTCCGCAAGCGAGTGGCCCTGATTTTGTTATCTAGCAGAGGATATTTATTCTTCGTGCTCTCCTGTTTTACTGGACCTTAATGCCTCGAATAATGGTAGGTAATCATGCGATGATGTGTACTGGTAGTGTAGCGGGGCGTTTCTTGAATCGCGTCGGGTCGAAATTTTCTGGATTAAAAAACATATGTAGCAAGTACGAACATGCGAATTAGATGAGATTGTTTGCTTACTCGAGCAATTACTTACTCTTTCTCGTTGCAGTAAACCGGAAATTGCAGCCCGGTGGCATCTTCATGTGCACAGCAAGATATGAGTCCGCCGCCCGAAATCTTGATTTATTGGCAGCAAGAGATCTGAGTCGATACAGAGTCGATCCAGCCCTAGTAGGTTCCGAGGTTCCCGGATGCCAGTGAGAACTCAAGATATGTGACCAGTCACCAGTGCTTGAGTTTGCTTTGAGGCAGATTAGCCTCGCCAAACAGATTGAATAGAGTCTTCGAATGATTTGCTCGGTGGCGTTCATAACGTGTAGCTGACTGTTGAAGCTGAGGCGCTGAAGTCTTGAGGATGGAAAGAAACCAACTTGAAGGTGGCAAGTGGTGATGCGATTGATGGCGGAGCTGAAAGGCGTTGATGCGCTTTGCACAGCTTCACACCTTTCACAATTACCACAGTTTTGAATGGACAAGCAAGAGATCAGCCTGCTTCCACGCGAGATATCTCAGTTCCCACTGGCATGCACGGGTATCTATACATCTATGGCCTCAAGACGCGAAACCCCACGGCGAACCCACGCTTTGACAGACTTTGCAGATTTTCTCGGCGCAACCTCATTGACTGGTTGGAAGACTGGGAATGGTCGTCCTCTCAAGCCACAAAACCGAGTTCCAGCTGCGCGAAACACCATCCGTTCCTGGACCGCGTATGTCGAGGGGACTTCAATATCTTTCTCTCTCTAAGTATGGCGCCCGAGACATGCGACACAGAAGGCATCAGGGAATTGCCGGGACAAAAATAAGCTCTATGGACTCTCTTCCCCAATCCTTCAAGAGTTTTCTACTGTGTTAAGGATCCCTCCTTGAAGTTGGCGGATAGAAGATCACAGGACTGTCAGCCTTTACTTATCGTTTTCCCCACAGTCAGATTCACTCTATTCGGCGGAGCGGCAACTGCGATTTGACCACTACTACTCCCGGGCGCCCACAATGACTTTGCTGTCGACCATCTCGATCCCCCGCGCACTGGTCGCAGCAGTTGCATTCTTTTTGATTCGGACTGCAATTACAAAGGCCATCTCTATCTACTCAACGGTCCGAGCATTTGATAAAAGGTCAGTTCTGCGCGAGTGGGTCCACCCGCTCATTGAATGTTAACCTGCGCCTCGAATCGTCTCCAAGTGTAACGCCATATGCCGGTATACTCTGGCTCCATCCCTTTCGCTCCGTTGCGTTGGTCTTTGGACCCTGGTTTCCCTCTCGGTCGCACATAGGCTCCTTCTACAAGACATTCGCACGTCTGTATCTTTTGTTTCCTGACATTGGCCGTTCATACGTCCTGACTCGTCGCCACTTCAAGCTTACAAGAACAGAGGAAGCACCGCCGTGGCATCAGTTTTGTTCCGGAATTCCATCCCTACCATTTGGCTGGCGGATCCTCAAGGGATTCAAACCGTTGCAGGAGAGGCAGTATTGTTTCAAAAGGACATCGACGCCGTATGTCGCAGTGTTTTTTTTTTCGTCCCAATCGTCCATTCATCGGTCGGGCGATGTTCGATAGTACGGAGCGCTCAATTTTTATGGAGACAATTTAATTGGAGTGGAGGGTTCCGATTGGCGGCGCCATCGCAAGGTGGCGAAATCAGCTTTCAACGAGGTACGGCACCTGCAGCTGTCTTTCCTGCCAATGCTCATTGACTTCCGATGGAAATTTAGACCGGCAACGCGTTCGTCTGGATGGAAACCATCCGCGCTGTCAACGAATGGTTCGCCCACCTCGATGCAGCACAAGTGCACGAGAAACAACCAATCATCGTGGATGCTGCGAAGGACCTGTTGCAGGTATTTACTGTCCGCGTATTCTACAACAGTTTTCCCAAACCTCAGGTCACCCACTTAGCTCGCCCTGATCGTAATCTCCTCCGCCGGCTTTGGCCGCCGTGCATCCTGGACGCAAAACGCCTCCACCGTCGCTCCGCCCGGCCATCTCATGGCTTTCGGCCCCGCAGTTTTCGCCGCCGTCGACCACCTCCACACCAAGGTGCTTACTCCCGGCTGGCTATACGCATTATCCGAACGCTTCGACATCCCTGTCGTTGGACGCGTCGTGCGGGATACTGTGTATGCGTACGAAGCGCTTCAGCGGCATATCATGGAGTTGGTGTCGCTGTCGCGCGCGTGGGTTGTCGAGGGCAAAGTTGCGAGCATGGACGCGGGGCTGCTTCGGAATCTGGTCGAGGCGAATATGGCGTCACAGGACGACGAGGACGCTCCCAAGGGTTCGCCGAATGCGTTCAAGAGCTTGACGGAGGATGAATTGTTGTCGAATTCGTTTGTGCGTTCATCCAGTCGTACCAGAGATCGGAGACTGAGCATAACTCTAGGCATTCCTCTTGGCAGGACATGGTACGTCTGCCCATCTATCCAGAGACTTAGTGCGATGACCCTTGTTCAGAAACGACTGCCCACTCGCTGGCTTTTGCCGTTGGGCTTCTTGCGCTATATCCTGAAGCGCAGCGTAAGATCTATGAAGAAACACTGCTTCTGTGGCCGGATGGAACCCCTACAAGCGCTTCTACTTCGGTAAGCAAATTGGTCTCGATATTGGTTTGCACTGACACCTCGGTTCTCTCCAGTCCTACAAAGAATGCATGCCCAAATTGGTATGCACTTTTGACACCCATCCATGTTGCAATGTGGCTTACCCGTCCTAGCCTTACACAACAGCTGTATTCCACGAAACCATCCGTCTATTCCCTGCGGTCGTGCGACTCAGTAAACTAGTTCATGCGGACGCAACTATCCCGGCTCAACGATTCACGACGAATGCCTATGGCAAGGTCGATCTCGACAGTGTTCGGGATACGACTGTACACGTCAAGACCGGAAGTATGATCATGCTTGACATATTCGCGTTGCACCAGAACCGTTCGTCGTTCTCTCGTTCTTTCATGTCCACTCATTGATCTCGAGTCGTTACAGCGATCTGTTGGGGTTTCGACGCCACCGAGTTCAAGCCGGAACGTTTCATTGATACGGAATCCTACCGATGGCCTCGCGATGCTTGTATGTCTTTCCCCTTTGCTTTACAATAGATAACAAACTCACTGCGGTCTATATGCACTGGCAGTCGTGGCTTTCTCCGCTGGCCCTCGGAACTGTATCGGACAACGCTTCGCCCTCACCGAGAGTGTCTGCTTCCTCGCCAGTCTCGTGCGCACCTACGAAATCTCCGTGCCAGCGACCCTGCGCGCGAAGTCGTTCGAGGAGCAGAAACGTGTGATGCTGGATTGGACACCGGGGGTGACGATGGTACCCAACAATTGTGTTGTGAGCTTGACACGCAGATAACAAATCCCCGAGGTAAACGATGCAAAGACTGTACAATACATTATCGCTATGCTATATCCTCATCGATACCCTGTGTAACGCTAAAGCTGAAAACCCATTTGTCTTCTGCTGCTCGGACCTTCTCTTTGCCCCAGTTCAGCTCGAGTTGCCGGCCGTAAATCCACTCTTTCCTTACTGTAAAATGTATCAGTATCTATAAGTGCTCGAAGACGAACAGGATTCATACCGCCAACCAGCATGAAGCCGTCGCCCTCAATTTCGACGACCTTTTCCGACGGCCTTATCAAATTCTCAAGCAGTATCATCTGCATAGCAGTCTATAACATGGCCGTAAGCCTTGGCTCATCCACAATGACGGAAGAAATCTCGGAATGAGAAAGAAATGTAAACGCACTGTGATCTCCTCCTGCGCGTTGTAAAATGCGGCAACTTCCTCTAGCGTAGGAGACCTATCGACGCCGACAATAAATTCACATGGGCTAGACGCGTCGCATCCATCCCAGTTCAGAAAACGCACATCGAATGCGGCTCCATATACACCACCACTTGAACCACCGTCGATTCGCGCAACACGCCGCTTTCTAGAGTCTGCGCAGGAAACAGGACGAGTGTAGTTTCGTCGAGACGCAGTAGATCGTCGCACTCGGGGTCGGACATGCTAAGCGGCGGAGGATGAGACGTAAAAGGCAACAGAATTTCCTGTTTCGGTAACAGACCTCGCAATTATCACATGGCCCCGCCAAACCTTCTGGTGAGCGAAGATCGCGCAGTTCTCAGTCGCAGTCCAGTTCCACGAAATGATATCACCAGATCAACATCGGTACAAAGGCAGGTCGTAGCGGTAGTAGTACACAGTATACATCCATGTGCTACAAGCTGCATGAAGGAATTCGTGAAAGAGCATGGTGGGTAATGACAGCGTTGCGAGGTAAGTATTAGCATGGTGCATTAGGATAATAAGGGTAAGGTATCGCGTCGGGTCGTATGTATAAGTAAGTACGGGGGCGGCAGCCAAATCGTCAAATCATCATGATCGCAGTCGAAAGCAAGTCATTTTAAGTAGACAAGTAAAAAATGCAGGTGGGTGTGTAAGTGGTGGTGTTGTGATGCAGCAGTGTGTGTGGATGGTGGTACAAGATGCCAGGTGACTGCAGTCGTGTGTGCAGTCAGCTTGGGAAAATCATGGGAGGGTGTAGGGGTGGACGCACTGGTACAGAGAATTTCAAGATAACGCGGGAAAGTGCGCTCCCAGGGTGACTACAGGATTCCAGAATCCTTCAACGCATTCTGCAGGATAGTTTCCTTGACAGCGGCGAAGACGAGTCGTATATTTGATGTATCCGTCGCCTGCGTTAGGCTGAATGGTGGACGTGAGTCTCGAAAGGGTTCACGATCGGAGAGAGAGCGGCTTACTGTGGGTACACGCTTAGTCGCGCCCGATTCGCTTGCATGAACCGCCATAATATGAAACGGGCTGCATTGTTGATGTCGTCTCCGCCGATGAATTCAGGGAAATACCGCTGTAATGGAACCTGGCACGCTGCACGTCGATATGGTGCAGAATGCATGTCAAGGCGATAGCGTACCTTCGGCAGCTTCGTCTTGAAGACGTCAATCTTGTTCAGGAAAAGAATGATCGATGTCCGCAAAAACCAGCGCGAGTTGATGACGGAGTCGAAAAGGACGAGGGATTCCTTCATCCGGTTCTGAGAACTGATTGGCCTTGGCCCTGATAGATTCTCCGCAAACACGCACCTGGTCCCGAGCTTCCAGTAATACTTGATCATACTCGCTGAGAGCCGTGCAGAAAATAATACTCGTCACGCTGTATGCCACAAGTCAGGATCGTGTCAGGTGTCGGCTACAAGAACTGGCCTTTCGAAGCAATGTATCCATTTCTTGCGTTCGGACCGTTGTCCGCCGACGTCAAACATATGGATCCTGCGTCGAGTCAGTGACCAGTCAAAGCTAAGATTGGGGAGACGTACGCCAGACCCCCCATATTGAACCGTGTTTCTGAAATACCCGTCGTTTTTGCTCGCGCCCGCAGAACGTCGGTTTCTGTCGGGATGTAGTCTGGTGCGCCGATTCGTAGTACTTCTGCGAAGAAGCTGGATATAGAAATTAGAACATGATGTAGGTATGGGAGTGGAGACGAAAACCCACTAGACGGCGCTATCCATTAAGTAAAATTCGCTGGCATGCTCATCCATAATCTTCGGTATTATGGGGTCCCGCATTAATTGGCTGATTGCGTCCGCAATTTCGGGAGACAGGAACGCCGGGGCGTCCGTGTTGGATGCCGCGTCAAGGACCTTGTCTGCTAGGACGCGGTTCCCGAAGCGTACAGGGTCGACACCGATCTTCCGCATAGCTAGTATGACTGCTTGCACAGAATCGAGGACATTTTTGTGAATCGTGGGTCGATAAGCGATGAGCTCGTCCCGTGAAAAGCCGTCTTGATGAATAATCTTCATCTGCTTGACGATGGTGGACTTGCCGGATTCGCCAGACCCTGCGGTTGGCGTGTCAATTAATGCGATCGTCGATCATAAGACGGAAGAAATTCGAAGGGTGATTGACGGATAGGGTAAAGGGATTGGGGCGCGACGATAGAGACACGTCAAGGTCGAGCTGTTCGGCAGCGACGCGGTCTAGAACGCGAGGGAAAGAATCATGGTAGGGGCGCCCGCGTCGAGACGAGACGAGGAGGTTGGATTCCCCGGGTTGGACGCGAGAAATTCAACCACTGCACCCAGATAGAGAACAACAAGAGCCTATCGTGGCCGCCTCGCGCAACTGGTTCGGGAAGAAAGAATGCGAGAAAACAAAGAAACAAAGAGTGAATAGAGGTACAAGCGCCATACCTAGTAGCAATATTTTGCACTCCTTCCGAAACTTTTTGCTATCTTCTTCGAGCTGGCGGTCGATTGCATCGCTCCGCTCTTTATCTGCGCGGTCTGGCTGTGAAGCACAACCACCCATGGCTATTGGAGACGGCAGGCACTGGTGAAAGAGCCTAGAGGCGGCGGGGACGGCTCTCCGTTGTCGTAGGGATATTCGGGGACGATGGGAAGGGGCGGGACGGCGGGACCAGTGAGTGAGAGGTTAGGCGGTTATGAGGACAAGGGACAAGCCGAGTATGGGCTGTCACAGTGTGACGCTCTTGTATTTTGCTTCCACGTCGTTCCAAGTTTGGAAACTCTCCCAGAAAGAAGGCGTAGAAGGTCTCAATTCGCGTGCCTCTTAACCCTTGTCGTCGCTCGCTTTCCTGCGAATGACACTGCCGGTGATCCTGTAATATCCTTGGCTGCGCTACGAGGAACTGGAGAGATAGCGGCGTCCAACCTTGCGATACCGGGGCTGTCATCTAGAACTACTATAGACCGCGTATTTGCGGCGTCCGGACTTATCACTCCCGCACCACTGGTGAGCTACTGAATGTGTAGCTGTGCTCTGGGTCGTTGGCCACGGGCTTCAGGGCTTGATGAGCACGACGGCAACCAACTTGATATAATCGCTCTAGATGTGTTCTTTCCACTTTGAATGTACAGGCAGTTCCCGGGCTCAGCTAGGCCGAAGCGTACAGCCTACCATAGTGACCTCGTCCATCTGCTTTCGATTTGTGTTTCGTATTGGTTCCGTGTGAGTTCCGTCACCGCGACTGAGGTGAATTTACGAGTGTGGGATCCTGACAGCCAGTTCATTCAGCTCATCCCTTCAAGCGATCACACCCATGCATTAGTGGAGGCGTTTTTTTTGCATCTGTAACAACATCCGCACGATTCTAACGAACGTATATTTGCACAGAAATAGTCATATTATTCACTCGTGCTGGGCTGACGCAGCCGATCAAGATAAGTAGTGCATCTGTATAGAATGTGAATCTTTGTGGCTGGAAATACTTGATCACTTAGATTAGGGATGTTCGGTGATACAGATCGTTCAATTATAGTCAGTTTGAGCAGTTCAAGCTATCCTTCGTGAGCCTGTTCAGTTGTGTGGTGTATAACGACGATCTCCAGCCGAAAACCTAGAACATGGAAAGTAATCGTGTGCTCATTCCACGAATTGCATGCCATCTGCACGTAGCGTGTATGAATATGAGTTTATACCGGTCCATTGAGCTTTTTGGAGGCTCGGCTTCATCCCCAGCGCTGAGAATCGAGCCATCTTAGCCGTATTAATCCTTTTTTTACCAATCTCCTGCGCCAAATGCGCTTGAATGTGAATATTTCAAGAAAATTTCCCGAAATGGGCATATGGCGGTAGTATGCTTGTCCATGTTTGTAGGATTCGGTGGCAGTGCCAATCCTTCCTCTTGAATGTACGCTCACCCGAACCACATTCCACAACCACCCCACAGCGCAGGCAGAAGATTACAAGGTATTATATACCCTCTAAGGCCTCTCAATTTATTCAATAAGTCAAGGTTTTCGGAGGAAAATCGACCCAGCACAAGTACCTTCTGCGCCAGAGGCTATCAACTTCGACCGACATCAATGGGAGAATACAATTTTCCAGAACAAGCCCGGGGAGCATGTGCCACTATCCAGTAGTGACTTTGTTGGTTTGGACCAAGGTGAGTCGTGTCGCTGAAGGACCAATTCCAGGATTGAAAACTTGATGCGAAGGCAACGCGTCTCCCAAGTTTGTCCGAATGACAACCTGGAATATCCCCTACACCTCACGACTCGCAAACGACTGTGCTATACCCATGGCTGCTGTACTCCAACCATTCGCCGACTTGGACCCCCGCGAAGAGCCCGTACCACTAGTCGACTTCGGCGAGCGCGGTCCCGCGCGTTGCGAACGTTGCAGAGCGTATATAAACCCCTGGTGCACGTGGATACGAGGCGGGAATGCCTGGAAATGCAACCTCTGCTCGCACGAAACAGAAGGTACGCCAACGCCAACGTGTCCGTGTCTCTCGTTGCTGTTTTACATGCTCATATATTCATAGTGTCTCCCGAGTATTTCTGTAACCTCGATGCCAATTTGATGCGAATGGACCATCTGAACCGTCCCGAGCTGAATCGCGGGACTGTTGATTTTGCTGTCCCTCCAGAATATTGGGCGTCTAATCCTCCACCACGATTCTTGATGCCATATTTCTCCACGGAACCACCACCGACCGGTAAACGAAAACCACTACCCATGAATTTCGTATTCGCGCTAGATGTATCCAGCGAATCTCTACGTTCAGGTCTCCTTTTCACTGCCTGCGCCGCTCTAAAGGACATCCTCTACGGCCCCACCGCTTGCTTTCCTCCCGAGAGTGAATTAGCGATAATCACCTTTGATGTCACCCTTCATTTCTATGACCTCTCGGTGCGTCTCCTGCACGGTCTGTTATTCAAGCCCTCACAGCTGCTTGTGCCAGTCAGATCTCGTGCCGATGCTCATTGTATCCGACCTCGATGAAGTATTCCTTCCATTACGCAGTGGACTCTTCGTAAAACCGCAAGAACGTCAAGTTGCTATCGAAGCCCTTTTGAATGCTCTTCCAGAACGTTTTGCAGAGATGCCATACATGGACGCTGCTTTGGGTTCGGTCATCCGAGCTGGTATAGCAGGTTTAGTCCGTGAAACTGTTTTCTGAGTTTCTGGGTTTTGCTTATGTTGGCGCAGGCTGGTCGTGGTGGCCATATTGTTGTCTTCCAAAGCACAATACCTATGGTCGGCGCCGGCGGTCTCCCAGGGGAGCCCGATGAAGCCAATATGTACGATACTTCCAAGGAGGCATCGCTGTATGCGCCGCGGGACAATACCTGGCGTGACATCGGCGAAGAGTGTGTCGAGGATGGGATTGGGGTCAGTATGTTCCTAGGCATGAGCAAGTATATCGATGTAGGCTCCATCGGTGAGTCATAGAAGCACTGGATTCAAACATACGCTAATTGGAAAATGATTCAGGTATCGTTGCGTCTATGACCGGTGGCGAGCTGTTCTACCACCCTCGATTTACCCCAGAACGCGACGGTGCCATCCTACACGCCCAATTCGATCGCCTCATCCGGCGTACAACGGGATACAACTGCACCATGCGCGTCCGGACCTCCAATGGTCTTGTCAGTCTTTCCGTCTCAATAGATCCGTTCTTACTCGTCTTCTTCATTGCATGTATACAGGCATCCGGGTGAACGAACATCATGGAAATTTCTTCCAGCGCGGAGCGACGGACCTGGAGTTTGGGATTCTCGATGCGGACAAGGCGTTGAGTGTCACTCTTCGTCATAGCGGCGGCGCCCTTGACCCGAGGGGATACGTGTATCTGCAATCCGCCCTCCTTTATACGACTGTCGAGGGTCAGAGGAGAGTGCGGACGTGTAATCTTGCCCTCCCGATCGTCGAGCTGGCGTGGAATGTCTTCCTGTTGGCGGATTTAGATGCAACCCTTCATCATCTTGCTCGGCGAGGTAAGTCTACTACAATCTGTCATGGCCTCATCTGACGACCTCCCTCGTTGCACAGCCGTCTCGCAAATGAGTTCGGAGAAGCTCACCAATATCCGCGAAGATCTAACAGAAAATTGCTCCTCGATACTTCTTGCTTACCGAAACAAATGTTCCAATACTTCGTCGCACGATCAGGTAGGTAGAGCCAACTGCTTTGGCTCCACTTTCCCCGAGATTGTTGAATCAAACTACTCTGTACTAGCTTATCCTACCTGAGGCTTTCAAAGGACTGCCTGTCTATACTCTTGGCATAGAGAAGAGCAAGTGCCTCAGAGGTACGTGGTGTCGCAAGTTGATACTTATTCACGAGTTCCTCATCGTCAATACAGCGCGAAACGTAACTTCGGACGTCAGGAATTACTACGCACATCGGTTGCTTTCGATGAGTGTACGAAGTCTGGTACAGCTTCTGTATCCGCCCCTTCTCGCCTTGCATGACCTTGCTGAGGACGCCTGTTTCCCGGATGAAGCGACAGGGCGTCTGAACCTGCCGGATGTCATGCGCGATAGTCACTTGTATATGTCGGCCAACGGGGTGTATCTCATTGGTACTTCGGCGTCTTCCCAAGCGATATACCCCCACCTGACGAACCCTTTATGTAGATAATGGCGAGGCCATGGTTTTATGGGTAGGCGACAGCGTGTCCCCGCAGATCTTACTGGACCTGTTCGCAGTCGACGATGTTTTGGTGGTTGACCCACAAATGGTATGCTCATCCCTACCACCGCCTAGGATTTCCTGACACTCTTGTCCTGTTTCAAAGAGCGCACTCCCGCGACTCGAAACCAGACTCTCTACCCAGGTTCACAACCTCCTCGAGTACCGGCGCGTCCAACGGGGTGGGCGGGTTTCCAAGTTTTTTATCGCTCGACAGAATCTCGATGCTGCGGAGTTGGAGTTCAGTGATATGCTTGTGGAGGATCAGAATGCTGGGGCTATGGCGTATACGGACTGTAGGTCGACTGTATTTGACGCTTGCAGTCATGAAACTGATGTGGCTATAGTTTTGTCTGTGGTTCATGGGCAGATCAAGCAAGTTGTGAGTCTTCTCAAGTTTTCACATCCGCAACGTGTCTGAAGGTCTTATACAGCTTCGAGATGGAGGGACGATAGGCGGAGCAGTCGCGCTGCGGGGGTCGATATGGTAGTCTTTTCTTGCTTTCAAGTTGTCGAAGGGAGAGGTATATAGACATCAGCATTGACGACAAATCATTGCGTGCTTCGTTGGTGGTATCTCAACGTTGACCCAACTCAACGCGCAACAGCTTCTGTCACCTTTCTGCTTACATGACTGGCGAATCCCTCGAACAAACTACGGTCTTTACCCCGCACCCACTGGCATTCCAAGATAACTTCTCCGCCTCGAGACTCGTTATCGGCATCAGGATCTGGGAGGATCCACTGTAGGGAGCAAACGAGGTTGACTTCCGCTGCTGGTGCTTGACCCGGATCTCGTTTCTGCTTCCGCCGCGCAGCTCGGGACCAGGTGTTACTGGATGCGTACACCATGAAGCTGGATGGGTTCTCTGTGGATCCTTCCAGCTGCTCGACATGAGCGCCTTCAACGACCGCTAGCACTGAGGCCAGGAGGTTGTTCAGGTGTTCTGCGTCTCGATTAAGGACGCGAACCGGTTGTCGGAGGGTGTTTCGGGGTGGCATGAGGTTCTGTAACTGGGGGTTTGTGATTCGTGCTATACTCTGGAAAGTGATAAGCTCCGATGTGGATGAAGTGGGGAGAATATTAATGGCTCTCACATCTGGTAGTCGAAAGTCAGTGAATGACCAGACAATGGCCCAGCGCCTCGTCGATCCTTGGACGAATTCCGTTATCCCGTAGTTCTCAATCTGACCGAAAGTTCAGTATGTTATTCCAGCCATCTCGGGAAACAAGCGACTGACATTGTGTTCCCGTATCGAGGTTACGACTTGAGTGAGAGAAGACATCTTGCCTAACATTGACGTGTACCATCTCCGTGGGGTCAGGCTCAAACGATATTCATCCAGCGAGCAATATTATTTACCGGCATCGAGTTCCAATATCGACACTTTCAATGACCATTCGGCCGACGAAGGCAGATTCTCCTCCTTCTGTGATCATTTCGACGTCGGCGCCAGTACAAACCTGAAGAAGTGAGACTCGTATGAAGTTTGAGAGAAATGTGGACCATACAGCATTTGGCTCGAATTCTTTGGCCTCGGCCGAGGCGGCAACATCCTCGTGGCTGCTGTAGAACGGAGGATTGCACATCGTGAAATCGACTCTAACGGGAGTCAGCCAGAGAAATACCTACGGAAGGACCATGGCTGTGGTTTACCTGACGTTGGGGTCTTGCAAGGGAGAAAAAATCGGAGCCTGTGGAGTAGTTTCGCAAATTTGAATTCTCGCTGAAAGACCATTTTTCTCCACATTGGATCGAGCGAAGCTCAGGGAAACCTTGTCGACGTCTGGCTTATTATCCTTCAGTAAGTGCCAAGGAAGGAGGATGCGACGGAAAATAGATACCTGTTGCGATGAAAGACCAACTAGGATTCAAGCTGCATGAGAGAAGCGGATAAATCGCAGACGCTCCGGTTCCGCTGCGAATCGTCAACAAGAGAAGACCGAGTAACGACTGATTAGCGCACATATCCAAGCCGAGAACAGTCGTTCCTTCGGAGAGTCCGGTCGCGGAGAGGATGTCTTGAATCCATAAGACGTAGTTGAGTCTTAAAGTTTGCGGTTAGTATTTCACGAGACGGAGGTAGATTCTCAACCTGTTGGGTACCTAGACTCATTGTCAATGGTTCGTTGAAGCACTATCACAAGGCTCACTGGAGGACAAAGTCGATTCGTCGGTACATTGAGAGAAATATTGAAATCACGATGGAGGAGCGCTTCTGTCAGGCGTCTGCGCACATATGAAGACGAAGCTTAGGACATGAACTCTGTGCACATGCCTCTGAGAATTCTCGTCTTTGAAGTCGATTGAATGGCCGCCAGAAACAGATATAAGACTGCAACAAGAGACAGAGAAGCAAGCCAGCTTGCAGTAGCTGGCAGTGTACCAACCATGGTTCCAATGGAGGATACGATTCCGCGAGCTGGAAAAAATCCGGAGGCGTTCGGTACGGATTCCTTGGATGCATGTTGTCTGTCAGTGATGGGCGTCCGGCAAAAGCCGGCTTGGAGGTGTTCTTAAACCTTAACCACTATGTTGCCTGTGGTCAACAGCTTGCCTGACGAGATCATCTCTGAAATCCTGACCCCCGCTCTTCGTGTGTCCGATGACGCGTTTTCAACCATGTACCGCATTGGCCAAACGGATTCGCCTTTCATGAACTTTTCCGAGTCGAGTTCTGCGTATTTGGTCGTTTGCAAAAACTGGCTGCGTGTCGCCACGCCGTTGCTCTATAACGTGGTAGCTCTACGTTCCAAAGCCCAGGCGCAGGCATTGGCTGCCACTCTAGCTGCCAACCCTGAACTTGGTCGGTTCATCAAAAAGCTGCGCGTCGAGGGCGGATATGCGATTTCAATGCACAAAGTTCTCAAGTTTTCACCGAACATAACCGATATCTACATCTCCCTGGATATCCATTCCCCTGACAATGCGACTGGCCTGTGTCGTGGTCTTCCTTTACTAGACCCCATCCGTGTCATCCTCGACTTCGGCCCCTCGAGCTACTATTCAGTCCCCCAAAATGGGCAAAAACTCCTCTCAACACTCGTGGAATGCCTTTTGAAGTGGAAACACCTGGTAAGGCTGCACTCGTTCATTGGAGTTTTCTTTGACTGAGGTGTCGCACTGTCCGCCTAGGTTTTGTTCCAAATGCCAGATCAATTGAGTGCCGGGTACATGACTAGTATTTCCATGGGTGATTCCTTGAAGCTGGCTCCAGCTCTCAACACACTGGTAATCTGGGATCCTCAAAAATACCTCAGCACCATTCCTATGTATATGCGAACGGTGTCCGCAAACCCAAATTTAAAACGCATACAGATTCTTCCTGATTCGAAATATTCGGTTCGAAAGGCGCTGTACGACGAGATGAAGGCAGACTCAAAATTGAAATTCCTCTTGCATGTTGAAGACGAAAGGTAATATATGAAATGATACCGCTGAGCTTGAGAACTCACTTGCATAGTCTTGTTCTGTCTACAGATGTCGCCGAAGCGGGTGTTGCGTACTACCCCGCAAAATTGAAGGCTGATCCTGCTCAAGAAGATGTTATTTGGAGCTGCATACTATCTTTTGCTCTCAGTTCTTCGCAACAAGGATTTCACATTCGCAATTCCAGTCTCCCTTCCCGGATCGCGCCGCTTTTGACGTGCAAGATGTTCGCGGTATGTTTCACGTCCTCGATCAAGTTCGTTGCTGATGGTCAATCTGCATATTAGCGCCTCGGTGTACCGGAACTTTTCAACGATCTGACTCTTCACAACACCAACTTCCCTGCGATCATCTCACAATTCAAGCGACAACCTTCGCTTGGCCATCGAGTTCGATCTCTTTTTTTCGGCTATGACTGTGATGTGGCTCACCTGAGAAGCTTGATCGCTTACACCCCCGCGCTCAGAGTCTTGCGTGCAAGCTCACATTTTGGGACCTTGAGCTGGCCGGCGTTCATCAAGTTGTGTCAATTGGTTGGGCCCTCTCTGCGGTCTATGCATGGCTTGTCTGTAGCTGTCGGCCCGAAAAACGCCAACAGCTCGCAAATATTCTCCAGCTTTCTTGAACTTCGGGAGTTAGATTGGAATTCAAAAACAGAATTTGATACAGCACCCGAGTCGGTTCCGCACAATGCATTCAGTTCGCTCGTCACGCTAACCGTTGGTGCATGTCCCAACTCGTTCTACGATACGTTGGCGTCGATGAAGTGAGCCTTCACTTTTGTTTCGCATGGTAATGTGTAATAAAGAACTTCTTACCAGTTTGCCCTCACTGGAGACAGCTATCTTCAATTCCGCTCATATCGACGGCGGCGCCAAATTTTTCCAAACACATGGCGCGAAACTCAGAAAGTTGAAACTTTATGAGCATTACACCCAAGATTCTTCTCTTGACATCTGGCGCAACTGTCCTTCCCTCACTGAGTTGACCATTTTCTGCGACAACCAAGTGCGTATCACAGCTTCGTTTGTCAAAGTTCCTGTTATTAATTTAAAGTATTCAAGCATCCTGCAACCGCCTCCTGTCTCACGACTTCTCAAACCCATGCGAATCTCAACCGCATTGTATTCGCCCCCCAGAATCGCTACTACCGGTGACAGGCGAAATCGTCTCAATGCTCACCGCGTGTTACTCAAGTCTTGAACAGATTGAAACAGCCACACGAAAAGAATTTCGGTAAGTTGATGGAGGCACTACGATCCACAGCGTCCTTTCCCGCCTTACGGGAGGTCAACCATCCCTTTTGCCACTGGCCGATAAATGAGTATGTCTTTTCCAGTAGTCAGCACAGAGTTTTAACTAGACGTTTTCTTTTCACAGCCCTGATATATCAAGTAGCAAATGGGTGAAGTGGGCGGAGAGTTTATCGGAGCGAGATGTTCATCTCGTTGGTCTTGATGGTGTGCACTGGCGGCCGCGGCTGAAATTTGTGACCAAAGGCAGACGATGATTCGGTTCATCAACTTCATCTTGTACGGTATACTATGGTATTCTGTTGCATGTGCTCGACTATAGCCATTTTTTCTGCTGCGACTGGAATTAGCAGTCTCTTGGTATATACATGAATTCTTTTCGTCGAGTGAAGCTTGAGCTCGGGTGTTGTTTTGAATGTTTGTGGCTTGGAATCTTCCCATCATAGTGGCTATGCACATCACCGGCAAGAGCCGAGCCATTCCAAACTTTGACGACCAAGTTGACAACGATGTCTGTGGCAAATAGCTTGCCTGACGAGATCATCTCTGAAATCCTGGCCCCCGCTCTTCGTGTGTCGGATGACGCGTTCTCAACCATGTACCGCCGTGACCAAAAAGATTCACCTTTCATGAACTTTTCCGAGTCGAGTTCTGCGTATTTGGTCGTTTGCAAAAATTGGCTGCGTGTAGCCACGCCGTTGCTCTATAACGTGGTAAATGTAGGCTCCAAAGCTCAAGCGCAGGCGTTGGCTGCTACTCTAACCGCCAACCCTGAGCTTGGCCGGTTCATAAAAAAGCTGCGCGTCGAGGGTGGATTTGGCATTTTGATGCACAAGATCCTCAAGAATTCACCCAACATCACGGATATTTACATTTCCTTGGATATCCCCCGCCCCGACAATGCGACTGGCCTGTGTCGCGGTCTTCCGTTACTGGATCCCATCCGCGTTATCCTTGACATAGGCCCTTTGAGCCGCCAAACACCCGGACCGGACTGGAACGCGAAAGCTCTGTGCGAGACAGTCGCGGAATGTCTGGTGGCCTGGAAACATATGGTAGTATATTACCGCTTTTCTCGTGTTGTTTCTTCCGCTCAAGCGCACCTTACTCAGACCCAGTTCCAAATACCACATGGGATACATGTTCCCTCGATATGGGAATCATTGAGGTTGGCTCCAGCTCTCAACACACTGGTGATCTGGGATCCTCAAGAATACCTCAAGACTATTCCTACATATGTGCGAACGGTGTCCGCAAACCCGACTTTGGAATGTATTCGGCTCCTTCCACGTTCAAATTCTTCCCAGCGAGAGGCTTTCCACAATGTGCTGAAGGCAGACCCCATTATTCAATCACTCGTGGCCATCGAAGATGAGAGGTGATTCTCAATACTCTGTCTGCAGCGTTCAACCTTGATCGTCCGAATTTAGTCCCTCCTCCTCCGTTGCGGACACTGTCCGATCAGAACTTGCCCCCTTCACATACCCCGCAACACTTGCCGCCAATCCTATTCAAGAGGACGCTATCTGGAGCCGCATACTGTTTTTCGCTATGGAACGTGGTGGATATCAGGCAAAGTATCAAATTTACCATTCCAGCGATTCGAGTGTTCCCACCGATGTTGCACCACTCCTGGTGTGCAAGATGTTTGCGGTATCTCATTATGACTTTGACACGGGCGCATTACTGAATTCTATGTATAATTTTTAGCGGCTCGGCACTCCGCTCTTTTACGCAAATATTCGATTATCCGGAGCCAATTCATTCGCTCTAAAACGTCATTTGAAGCAGCATCCTTCCCTCGGGCAGCATGTTCAGACTCTGTTCCTTGACGACGGCTACAAGCCGGAGGACTTGCGAAAGCTGGCTGAATACACGCCGGGGCTAAAAGAAGTGTATGCCGGTCCACTGGCTCCGGCTTTGCCCTGGAAGACATTCGAGGGGTTCGTTGAATTGGCGGGAGCCTCTCTGCTGCGCCTCCATGGTGTGAAGATTGGGAAATCCTCCAAGAAGCCAGGGGTCAGTCCACAGATCTTCGCTCGGTTTTCTGAGATGCAGGAGTTTGGTTGGAACTCGAAGACCGAATTCGAAACCAGCGCTCAAGGGATTCATCTGGATGCGTTCAGTGCGCTGGTGGCTCTCTCGATTGGCGCATGCGCCAATTCGTTCTTCAGCGTATTAACACGCATGAAGTACGTGTTTTTTTTTTCTTCTTCTGAAACAGCTCATGGGACACTCAATACTGTATGGCAGTTTGCCCTCGTTGGAAACCGTTGTGTTTGACTCTGCCGCTGTCGATGGGGCTGCAAAATTCTTCGAAAAACACGGCTCAAAGATCAAACAACTGACGCTGTTTGAGAATCAAATCCAGAGCCGACAGTTCGCGATATGGCGCAACTGCCCTTCGTTAACTACATTGGTTATCGCATGGGATAACGATGTGTGACATATTTCTCTTCTCTGTTCCCATTCATGTGGCTCACTGTCCACAGTTCCCTGCAAGCGCTTCCTGCGTTAAAACTTCGAAAATCCATGCATCGTTAGAGCGCATTGTGTTCAAGTGCATGTCCAAGTATCAAGGGTGACTTATAGCGCCTGTTTCAATGTCTCTTGCATATACTGACCTTCTGAAAAGGCTGGCACAACCTCATGAAGAGCTACTTGGTCAATTGATGGAGAAATTGTGTTCTACCTCATCTTTCCCTGCTCTGCGGGAGATCGAGCATCCGTTTTGCACGTGGCCAGTGACTGGGTAAGTCTTGAATCATCTATGTTCGACACAGTTCTCCTGATTGGACATGTTTTGCCAGCCCGGAAGTATCTCGCAGCAAATGGGTGGAATGGGCGGAGAGTTTGTTGGAGAGAAATGTTCACCTTCATGGGCCTGACGGTGTACGATGGCGGCCGCGGTTGAAATTCGTGAAGTATTCTAGGTAATGGGAGACGGTGGAATAGCGAAGGCAGTCATGATCATAAGATGTCGCATCCCGTAGCCTTGTTTTATCTATATTAAACTCGAGCTCATTTGAGCAAGCCATATCGTTCCTCTAGGTTTGACTCGCATACCGACCTTAAGAGAATACGGAGGTATGGATCAAGTCGGAGACACTCGCTAGCTCACGAGCAAACAATTTTGGGTTCCACTCTCCAGTTACCGCATGGACGTGGGTCCAAGTATGTAAGCGTCGGCGAAGGTAAAAATACTATCAATGAGGTGTGGGGGTTGTAATTTTTGGAAGCATCGATTCCGACGAACGACTCTGCATGTTCCCACGGTTGAATTTGCGAAATTCGCACCGCAATGCGGGTTCAAAGCGATAAGGTGTCAGAGAATCGCGTCGAAATTTTGAATGAGACGTTGCATTGCGGTGATATCTCCCGCAGACACCACTTGCGGGTTGGTGAGGGAAGTCTGAGGTTGACGGTGGCGTGGTTGAGGAAGATACGACCATGTCATTGTGCTGGATACTATATCAGGTCGACAAGTCAAGCTCAGCATTCGTGGACGGCATAAAGCCTGTGCGTACCCTGTGAATTGGCTGGGCGAATAGGAAAGCCATTCAAGATTAGCCTGCGGGTGTTTAGTTCAGATCTAGACATACCTACGATTACCGAATTTCGACTCTCGAGGTGGTGCCATGCGGTTGATTCAGGCCTCAGCTGAGGAAACATCTCCGGTACCCGCAAATAGAGTGAATAATAGTTCACATTGCATATTGCACAAGCTATCAACTCGAAGCCCAGTCTGAGGCGGCGAGGTTTCAATATTGAAATTCTCACTGACACGGTTGGAGTTGGGACCGCCCGAAAAACACGGCAAGCTCAGTGTGAGATTCGGAGCTGTATAAGACGGACCCTGCAAACAGGCGCGCGCAAGTAATCATGAGGCCCCCGACGGCGGAACGGGGACGTGGCATTTACGACGGAGGCGGGATGAACAGATATCTTTTGCGACGTGGACTCGAGTTACGTATGTAGGAGTGGTTGGACTGGCATGGGGAAAATCATTTGTATGCTGTCAGCGGTTGTATGGATGTACGATGTTCATGTTCGAAGGATCCTGTCGGATCGCGATGCTTGGCGGATGTCGACCCACATCGACGCCGGAGGGAATTTAAAGAGAAGGGACGACATGTTACTTAATGGATGCCATGTCTATGCTACTAATCCTTTGAAGGCTAGGAACTTGGGAGGACTCGGAGATCGTTAGCTGAATGTTGAGTCTGCCGTTGTCGTATTAGTAGCATAAATCATAGACTTTGGAAAATGTTTAATGCATACAAAGCGGAGGAAACGGATCGAGTAGTTTCCCGACACATATGTTGACCTACTCTTCAATGTTGAATGCAGGTTCAAGATGGGGGTTGATAAATCCCGATCAGGAATCAGTACATAATATTTCGAGATCCTCGCGCTGTCCCGTTTCTTGACCGTGCGACTCCGATTCGAGGAAGGATTCGGAGGAAGTGTGCAGATTGTAACACACTGTCAAGACATGGCCGCGTTGACGGTGGTAGTTGTGGAGCGCGTGTGTTGTGTGTATTGTGTGCATCCCACTGCTTCGAATGTCTTCGGTTCTATGCCCTCTTATTCCCGGGAAGAAGAGACTCGGCGCCCGAAATAATGATTCTCGCGGTCACAGTTCGGGGGAAGTACAGCAGAACGAGAAAAACTTGGCTCCCTGTAGTTGCCATTCGGAGGGGAGTGACTTACTTAGAGGCAGAGACATGCGGAGGCAGGATGCAATAGAGTACCCACAGTTTCCGGAGTAAACCTGACGGTGGCGTATGATACTGGAGCACACGAGCACGGACACTTTCCGCGGGAGTTGGGAGGGTGAAGGAAAACTTGCACTCAGGATCCGGAATGGTGTATGCGAAATTTTTGTTGTCCTAGACGAACGAGCCCAGCATTTCAAGTGGATTTTGCCCAGAAAACTTGAACAAGTCAAGCAGAATGTGTACCGGCGAAAATCGAGGCAAAAAGAAAAGAAAAAAAGAGCTTTGTGTGCACGATTCGTGGTATTCCCGCTTGCCTGAAGAGAGGTGAGCATTGCTAGAGTAGTAATAAATCTTGAAGTGAAGCAGCTTGAGATGAGCGCAGCTAGACCGAAACGGGATGACAGACACGAGGCAGTTGATGGGGGATTTATCACAGCCCTGGGAATTCGGTGATCTTGTATTTCTTCTCCCAAACCGTTGACCTCGCCGTAGCCGCCGCCGCTGACGACGACGACGGGCAGCCTGAGAGCCAGATGTGTGCTCACGACAGAGGCCTGCTCTTTCCCCCGCCAGATACCACAAATACCCGCGCTGCTCGCCGACGCAGCGCTGACATCGGCGGCCTCAGTCTCGCGACACGCACCGGCGGCCATGGCGGCCACGGCTGGCTAGGCCACGGCGCAGACGAGCAGATCCAGTGCGCCCCCACCTTATTTTGCAGATTTGTGTTGAACGGATTGACAGAACCCGATTCGCCGAACTGTTGAGCGACATGTACACCCAGACCCTCAACGCCGTAAATGAGCACACCGCTTCTTGGTATGTTATTGAGCCCTATGTATTCACGCTATCTTCAATTTGGTGCAGCGAATCGCCGTGTCTCCCACCTGAATCTCTTCCCCGCCTCATCGCCGCTCTCGAAGGCTGGAACTTTGAGCCCAGCACCCTCCCGGACGAAGACCACGTCGCAGCCAGTGCTGTCATCTTTTTCAACGCTCTATTCCGTATACAGGGCATGGAGGAAGCTGTTGGTGTCGGTCCAGGTGCGTCTGTTCTGTTATAGATAACAGCTAGCAAATTGATGTCATTCTTCTGTTCCAGCTCAAATTCCTCCGTTCATACACCATCTTCGCCGTATCTACCGCACGCAGAACTCGTATCACAACTTTGAGCATGCTCTGGACGTTTTGCAAGCGACCTACTCGTATCTCCGTGCGGCGGACATGGTTCCGCCGCTTTCCATCCTCCTTGACCCGAATCCCGCTGCGACCTGGACGAGCCCTCGCGCGTTCGATAGCGGTGACTTGGTAACAGTGTTGACCAGGGTCGATTTGTTTGTGTTGGCCGTGGCGGCAATAGGGCATGATGTAGGGCATCCAGGGTGCGTTACCTCCTCCGATCTCTCTCTCTGTTGTCACGATATCTCTGCTCGTGGAATCGGTTTCTCTCTCTTTTCTGTATACTACAGCAGCACGCTTTGCTCATGACTTTTCTGACGAAAAACAGATTTACCAATCTCTTCATGGCCAACGCATCCGCACCACTTTCTGCCGTATTTGATGGCCAGTCGCCTCTGGAGCAACTGCATACAGCATTGCTCATCAGAGTGATGAGGGCACACGGGATGGGGCCGTTACTGGATGGAGAGACTGAGGGGAGCAAGGGGCGGGGGAATGACAATGACAATGCAGGTGCAGGTGGAGGCTCCGAGGCAGAGACCGGTAAAGCACACGGTGTTCGCCGCCTCCTCGCAGACATCGTTCTCGCGACGGACATGCGTGTCCATGCCCCGTTCATGGAGAGGTTTGAGGGGGTCCTGTCGGGGTCGACGACGGCAAGGGATACTGCGTCAGTGGAGGAGGACGCAAAGTCGGGTGCGCAAATTCACGAAGAGCAGGAAGAACAGGGCGGCAAGAAGCAGACGGACAAGCAGAGCCTGGCTTACAGACGGACGACGCTGTGCCAGGGCCTCATCAAGTGTGCTGATATCAGTAATCCGGTACGTTTCGTTTCGTCTTCGTAGCCCTTCGCCTCTATGCCGTCTCTGCGATACCACGCACCGCCGGAAGCACCCTTCCGTGCATATACACCCTTCAAGCCAACTCAGCTTCACTCCCACCCGGCCTGATGCTTAACTTACACATTGCACAGTCACGCCCCTACTACATCTCGAAACACTGGGCTGCTCTATTGCTCCGCGAATGGAACGCCCAAGCTGCGTTGGAGAAGCACCATCAGCTCTCGGTAACCGTCGAGGCGAGTGGAGAGCCGGTGAGGGAGGCGAGGAGCCAAATGTCAGTAGTCTCCCACAGTCTGCACTATTTCCTGCTGCTCTTCTTTTTGCCCAGCTGACACAAAAATAAATTTAGGTTCTTCATCCCAGCATTCGTGAAGCCTTTGTTGGATCTGGTCGTGCGAGGAGTACCCGGTGGGTTTCTTATTCTCCTCGTCTCTCCAATCGTTCGCTTGCTCATTGGATCATTTCATTCTCATTTTATCCGCCCATCAACAGAAATGCAGCCCTATGTCATGCAGTGCGACCTCAACCTGTCGCTATGGACCGCGCGGTTGAAAATTTTGCAAGCGGCGGGCGAGGTTGCAGCCAGGCGTAGCAAGACTGGGGAACAGAATGAGAATGACAAGGGCGGGAAGGAGAAGGAGAAGGATACACAAACGACCCCGAAGGGCAAATCGGAGTCTCAGTCTGACCGACGTCGAGTCGAAACGACGCCCAAGGGGCAGACGCCGCCTCAGTCAAACGGCGAAGGTCAAGAAGAGAATGAAGAGGCAGAGGCAGAGGTAGAGGAAGAGGAAGATCCCTGCCCTCGATATCAAGGCGCCTTTCCCCTCGCGTTACCGCCGCCGAAATTCGGGAGCCACTTTTCGTGGGCTACGGCGTCGGCTGTGTCGTCTCCTCGTGTACCGTCCACTTCGCGGCCACCTTCGAGTTTCTCTATGGTAGTGCCGCCGCCTACCTCGTCTTCGTCTACCCCGGGCTCGCCGCGCCTTGAAGCTCGACGATTTTCTCCGAGGCCGCCTTCGTCTGGTGGCAATGGCCATGGGAGACAGCGGACGCCGTCATCTGTGTCGAATTCGTCGGAGCGGAGGACGAGGACGGTGGCGAGGTCACGGGCGGTATCTGGGGAGTTCTCCTCGGATGATACTGCGGATCGGGATGGGGAGGGGGAGGAGACGATGTCGGAGGCGTCGTTTACGGCGTTTTCGCCGAGTAGTCGTGGGTCAAGCACGACTAGTGCCAGTCCCGGGGTGAGGGACGATGTCGTCGGGAGGGCAGACGTCGGGGAGAGAGGCGAAGGGGACGCAGAGGACGAGGGCGAGGGCGATGGGGAAGGAGGAAGCGAATACGGCACCGCGAGCGAGATGTCATCGTGGAACCCCGCTTTGTCCATGTCGATGTCCATGTCTATGTCGATCATGGCGGCAGAAGAAGAGGACGAGAGGACAGACGCGGGGACGGCGGCGATACGCGCTGCGGCAAGGTTGGCGGGGCTGAAACCGTTTGGGAGTTTGCGGGGACATAAGACGGGGCCGCAACATCGGAATTCGTGGAGTCCGGCGATGAGGGAGGAGTGGGTTGCGAGGATGAATGCTGCGGGGGTGTCGTAGCAGGAGCTTGGTTTGGCGTTTTGTGGGGGGCGAGGTGTGCACTTTGGCTGGCTGTGCAGATAGATAAGATGCCCGTGCCGTGGGGGCGGTGGTGTGGTGTGGTGGCGGCGAGGATTGGTACGCTCGATGAGCGGATAGAAGGCGGGAGGGATGGTCGAGAGTGCTGAACCCTATGAGCATGGGAAGAGGCTGGTACCCGCTGGGAGTCAGCCGGCAGGCGCAACTTGGTTTCGCTCCCCTCCTGCGACCAGCACCACGAACGAAAAAGCTCAAGACGCCGCTCCGCCCAAGACGAACGAACGTCCGACGCCAAGAAAGAATGATGAAGGCGACGACGAAAACAAAATACGAAAACAAATCCGCCCCGCTCCGCTATGCGACAAGTGACGGACAAGGACACGACACGCACGCGTGCGGGAGGTTTGACAAAACTGTCTGACGAACATTCGAACCATTCCTGTCTTTTGGTTCTCTTACCTGCTGTATCCTCAACGACGCCTGCAGGCGTCCCATTTCTTTCTTCCTGTTGTTGATTTTGGTGTTTCTCTCTCTCTTCGTCGTCATAATTCGTATATATCTATTACATCGCCTCGCGGTGATTTGTTGTAGCGAAATAGTAGTAGTTAGTAGTAGACCGGTGGCTCTCAGGTGTATTTGTGGTCCCCTTGTGTATTATAGGTTACCTTGGTTGTTTGCAACGGCGCTGACTGGGGAAGTGTTTGCTTATGGTTGCCTGCTGTTTGGAAGGCGAGTCTTGAAGTCTCCCAACGGGGGCCAGCACTTGGAGAGCTCAATATATCGGAGAAGATTCAGACAAGCTCTTTGACGTGGATATAGGACGACATTAGCGTCGTCTGCAAGCTCATAACTTGCCATTCTCTTAGAGTTTCGAGGGGCGAGATGCGTATTATTTCCAAGATACAATCATGATGTGGGCCTGGCCGCCCAAATGGTAGACTAGACTATAACGATAGTACATAATACAGAGCAACGTCTGCCGTCTACCGCGCCAGCTTCGCCAAGCCCTCGTTCACCTAGTTTTTTTGACATACTTGAGGCGCGGCCGCCAGTGGATACCGGCAGAACCAATGAGGTAGAGGTTCCGCTCCAACAAGCTCTCCGCCCACTTCACCCACTTGCTCTTCGATATCTCGGCACTGTAAGCAAGTTTCATGAGCGAGCATACCGCAAGTACGGTTGCAAACACAAAACATACTCCGTTGTGGGCCACTCACACCATGAATGCTCGATCTCGTGGAGAGCGGGGAAAGACGCGGAGGATGGTAGTGCCTCAAAGAGTTTGGTGAGTGAGGTCTGATGCGGCCGCTTCAATCTGTGACCAAACAGGGCGTCAATGACTCTATGCTGATTGTGGTGGGATGACCGACCGTGTATAAGAACTGCTAGGCACGAAAGAGATGCGCTTTACAAAGGCATATGTTTCTGGGAATGCAAAACAACAAGCACTGATTGGGTGCTGCAGAGAAGTAAGTAAAAACTCAGACAGAGAGTATGAATGTAGCACTCACTTCGTCGTCACACGCAATTCCCAACTTGGTGAGCGAGGGGCAATTCTGTGCAATTGCAAGAGCAGGATCGTGGAGTTGGAATTCGGGAAGCGTCAAGTCCTTCAGCTTCTTGCCGTGGTTTTGGAAGAATTGGACACCGTCTTCAGCGGTGTCGCAGGTGAAGACGACATTTTGCAGGACGGGTAAGCTATAAGGAAATTAATGTTGAAGGCGGATGTGGGGGGGGAGATATGCGCACTCCATGAGAGCCAACACGGCCAAGAACGAGCTGTGACACTCAGCAATTGCCAGAGTCACAAGCGAGCCGAAACCACCAATCGGGATCGAGGTGGGGGCGACATCGAACACTGTGCTGCAATCCCAATGAAACTCTTGTATCTTCGGAAACTGAGCGAATATCTGGGGGCTGGTACAACTATGAGGCGATCGCTTGATTGCTACACCACAGAAGGACTGCAGCGAGGTTCCAGCCGATTCGCTTAGTTCACTGAATGTGTCCCATCCAAAGGCTGGGCACCGTTCATTGGCGTACACCTCACTGAGGGCAGGTGTGTACTTGGCTACGCTCCTGGCAATCACATCACCGATATCCTCGAGATGCAAACATCTCACGTGGGGCCTTAGCGAAGGGTCCCTTCTCAAACGAGATAACAACAAGCGAAGACTCGATTGGTGTAGGATACCGATATGTGTGAAGAGATGGGCTTGACCAAGACGCTAGTCGTTTTTTCCCCCGGTCAGCAATAGCTTCAGCCAACAAAGGTTGACGCACCGCAAACATCTTGCACACCAATAGCGGTGATAGACGGGATGGGGTCCGCATTCCGCGAATCTTCCACTGCGGGGGCGCAGAGAAAGTGAAATCTAGTACGCGACCCCAAATAGCATCCTCCAAGGCTGGAGTGGCAGTAAGCTGCGGGGGATATGTGAACGGCGTAGGCGAGCTTTGCCCCTCAAAGGTGAAAACCTGTTTGCATCGGTCATCCCAGCTTATGAACGGGTCTAGGATAATGCGTTTTGGCGAGCCTGAAGCATGAGACCGAAATCGAATACGTTGCAAGCGTGGATTCTTGGCAACAGTTCGCAAATATTGAGGGACATGCACCGTACTGCTGTCTTCCCAAAGCACGAGGGTTTCAAGAGCCGGAGCTGAGGTTAATGCCTCGATGATATGACGACAAGATAGACTGGAGTGGCGATCTAGCGGCGTTTCGAATGTGGTCTGGAAACCTGGCATTGAATAAAATGAGAAAGATAAACAGAAAATGGATACCATTTGGTTCCACGTCAAAACACACTTCTTAAGCGTATCAAAGAGTCTTTGCGCTCCTGCGGACACTGAACAGAAACCCCAATCATTCTTGTGAAGGTCAACAATGACCCGGACAGGATTGAGCAAATGCAGGCCGCGACACAGGCCGGATGCATTGTCGGACATAGGGATGTCAAAGGAGAGGTAGATATCGGTGATTTTTGGTGCGGCCTGCAGGACTTTGAACATGGACATGCCGAATCCGCCTTCCACACGGAGTTTCTTGATGAATTGGCCCAATTCCGGGTTTGCGGTCAACGCATTAGCCAATGCCTGCGCTTGGGCTCTGGAGCGTAGAGGTATGACGCTATAGAGGAGGGGGGTTCCTACACGGAGCCAGGCTTTACAGACGACCAGATATGCTGAACTTGACTCGGAAAATCTCATGAATGGAGAACCGTTTGGATCCGCGCTGTACATGGCGGCAAAGGCGGCATCTGGCACGCGCAAAGCAGGCGCGAGTATTTCGGAGATTATTTCGTCGGGCAGGCTGTTGTTTCTGGACATTGTCAAGGACGATGTCGACATGGGCCTCGGTCACAGAGTTTCTGTTACCGACTCAGATGTTGTCAACTTTTGATAAGCTGGTTTGACTCTATGACTAGCGAGGAACGAGCTACAGCTTATAGGGTTTGTCTCAGAGAGACGCGGCGCCAAGGGGGGCTGCGCGCCAGGGAGGGTAAGTGGGTGGGTGAAAGAAATGGCCGGGCCGGGAGAGCAACGGGAGAGCACGAGAGTGACGAGTCACGCTCGCGTCACGTCTCCCGACTCTTCCTCTAAGTACAAAATGGCAAGACGCGTCTTGCTCGTACAACTTGAACTCGCTGCTGACTGGCGCTCAGGATATAGATCCCCTTGCTGAAAGCCCTGCTCCTCGTCATGCCATTGAATCCGACGAAGAGGAAGACGAATACAATCCCCTCCATACACAACCAGTCACCCATGCACCATTAGACATTCAGATCGTTGGCAATATCGCCTCTGTGCCAAGTCTAGTGATAGCTACGGGAAGCGTAGCAAAATATTGGGCTCGCGGAGCTGATCTGGGCGAACAAGTCGCGACGGTAGCCGTGGACAAAATTCAGGTAAAAACGAGGCGCGTCCTATGAAAAACACTCGTTGAATTTGTGATTTTCGTTCATCAGGTTGGACTACTCTTCCGACCAGCTTGGACCCAGGCAGCTGTTTTCGTTTCGGAGGTTTCTACGCGTCTGCCGCTGTGGGCAATGCGTGCTTACACCCGCGCCGTGCTTGACGCCATCAAACCGACAGAGTAAGTTTGCAGGCATTGTGTATACAGTTCCACAACTTATAATACCAGTGTCGCCTTGCTCGACGCATATGCCGCCTCCGTCTACATCTCCGACGCACGTACTACTTTCGTCGACGCGCCCCTGCGATATCTATCCACCAGCGCCGCGTCAACCGCTTTGGTACCTGCTCAACTTCTAAAGCAACACCAGCGCTAATCTTCGTGCCACAGTCCTCTGCAGCCCAGCCTTTCGCCACACCTAACCTTGTTCAGTCCACCTCTGCTGCCTTTGTTGCCCACCGCGCCGAACAGTCTGCCTCGGCCACACTGCTGCTTGTTCCCGCCCCGCACATAACTCCTGCCGCTCCGCGCGAACTGTCCCCTAGCGACTTCTCGCTCTCAGAAGACACCACTTCTTGGTCTTCTGCCCACGTTCGCAATGCTCATGCTCTACTTTTCGCCGGACTCGGCGAACAAGTAGCGTCTACTTGGAAGGAGCCGCCAGCTGAAAAACCGACGGCTGGACGGGCAAGAAAACGACCCATCGATACTGAAATCGGCATGTATATCTAGCCGGCAGCTTTCTCTTCTGTCAATGTATCACTCTTCCAACATTCCGATGTAAACATCTCAGTCTGCTTTGTGACTTATAAAGACATCGATTAAAACTCTATTTGCGTCTCATACTTTGTACACGGCGAGCTCTACATGGAATAAGTGAGTGGCAAAGTCTTCGTTTCCTTCCAGCCAGCTTCCAGCGCCTCAACAACGTCTGCAGGCAGTGGCCCCTTGTCCAAATCATCCAAGTTCTCTTCAAGATGCTTCAATCCCCTTGGACCAAGAATGACAGCGTCACCAAATTTCTTCTTGAGCACCGAGTGATGCGCGAGCCATCGCAAAGCCGCCTCGCTCTCGGTAATGCCGTGGGGCGCAATCGCGGCGCGTAACAACTCGATCGCATTGAAGTTGGCGTCGTTCCAGAAGCGCGCGCGCTGAGGTGCTGCAAAAGGGAGTGCTGGATTGAAACGATCGACGTCAGGGAACTCCGTCTGACCTCGGGTGTAGCGCGAGGTGAGGAAGCCGCCGGCCAATGGGTTGTAGACATAGAAGCTGATATTGTTGTCCCGCAGGCATGGGATGAGCTCATCCTCCACGACGCGGTGCTGCGCGTTGTAGATGCCCTGGTACACGGAGGGCTTAACCCAGCTATTCTGCTTGCAGATGTCGCAGATCTTGGCGACATCCGCCGCACTGTAGTTGGAGAGCCCGAAACGCTCGAACTTTCCCTCGCTATGGATCTTGTTGATCTCACGGAGCGTGTCCTCGAACGGAACACTGTGGTCGGGCGCGTGGAGGTAATAGATGTCGATCTTGTCGGCCTTCAGCGCCTGGAGACTGAGGTTGAAGGCGGTGCGGACATCGGCCGGCGAGTGGGTCAACTCATCGGGGGTCAACCTTTTCGCATTCAATCACTTATATCATAAAGGTTGGGAAAGACGGAAACGTACCAGGTCATGTTCTTGCCCTTGGTCGGAAAGACTTTGGTGGAGACCTTGAGGCCACGCCCCTGCCATCCGAAGGATCCCAGCATTTGCTCCGAGCGTCCACCTGCGTACATGCGCGCGGTGTCAACCTCGCTGTGCCCGTGCTTTTGGAACGCGTCCAGGAGCTTGCTGGCTGCCTCCGGCTCGGTCACTGCGCCAAAAACTCAGTTAATGCTCGAAGATTATGACAAAACAGCAGATAACATACCCATATTGCCAAAGAGCATGGCTCCGAACACGACTGGGACATTGCTGATTGGTTGCGCAGGCATTGAGATTTATTGGGAGGATTTCTGTTTTGTGAGTAGGACTTGGGGATTTCACGTCGCGTCGCGTCGGTATTTATTCATCTACCCGGAAGGCCATCCGAGAGGGGTAGTCAGCGGAATTTGCTCAGAACGAATATTCGTGGACCTCGGGACAACTACCGAGCGGTTGGTCAGCTTCACTTTCGTGACAATGTTGGGTATCGCGGCAGTGTCCGAATCGGAGTTTGAATCTTTGGACTTCGTCGATTCAACGACCTGGTGCTCAGTTGTACTGCAGTTTTGCGCGTTGCACCACGTTCTGACTGCCAGATAAAGATCTCTTCGCAGCCTGTTCTTCCGTTTGAACAATTCAAGCCCAAATTTCTAGACCCAAGCACTTAGTGTGGTACCATGGTCGAACTGTAACAGCCGCTCAGCGTTGTAAATTCCTCCGTGCGTACTTCGAACAATGCTTTCAGCAACATTGACATAAGACCGGTCGTGCATCCTCCGCATGAATTCTCGGGACAAACTTAGTCCAAACACAACTTTGAGGCGTGGAACGAATTGTTTTTAAGGGACATGCCAGTCCTTCAAGTCCACCATATTTTCATTCCTCGTCATGAACTTCCAAAGCTTACCTCTCCCATTTCCGAAATTCGCTCAATCGGTAGAACTCCTCAGACCCGTTCGACAATGCGGGTGCGACTGTGTTGCGGGCTGCAAGTGCGATTGCCCATGTCGTGACCACTGCACATGTGCAGCTCGATGCGATGGCTCTTGCGCCAGCTATTTGTCGCGGAATCTGGTTGTTTGTATTGACGACGCTGAGATTGGCTTGCCGGTTTGTGGTTTATACTTTCAGAACATGGTTGTTATATTAAACGCTCGTGTCATCTTCAAGACCAACGTCGTACAGCTTCGTAGCCGAGTGGTGCCTGATTCAGAGCAGCTCACCTACTATGACTCTGTGTCCGACAACAGGTTCAAATCTACTTCAAGCGACGAAGGAATCATCAAGTTCATTCTACGGAGAATTGAGAACACAATTCATCGAGTTTTCCATCGGTATAGCTTTACTTGTAGGGTTCATTTATATGCGCTCATTTCCTTCCGAGTCCAGTAATAACAAGGATATTGTTTTGAAAGCCTATCGCTGGGTAAGCGAGCGTCACAAGCCCGGCGACAAAATATTTCTGTTTGGTGCGCAGCTGATATATTCGGATCTCTTGACGACTAATTACCTTTGACAGGTTTTGCCAGAGGTGCATACCAAGTGAGAGCGCTTGCCGCCATGATTGATATGGTGGGACTGATTTCTTGTGTTCGCGGTCTTATTCAATGATGGTTATAGGTTGGCCTGGTTAATGCTGGAAACGAAGGACTGCTTGTACTGTTTGTATAGATTGTGGAGTTGTCTTATTGCCGCTAACGTTCCCTTCAATCAGAGCATATACCAATTTCCTCAAAATGCGACAAGGTCAGGACTAATCTCGTCGAAACTTTTGTTTCATCGTTGAATCATCTTTCAAAAAGCAAACGCTCCCAAATCGAGCGATTTCAAGGCTACTTTTGCTCGAGACATCAAAATTCATTTCGTCGGCGCGTGGTCAGTTACTTAGTCTTGCGTCAGTTTTGTTTCCACGTTTCAACTACGTTTTCAGGGACACGATTTTACCTGCTGGGGTGCCAGAGAATCCCTGGCCCGTGGGATCAACCGTAGACCATGCTTGCATCTTTCGCCATGCCTTGGCACTGGACGAATGTCGGTCGAAAGCTGTTACCTTAACCTCGACTCCACCAAACGCCGCTCACAAGCAGCCGAAGGACGACGCTGCCAGCGACGATACTAGAATCAATCATGACGGAGGCAAGACGATTGAAGACACTGAATCTAGATTACAGCCTCGTGAACCCTCTGAAGTTCAACTCACTCACAATTCGAAAAATATGCCCAACGCCACAGAAGTCTGGTTTCCGGGAAAGCATGTTGATATGTGAGTCTTTCACGGTGTAGTTTCATTCCATAGTTGTTTTAAAATGTTTACTGCTCCGTGACAGCGGTGGCGATTTGCACTCTGACCCGCTTCTTTCATTCGTTCCCCTTATGTGGATGGAAAGTGAAGCAGAGTCTGCTGGACTTCGACTGCGCCCACAAGATTCTACAAGTTTAATGAGGGAGCAGTTTCGACAGGCTGAATATGGACTAAAACGGCACTCAAGCACACCTGATTTGTCCGGTTTGACGAAGCGCAAACCCCGCGGTCTCTCTGAATTGAGGTAAGAACTCGTATATACTCTATCACGCCAAGATGACGCGGTTGACCTTCAAGGAAAATTGGGCTTCCCAATGGCATGACTCGAACGATAACTCGTGGGCAACGTATCCACGCGTCGGTAGCCCTGATGCCTAAAGATTATCGGCCGAAGGCCGTATTTCAGAATGGCCTCGGTATTCGTTGGGAAAACCTAGTCGGTCAAGACATAGAACAGGGCGATTTCAGCTGGGCCTCTCGATACGCAACCCTTCTGGAGATGAATCTATTCGACCGATCTTCCACGTTGAGCACCGTCAGAAACCTGGTTGCGTTGTGGAGCGCAGACGAACCCTCGGACAGGGAGCCTCATTGGATCGGGTGTCTGGCTCTCATGGCGCTTTCCGGGAATTTATCCACCGTCTGTCTTGCCTCTCCAGATTTTATCTGGGACGAAGATCCAGCAAAGGAGCTTGGTTGTGCTGTAAACTTCTTCCAGCGATTGACAGATCGGCAGCCAACTGTGTTTTGTGGGGATCTTGCAGAAACACTGGAAGCGCAGGGTCGTTACTTGCATTTGTGTGGCAAAGGTGACGCCGAACAGCTCTTCGAGGATGCTCTGTCTATTCGCAGGACTAGTGTTGGGAAATTTGGGAGATACAAGCTAGCGGCCACTTTGACTCGGCTGGCTTCTCATTCACTCGCCACACAACAACCCCAAAAAGCACTCTTCCTTTTCGAAGAAAGCGTCGACATTGTACGCTCGCTTATCGCAGAAGACTATCGACTTGCGTTCCCGCTTTTCGCCGATTTACAGCGCAGTTTCACTTCTTGTTTGACGACACTCACCGAGAATGATCTGTCTTCCGCGTTGAGGGTGATGCAAATCATCATCTCTCTCAGCAGGAAGATCGCGATGTCATATCCGCAGTATAACTTGGTTCTCGCGGCCGCATTGCACGATCGCGTCTTCGGCTTCATCGCCAAGTTTACACCCGATCCTGACGTAGCAGAGGAGTGCATAGATCTTTTCCGAAGCTTGGAGATACACGATCCAAAAAAGCATCGCACGCGGTTCGCAGATGCCCTCTACAATTTTTCAAGCTGTCTGTTTATTCGCGGGCAATACGAGAAGGCACTGTGCGTTTCGCTCGAAGAGACGCGGGTTCGCCGTAGATTGCCTGATAAGCAGCATCTTGTAACCTGCCTCATCCATCTTTCACGCTGCCTTGGCGCTACAGGAAAATTGAAAGCAGCGCTCGATGCGGCTGAAGACTCGGTTCGGATTTCTCGGAAACTCTCGGCGGAAGAAACTACGGCTTGGGAATCCGAATCCTGCGTGGTGGACAGCCTGAGCAATCTCTCGTGCTGGTCATCCTTCGATCCCAGGAGATGTGAAGAGACTCTCGAGGCAGCTCGGGAAGCCGTTAGCATTCAACGGGGTCTTTTCAGACACTACCCGGCGGTCAATGTTTTCAACTCGCGTCTCGGCGTCTTGCTCCATAACCTTTCTGTCGGGTTTTCAAGGGCGAACAAGAATGAAGAAGCGTTGCGCACGGCGGAGGAAGGGCTGAGAACTCGGTGTCTAACAGGTGACGACGGAGATCGTATCCTCGCGCTGAGTCGAGTTGCATCTTGTCTCAAAGCAGTTGGGAAACTCGACGAAGCTCTGCAAACAGCCGGAGGTTGTCTCAATGTCGTCAACAAACTTCTACTCTCGGGGCACCACTATGATTCGGACCTCGAACGAATGAAACTCCAGCTGGCTGAGGGCTTGTTCACTGTTTCATTTTGCTTACCCATGAAAGAAGCACTTCAAGCTGCCAGGGACTCCGTTGCGATCTATCGCGAATGTTTGGTCAAGTCTAGATCACCGGTGCTGCAAACCGTATTCGTGCGTGCCCTGATCCAACTCAGTGGTCTGCTTCTTTCAAGAGAGAAAAATGATGAAGCACTGGGATTGGCTGTTGAAGCAGTCAACATCGGAAACGGGCTCGCAAAGGATTGTCACTCGGCGTGTCTGTATCATTTATCTCTCTGTCAGCAAGCTGCAGGGAACAGAGAGCTTGGTATGAGTTTCGCACAAACTTGTGTGAATTTGCGTCGCGAGCTTGTGGAAGAGTACGGGACATGGCAGTTCAAGGAGAACCTTGCCGATGCGCTTTTTAATCTGTCGATGTTTTTCACGTCTCCGGCAGCTTCCGACATTATTCGGGAAGCCATTCAGTATCAGCGTCAAATTGGCGAGGAACTCGTGCCTGAAATCTTTTGGAGACGATTGGCGGATGGGCTGCAGAATCTTGCTGCACACACTCTGCTCACTGGTCAGATTGAAGAAGCCCTTTGCTCCGCCAACGAAGCTGTGGGTTTGGCGCGAAGATTGGCTGAAATAGATCCGGGTGGGCAACGTTCTAGACTGGTAAATGTGCTGTACACATACGCCAATGTACTATGTGAACACGGCCTGTACCAAGATGGATATATCGCAGTTGGGGAAGCCGATATATTGCGCGTGTCCGAGGTTCCATCTGAATCTATGATCGCCTCTTTGGAAGCAAAGGCATCGTATATGTCCACCCATGCGAGATGTCTTATTAGTCTAGGCAGAAAAGATGAGGGGATTTCTGGGCTGCTCGACGCAATCGAGCTATACAAAAGTGCTCTCAATGAGCAGAATACTTGGAACGTTTCCGCCTTTGAGTCATTTCCATGGTTCCTCAAGAACGTAGTTATGTGCATCGCGGGGATGGATCGTGACAGCTTAGAGGCTAATAAAATTATATCGGAGGTGGTCGCTCTGTCGCGGGTAATTGCCAGACAATATCCAGACAGATTTCAAGAGTATATGGAGGAATTTGGGCAGAATTTGCCTCGCGTCCTAAACGAACCGTGATTTTTTTTTCTGGCAGCTATATTCGTAGCCCGTGATATTTACTAGATTCAGAGTTAATTTATGGGTTTGACTCAACGAAAAAGTGTCGATGGTTTGTTTTCAACATTGTTTCAACATGGATGCAAATTTCAACCGTGAGAAAGTCATGATTACATCAAATCGCGATCACCTGTCCCGCCCCATCACTTTTGCCCATGCGTTGCGACTCGTTGGTGCCTGTTGGTGCACCGACGGGCCATTTTAGCTGATTAGCGGACTGAATTCAAATTTACTTCCCTGGATGTGTGAGGAGTTGTCATACATGCGATCTCAGCGCTCAGCACACTAGTAATCCAAGTTTTCCCGGTTTTGCGGCCGCTGCGCCGCCCGGCCAGGCACAACGGGTTCAAATTTCTGTTGTAGTAATACTGAGGCACGCGACACTCAGCTGAGGGATGTGGCTGATTGCGGAAGGACGCCTACTAGTACGACGCCGTCGACGCGAATTGTTTCAAGACGCATAGCTACACCCTTTAACTCCTTTCGGTCTGCCGACCATACAGTATTTATATCGTGACGTACCACTCGACCCGACTCGGATTCTGACAACTCCCTCCGCATCCTACCTTCGCGCTTGCTTCACGCTCCCATCCTCGCCTACATGTACAAACCGGTATACGTTCTATTCGCATGTTTGGCAAGCTTGAACGTTTTTGCCGCGTCGGTACGAGAAACGATCCTGTTCCTGAAGCTGCGAAAGCTGACGACTACATATTAGGCGTTCGACAGAACAAATATCGCCGCCCCAGACAAGTCCATCAATGTTGACTTCATCGAGTTTGGCGCGATTATGACCAATCTACGCGTCAAGAACAAGCGGGGAAAGCTCGTCGACGTTGTACCAGGCTTCGACGATGCTTCGCTTTATGAGGCGCAAGGGTTTTGGCATATGATAAGTTTTTCATCCGTTTTCTGCCCGCCGCTACCAACTTCTCCTTTACAACGGCTGTATTGGCCGGTATGCCAATCGAATCAAGAACGGTGCGTGCTTCCGTTCAGCGTTCCCATAAAGTGGACTCAATCGTCGGCACTGGCAGGAACATTTTCTATACCGATTACCAAGGATCCGCAGCCAGACGGCCCGAATGTCTACCACACACCACTCAACGATAACAACGGTAAGATGTGGCTCGGTGTAGTATTTTCGACCTTTTCTAAATCTGCTCTCCAGGTCAAGTTGGTCTACTCTCCACTTACCGGACGAGCCATGCCTTACGCGCTGCGTCAGGATACGATTCATAGTGGTACCGGATGGGACCTCAAGAACTGGACTATCGTGGACAGGTCTCCGACGAGCGTGAAGTTTCGGTAAGCATCGCCAATTATCGAGAACACCTGCCCCCAAAATACGCTGCTCGCCAGGCGCACCGATGCCGCTGAAAATGGGTTTCCGGGCACGGTCATTGTCACCGTACGTCTATCTCCCCTGATCTATATTGTTTGACTACATTTTTCGCATAGGCGACATACAGCGTCCGGAACGGCGGGGTTCTCGATATGCTGGTCCACGCAACTGCAAGCGAGAAGACGCCAATTATGGTGACCCATCACGATTACTTGTGCGTAGATTCTCTTTCGCAGACCAAAGTAACCCAAATATTTTATAGCAACTTGTGTATCGAGGATGGCTGCAACGACAATTTTGGACACACACTCCAGGTCTTCGCTTCCAACAGACTCGAACTCGACGGCCTTTCTATCCCGACTGGAAAATTGCTCGACGTTACCGGCACACCTTATGATTTCCGTAACGGACGCGCACTCGGTGCGGTATTCGAGGAAGATCCCAGTGAGCGTTTCCTGAGATTTTCAGCTGCCGAGTTGAATTGAACGCAACATGGGTTTCAGACTTCGTGATCTACGACACTCCTCTGATTTATGACAAGCCCCCGCATGGTAACCATTTGTCCGAACGACCTGTGACGCTGTACAGCAACGTGTCGGGAATCCGGTCAGTGTGGATAAGTATCCCAACACAAACTTAGACTGAAACCCGTAATATCTTATCTATAGGCTCGACATCCGCTCAAATCAGCCTGCAACGCAGGTATATACGGGCCCACTTCTCATTCCACGTAAAGCCGCGCATGGCGGCCCGGACAAGGAGTATGGGTGGAATTCGACTGTCGCGATTGAGCAGGAGGGCTGGCTCGATGCTATCAATACGCCTGAATGGAACGTGGATCAGATTTGTGAGTACTTGATTTATTTCATTTTGGAAATGAATGAAATCATCGCGACTTGGATAGATTCCCCGGAGAGACCGTTTACATGGAAGGCAGAGTACAGGTTCTCTGTTGTGCATTGATCTCAACATCCTCGTTGTTTTATTCCTTTCATACGACTGTGAAGTTCCAACCGTGGGAATGTTGGTAGAAAAACTGGATGAACGCTTTTTTTTGCTCGGCTCCGGCTAGCATGGTGATTGTGAGCGGGCCCCATCCAACTTTAAAAGGTGAATTTCATATGCAGGCTGGTAACAAGCCTGGGGGACAATTTGGATTCTCGTCAAAATGCAACCGTGGGAACTCTCGTTGTCGAAAATGTGTTTTGACGATCTGGACCGCGTTTTTGAGTCAGTGCTCGACCATACAGAGTAGAATAAGTATTCATATATGAATTGGTGTAGGGTTGGTCCGAATTATGCTGGCTGTTCCTTTCGAGAGTCGAGACGCTGTATATTGATTTTTTCGGGGTGGAAAAGGAACGCGGACACGATGTCGGGAACAAATATCTTAGCTCTCATTCTCTATAAAACGACTCGGCTTGAAATTTCGTCAACATTCCTGATATAAAATCAAGCTTGGTCTCTGACCCAGAGATGTCCAAAGTCGGTAGTTTTCCAGACGGGAAGCATTCTGATCTGAATTTTTAACCAGTATTTTTTCGAGCTAGCAATACGACCTCCGGCACTGCGAGTAATGCGGACAAGCTGCAGGGCTTCCAGTATTCGCAGCACTCACCCCCGCGATGGCGTCATGCGCATGGTGATGCATAGATATTTCGACAAAGAGAAGCCCTCAGGGTCGTTGTTGAAGATGTAAGAGTATTTTCCGTTGCGCTGGAATTACAGTAATAGAAATATCCTCATAAACGAATGTAGCTGACCTCCAATCGATGGCTGAAGAGGTTCAAGAGAATGGCGAAACTTTGCAGGTGGAGAAGTGAAGTCGAGGCTGAGCTGCAGCTGATCATTAATAACCTTTGCAGCCCAACTCTGAAATGTCGGACTCGAAATTGTATTGATGGTTGCGAGAATATGAGTATTAAGGTGCCCGCCGACGCACCCTAAAAATAATCTGGTAGTAGATGATGCAGTCGTAAGAACTGTCTCATCGACGGGGAATTCGGTTGTTAATACTACTACCTAGTACTGGCAAACCGACTCACGATCAGTCTTTTATCGACAACAATTAGTACTTGGTGCCGGTTGGGCTCTGCTACGTATCTAATTAGGTATACAACAAGTAACAGGCGGATAATCTGGACGTTGGAAGTGGGAAGACAACGTGATTCTCATTTCCTAGCGTCTGGATAGAGTGCTGAGTTGCGTTTGAGCGAGAACGAGGAATGCCCCGAGCTAGATCAAATCCTGGTGTGAATTTGCTTATGAATTCATGAATATTTCGGCTTAAAACAGCCGAAATAGGACCGCAATCAATGAACTGAACGCCAAGAATGAAACTTACCAAATTTGGATTTTGGACGAGTTTGTCCATGTTGTGCATTGGCGTCTGCTTACGCGTGATTGGAAACGAACTTGACGCTTTGCTGGTTTGGGTCAACTTTTGGATAACCTTTGCTTGGACGCTTCGCCATGGCGTCTTCATCGGACGGGCTCGACGCTATGTTCACCACCTCGACTTCCTCTGCAGGCGACATGAAATACCACCTACAATCCCTGCTTGACTCGAAGGAAAAGCAGCTCCAGCAGGCCGGCACTTTGGGCCAAAGGGTTCTAGCCCAGCAGATGGAGCTCGAGGAGCGCATCCGCCAGCTGCAAGAAATAGATGCGGACAAGCTTGACGACGACCAGATCGACGACGACGCAAGGGATCGTTACCGCGAACTGGCAGAGACCCTGATGTCCTGGGACAAGGAGAACGCAGAGCTTTCAAGTGCCTTTGGCTCACGAGTGGGTGGCAAGCTCATTCTTTTGGGTGTTCTTTTTCATGTCATTCATGCTAGAGACCCGCATCGCCGCCACCGTCGTCTTTCTCGCTTCCTGACGAGAATAGCAAGCCCAATGCCAAGACACCCGTTGCCACCAGCGCTGCAGCCCAGTCCCGCCGCGCAAAGAATGCCGCCCATCGTGCTGACGACGTCGGTCCGTCTTTCTTTTGCTCCTGACTCGTCGGTACACTAACTCTAACGCTATCTCAAAGAATTCGCTTTCGAAATCGGCTCTGGACTTCTTACCGAGGTTCGACGCCTCCAGAGTCTTCTCGGCGAACGCGACAAAGCCATACAAGATATGAAAGAGGAAAAGGACGATCTGGAGAAGAGTGTCGAAGCCCTTCGCGCAGCTCTACGCCAGCAAGAGTCCAGTACAGGTGAGTTGCACGCGACCCATCCGCGCATGTTTTGACAGTCACGCTAGATAAATACAAGGAAGAAAACTGGAATCTCGAAGTCACCCTCCAGGAACTCCGCACTCAGTTATCGGCTGCTACTTCGGCCGAGTCCGCTTCTTCACTCAAAGCCGACCGTCTCGCCGCGCAGCTTGCAGCGTCTCTCCAAGCCGCTGAGACCGCCAAACATGAATCTGAGCGCCTTTCAGGCGTCGTCGAGGAGATGAAAGCGAAACACGAGGCCGATGTGGCCACCCACCGCAAGGCCGCCGCGGGGCTTGTGCGCGACAAGAGTGATTTACAAGGCGTTGTCGACCGTCTTAAGACCGACGCAGCTCGCGCTGGCCGCCGCGGTCTGCTTTCCTCTCAATTCGGATCCCCTGTAACACCGAACGGCGCGTCGGAGGATCTGCTGACTCCGGCGCACGCCGACGACGATGTGTTTGCCACAGGTGGCGCTCCGTCTACCCGCGCGCGGCGGACTGCTTATGATGAACTGGACGACGGCGAAATGCTTGATTCACCTGACGCCAGTCCTATTCCGCTCAAGGGGCAGGAGAGCGAGTTGGAGGTGTTACGTCAGAAGCTTGCTCATGCTCAAAGGCAGATCAGCACTCTCAAGGGCACGCTGCGTCGCGAAAAGGAAGGCCGGCGTGGAAGCCCGATGCCGCCGACGCCAGGGGAGGCTTTGGCGTACGAGGACGAGGACGAGGATGCGGACGAAACGGTGGCAGAGAAGAGCTCTTCCAGGATGCGTCTCACTCCGTTCAAGGTCGGTGGCCGTGGGCGCGGAGGAAGGGGTCGTGGAGGACGAGGCGGCATGTCGTTGGTGCAGCGTTTGGGCATGGCTGCCGCCTCACCCGCAGCCTCCGACACCGGCTCATCCACTTTCGCAGTGGATTCGGACGCCCCGCCTGTACCCGCCATGCGGCTCACAGACTACGACGACGTCGACCCCGAGGAATCTGCGTTCTTCCAAAGCTCGCAAGAGGATATGCGTGAAGACGAGATTATTCCTGAGGAAGAGGAAGAGGAGATCCCTGAGGAGGAGGAACCACAAAACCGGCGGATCAGTGTCGACGGGAACGGTATGGACCCCGCTTTCACATATGGCGACCATAGTCTCTCTCGCACGCCCTCTATCGCTTCTCCGTTACGGCAAATGTCTGTCTCTCCCATGAGTGCGCCTCGGGCACGGCCGAGAAGGGGTCGGGGACGTGGGCGGGCAGCGAATGGTGCTGGTCGTCCGGCCAGCCTCGTCAAGACGGCTGGCGTACTTGCAGCCGAATTGGGTGCTGACGAGTTCGTCGAGGATGAGGTGGAGACGGCTGAATTGGCCACTCAAACTGACTTTGTCGAGCCGGAAGAGCGGGTGAGAGAGGTGGTGGTAGAGAAGATTGTTGAGAGGATTGTGGAAGTCCCGGTGGAGAAGGTGGTTGAGATTGAGAAGATCGTGGAGAAGATAGTAGAGGTGCCGGTGGAGAAGATTGTCGAGGTCGAGAAGTTGGTGGAAAAGCTTGTTGAGGTGCCCGTGGAGAAGATTGTTGAGGTGGAAAAGATTGTCGAGAGGATTGTTGAGAAGATCGTTGAGGTGGAGGTGGAGAGGGACACTGACGAGACGGGGATGCAAACTTCGCCTGTTCGGGAACGTCGGACAACCCTTGTACCTGGTCGATCTCCGACTGTCACTCCTCGTCGCAGTGGCGCTTTCCTGGCCGATACTGGTGGTGATGAAACCGAAACCGATGGCGAGACGGACATGGAGGACTACCAGGATGCTCGGGGAAGCCTTCGTCTCGAATCCCGCGCGTCAACTCACACAGCAGAGTTCCATTCTGCTACGGGCGGGTTCGCCAGTTCAAGAGACGACTTCCATTCTTCGCATGAAGACTTCCATTCGGTGATGACGATGACGGACGCAGATGGGGCTGGCGATGTGGAGGGAGACGGGGAGGAGAGCATCAAGGCGTCTGATATGCGCCGTCCCTCGTCGTTCTACGCGGCGGCTGCTCATGCACGGACATATGTGGATCAGGGCGTGGATCCCGCCAGCCCTGTGATTGAACGGCCACCTTCGCCAGTTGTCGCTGCTCCAGAGCCTGTTAAAGCGGAACCCAAACCCGAGGTGAAGGAGATGTCAATTCAAACGGAGCCATGGACACCTCCTACCCCACCCGCCGCCATCGCGCCTCCAACGCCGGTCAAGGCAGCGCCTTCGTCCGTACCTGCGTCTCCGGCGATGTATCGTGTTGGTGCGGGTGGGCAGCAGTTCCAATTTATGGCCCCGGCTGCTGCCGCTGCCACTGCAGCCGCATCCGCCAGCCTTGCCCCGGCCCCGGCCCCCGCCGCCACACCCACATCGCGCGATGCTGGTCCGGTGTATGGCGCGGGCAACAACGTATACCACGCTCGTGCGCGTAGCTCCATGGACGATCGCCGACAATCTATCGACTCGGCCATCTCGTCGGTCCATGATGTTGAGACGCGCTCGCGTGTGCCTTCAAATGATCTTCCCATAGTAGATAAATCCCGACCTCCTACCATGGCACTCCCTCCTCCGCCTCGCGCTCCGCCGCCGCCTGGAAGCATGCCGCCGCCAAATTTCATACCCGACCGACGGCACGATATACCACCGCCTCGCCCTTCCTCCCCACCGCCGGCTGAACTCATTCAGCGCGCTACGACGCCGACATTTGGGTCGATGTTAATGCTGCCTCCTGGGAGTGCGGGCAAGAGTACTTATGTTCGCCAGCACGGATCGAGTATGCCGCCGTCAGCACAAAGTCTCCGACAGCCACCGTCGACGAGCAGCTTCCGCTCGGCAGCAAACGCTGCCCAGTATGCGCAGAATGCTGCGAATGCCGCCTTCTCCCCCGGCCGTAAAGAGCAATCCACGGTGTCTCTGGTTTCCGAGCGTAGTCGTGCCTCGCCACGCTCTTCCATGTCTTCTGATCACAATCCTTTCCTGAGCCGGTCGCAAGTGATGCAGCAGCAGGCGCAGGCAAGAAATGTTGGGCCATTGACACCGAATAACCGTGCTGCTAATACGACCATTGAAGCGGATCGGACGATTGGGCCCAATGCGGCGACGGATCCTACTATAATCCATGCCATTACGCAGACGATGATCGGTGAATTTTTGTACAAATATACGCGGAAGGCGATTGGGAAGGGGTATGGCGAGCGGAGGCATAAGCGGTTCTTCTGGGTTCATCCGTATACCAAGACGCTGTATTGGAGTTCAGCGGATCCCGGTTCGTCGAATGTGTCAGAGTCCAGTGCAAAGAGCGGTAAGCGTACAGCCTATTCGTGCCTTCTATTTTGTCTGAATTTCTTTACAGCTTACATCGACGGTGTGCGCTCGGTTCTCGACCCGAACCCAATGCCCCCTGGCCTGTATCAGTACAGTGTCGTCGTTTCGACACCGCAGCGAGAGATGAAAATTACTGCCCCGACCAAAGAGCGGCATGATATCTGGCTAAACGTTTGTTGTTTCGTTTCCTTCGTTATTGCGCAACTAACGTGTTATGTAGGCGTTGAAATATCTGCTGGCGCGGCCCAACGGTCCGAGCATTCCTTCCCCAGGCACTGCGCTCCAAGTACCTCCCAGTCCAATGTCCGACTTCACTGACGATGAAGGCCGACCGCCAATGAATGTCAACTCCAGCCCACAAAGCCAACGGAGTGCTCGAAGTGCGCGGAGAGGCGACACTTGGAATACCACACCTCGCGGTCAGCGCAGCCGGTCGCAGCTGTCTGTTGGCGGATCATTAGGCAAACGGTCGGGAACGCCTGCCATGGAGTATCTGCGCTGGAACGGCCCAGAGAGCCCATACAGTCCCTCAAAGTCGTTCGTGGATGTTCCCGGACACGACGACGATGACCTCGACTTTGAGTTGCACGATCATTCGCTGGAGGAAAATGGATTTGAAGGGCTGGAGAACGTTCGTGCTTGTTGCGACGGCAAGCACACCGTGGGGCATCACCACCATCACCATCCTCCTGTTGAGAACCTTCCAGATCACGACGGTATGCCTGGGCGGCCTGTGTCGCCTTCGGCGTGGTCGTTCCGCTCTCGTGCTGGCAGCACCAATTCGCGTGATGGCGGCAGCATTTTCACTTGGGGTCGTTCGGACGGCGCAAAGATGCGCTTCGGCTCGCGGCGGTCTACGAAGACGCCTGTTGCCTAGATTGTATGGACGTATCTTTTCTCTACCTTTTCACACTCTCTTGCTTGTTTGTCGGTTGTCGGCTACGTTACACATTCCTTGCTTTGAGACTACCCTAAATCTAATGACCTTTTATGACCTTACATTCCATTTATTTCATCGTTCCTTGTATATCCCCAATGTGCATCGGTTGCTCATACCAATACATTCCTTCATTTTCATGGTCCAACGAGGTGTTGCTCGGAATTTTCTGGAATTTTTCTGCGGTTACAGGACAACTGGGCCGATCAAGCCGAGCCGATTGAACACTTGCAATTTACCGTCATCCTCTCTGAGCTCTGAGACCATTCGTTTGCTTTTTGCCAGAAGCTGACCTCAAGTTCCTTCGTGAAATTCACGCGCTACTATAACAGTCCGCTGGTCAATCAATCTGGATCATATTCACTTTCATCTCGCTGGCAGGTGCCCCAGGAAAATCACAGCCTGAGATCTAGCGCGTTTGAGAAAGCTCGAGACCTCAGAATTTGTCTACGAGTTCGGAGACAAAGATATACACCCAACCTCCCATACCACCGAGATTATACTAGGACGGACGCGCATGCGAGGCATCGTCCGCCGCTAAGGACATACCCTGGAGAAGGCGTGTTCGGCTCATACATTGTTATGTGCAATTCGTGATATCGTTCAAGGTGGGTAATCGGCCTTCTCTTGATTCAAGACCGTTTCTTATGTGCTACCAGGTCATCGTGATAGCTTCTTGAAGCGCAGTATCCTCCATCGCGACATCAGTTTCCACAACCTTCTCCTTTCTGAAGTTCATGAAGACGGTGAAGGCGCCATTATCGATTGGGACTTGGCCATAGACTTGAAGAAAGCTCCTGAATATTCAACGAATGCTGACCCGAGTCCTTTCGGCCGTCGCGTCGAGTGCTCGCTTTCCCAGTGCACGCAGGCTTTCCAGTCAATTAAGGTCTTGGAGGCGTCACCCAAGCTCGGCCCCCACGATCATATGGACGACCTAGAGTCTGTTTTCCATGTGCTTTACCATGTGCTCTATGGGCATGGTCCTACTGGAACACGCCTCCCCGACGAAGAATCGAACATCATTCTGCGTTGGGAGAACCCGTCTCTCGATTCAACGACCGTTAGCGTAAACAAAACTGGATTCATGTTCACCTCTTTCACACAACCTCTCACCCGATATAATGGCCCAGAGAAGGATCGCCTGGAGACTTTCATGCAGGAGCTCAAGGGCTTGTTCAAAGTTCGGTGCGAGACTATTGACGCCGCGCTAAGAAATTGGAAACCTGTCGAATTCCCAAGATTCACAAAAGAGGCTGCCACCGCCGACTACTAATAATTCCTCGCGATCGTGGATGAGGCTATCGCTGATATTTCTGAACCAGCCCCCGTCTGCGAGGTCTCCCACCCCAGCCCCTCGTTCAGGTGAAAGCAACCTGATACCCCTGACAGCGTGCAGGTCTCTTACGTGTTGCCCCACCCAAAACACGCCGACTTTCCAGTGGTGGTACTCGCAGCTCTCATGGCTCTCGTGGTCAGACGTCTTTCATGGGCGGCGCGGAAGGCTCTGGTTTGGGCATGTCCATGTCTGTCGAAGACGATATTCCGACCAAGCCGACCCCCACTCGCGCTTCCGTCGGTGTCGAACAATGGTTCACCTCTGCGCAGCCGCCGACCATCTAAGGTCATTAACACTATGCATATCGAGAGCGAGGTCAGTGACGAAGGAGGAAAGGAGCTTCCGACGATGACTACGCATTAGGTAACAGGCGCAAGGGAAAGGGCAAACGCTGACTACTTATTGCAATCCAGTTTTGTATATTCCATTTATCCCTCACGCTCTGCTTCAGTATATTTTCGAGATGTTATTCCTATAAATAACCGTCATTCAGCTCAGCATTGTGCCGTCGGAACTCAGATAGGGATCCGTAGCGCGCGAAGGTTGGCTCACTCTTTGATTTTCGTTTACCTCGGGAGGCTCAGTGTACTTAACTGCCATCGAAAATCTCACGAATAGTCTCTTCGTTTTGGGATGCTACCAGCTGCTGACATATACAGAAAGTTGACAGTAAGAATATATAGCATTGAACAGACATCGTAGTCGTTAGATTGGGCTACTCGTATCCAAACCGGTTTCCGACGTCGGAGTACTCAGGTATCTCGCACTTGCCCATTCGGCTTGTTTCATCTCCGCCTCGAACACAACATTAACAAATTTACCAGCGTGGCGGACACCTGAAGTCAACGTCTGCTTGCTGTGCCGATCTTGGAGCCCCAGTTCACGCATGTGACCCAGCCGGTACGCTGTATCCCATCCAATTTTCTGGGCTTCTTCCTCGGAAATACGCTCAGCGCGTTGAGCGAGATTTGTATACCCCGCTCTCAGCCAATCTGCAATGTCGTATTGCCGCGCAAGGAGAATGAGCTCGATATCGTCAATGTCACCACTTGCGCGAAGACGATCAATGGCCGATTTCCGGGCAGCGAGGAAGTTCCATCGAGTGGCTAGCTTGAGGACAGAAATCCAATCCTCCTTTGTGTTCCACTTTGGTCCTTCCTCGTTCGAAAGGAGCGTTGGATAGTTTCTGCGATTGCATTTCACATTCCGAAACATCTTCACAAAGCAACCACAACTCACAGCGGATATAGCACGTTCAGCAGAGCTTCGAACTCGGCCGTGTGTATCCCTCCCAACAAGACGGGGTTCTCGTCGGTTTGTCCTTCGCATGGCACGTCGGTGCGGGATGGAAACGTAAACATTTGGGCGAAGATATCCGACGAGTGCTCGAAGTGATATCGCGGCACCTTGAAGATGCAATCCTCGACCTGCGCACACGATCAGCGCGATTTTGTATGCAGCGACGCGCACGAATCAACCTTGAATGTGATAGTCTCCAGATAATATCTCTGGTGACGCAGGCTAACAGCGCTGTCCTGCGAAGGGCCGTCTGCTCTAGGGTCGTTGGGGGGGTCAGCATTTGACATTGTGCGATAATGTTGAGCGTAGAGGATGGGATTAAAATACACGCCTCATGCTCTTCTCGTGGTCTAAGAACTTGCGCGGGCGCTACTTGGGCCAGCCGTCGACACGACACGACAACTGGGGAAATAGCAAGACTGTTCTACAGTCCTACGCAGGCCAGTGGCCTCGCTGATGACCATGGCTTGACCATGGCTACTTGTTGTATGTTAGCGCCAGAAAGATGATTTAATCAAGCCCACAGGACGGTAACTCAGGCTCCGGCAAGTATTTTGCGCCACCTCGTTTCATCTTCTCGAGCTCTTACCGAAAACAATACTTTCAATCACGGCACTCTCAAGAGAGTTGTTTAGTGACGAGTTACGCTGGTCTTGACTTGATCATACTCCAGTGCCATTTCACACATCTGACTCGGACCGACTCGAAAGGTTGCCTCCCATCCAATGCTCGGTCACTCTGAATGTGTTCAGGGTGCTCTCTCACACGCCCACCGTACTCGCGCGAGAGAGGCCAGCGTAATTGGTGGGTTACTGCCAGCAACCAGGGGTCAGAACGCTACCAGTGTCGATCTTGATGTCGACCGCAGCTTTTCCTCGACGATCCAAAGATCATAAAAAAAAGAGTGGAAGCTAGCATGGGGAGTATAGGAAGAATAATCGGAGTTCAAAAAGCCGCAGAATCAGTGGTTTCGACTCAGAGTGACGGACAGAGTTGGTCTCCCAGAGGCAGAATAGACCAATTCCCTTCAACTTCGCGTTACTCAGGCGTCAGATAGGAATCCGTAGCGCGCGAAGGTTGGCTCACTCTATAAATTTCGTCTGCCCTCAGGGAGACGACTTAGACAGCTGCAGAGTCGCAATCTGTTCTGTGTTCAAACCGTCGTCATGGTCGAAGTTTGAACGCTAAAGGGTGGCTGTGCCGGGCTGGTGTTTCTACCTCTTTCTTCGACCTTGCCCCTCAGCTCAGCTCGCGTACACCCGCGTTTACTAGGAGCGCACTGCTGTTCGATATATCCACAGTAGTAGTCTCTGCAAAGGTTCTCGGAATCAAATTCATCGAACCAATCAAAATACCAGCACTCGTCAAGTTGGATAAATCTACCAGCGCAAATAGATATCTGCGTGTGAGCTCAACAAGCTGGTTGTCTCATGGAACCCATGCACTACGCATGCTCTATTCACTCAGACTTCAACTGCTTCAAATCAAGCCAAGTCTGAAAACATCTTTCTTGACTGTTCCAATTTCGACTGGCTGTTGCGATCATCATGTTACACCGAGACGGCGTGCTTTCGAAACCAAAGAGTCCGCCTTCAGCTATGTATGCCATTCGGAATTACTTCGCTTTCTGCTTTTTCTCTGGACCGCTGTGGCCTCAACTGCATGTTTTACACTCACGGTATCTTGACCCGGATCCCACATATGTACCCTGCGCTTTGTGAGATGGTCAGCCTGATGCAGATGCATTTATACTCCGCCATGATACAGATTGCTGTAAATCTGGAAATGATGCCCACTCATTCGCCGTATATATGGCCCGACAGCGCCAACAATCCTCAATACTTCCCCATCCTCCATGGCTTTACCCAAAAGTTCCATACAGGTGAGTTTGGCTTCAGCTTCATTGATTGGTATGAACCCGCCTCCTAGCACCGGTTGGGCCAGAGACAACGGGATCGAACCTTCAGCCTCGATTTCGATCCACGAGAGCGAGATCTTCCGCCTATACCCAAGGATTTAGGATCCTCTGACGTTGGTACGAAGCTCCTGGCAACTTTACTTGAAATATCTCATACTTTTGAAAGAGGTTGCACAATGTAGAGGCGCTAAGTCTGTGCTGATACCCTCAGATTCTACATCTGTGTTGCTGGCCAAACCTTCTACGCATCACCTCGTATTGCCAGTTGTTGCATGTAGACCACCCAGGTCCTCATCGCTGAGGCCAAAGCTGCAGCTTGACACTGGGTGGAGCGCTCCTCCGCGTCCCCCTTATCTGCACAGAGCACACTCAGCCGACGATGTAACCAACTGGAATGTTTCGACTACCTCTCTCTCGTCTCTACCTTCTTCATCTCTGAAGAACTCCATCTTCCCCCCTTCTTCCTCGCAGGAAAAGCTACCTTCAAGATATCCTTCCGATCAGGACTCGACTCGAGATCTATCTCGCTCCTTCACCGACACCCAGACAGTCCGACCCCAGCCTCGTCCACCGCCTTCAAGCTGCCGTTTCCTCGGCGCTATGATACCCAAGGTCCCCTCGTCGAAGCTCTCGAATCTGGTTCAGACGAGGCGCAGAGTCGATTCACTCACCTCCACAATTGATAGCATCAAGTCGAAGCCCTTCGTACATTCCGATCCCCACAATCCCTTACACGGCATCACGGTCACTGTCACTCGCCAACGCCTCGTCTCCGACGCCAAACCATTGCCGAAACTCTTTTCGAGGATGCAGAGCTCGAGCTCTTGCAGTCCCTGTTCGAGTCCGAGCGGGAGCACGGCATCTTTGCTGTCGGTATCTGCACCCTCCCTTCGAGCCTTGAGCCCTTCTGGGGTGCTGCCAAATCTAGATAAACCTCTCCCTACGCCTATACCCACGCCTGCAGAAGAGGACAATCCGGAACTGCCAACCAGAAAATCAGATAATCATGCGGATGACGAGGATGTGCAGGCTTCCTGTCCATCTATTCTTGCTTTCGAGCCGGACGACCAACAGCCGTATACACTGGCTGCTGGAATCATTGCAGATATCAAGGGCCCTGGTATCGAGCTTCTTGATTCTGATTCAGATCCCGACCTCGACTTGTACGACTCGGAGGTGGTGGAATTTAAATCCCGAAATGCTGTAGTGTTGACACCGGCCACGGCGACCCGAATACATTTGAGGCTCCCGAAGCGGCGGAAACGGTACAGTAGCCGGCCGTCTATTCATGCGCCGTAGCTGATTGTATTCTTTGAACTAAGTATCTATATTCCTTCACCATGTGTACATCTATGCATCATCCCCTTGTCTTACCTTGTCACTTGTGTGTATATGCCCGTGCTGCCAGAATCAAGGTACTGTATCTTTGCGATGGCCGACAGTTAGGCTTGAGGGTGTCCAGTGCAGTCGAAGAATCTCGTCCTCAATTCGCTCCAATCTCCGCCTATCTAGCTATCTCGTCAATATGAAGGTGGAAACATTCATCTATCCAATGTAACGGAGAAACAGAACCTCTTCCTACATTCAAAACGCGGTCAGCTGACCTCATATATTGCCTCACGTCAAGCGCGAGGCTGGCGTCTGCCACGTTCTAGGGGACAAATCACGAATTCTGGGGTGATATGTGAGATTCATACGGACTATTCTAGGGCTCGAACGAAAACCGAGGACATAGTAGTGCTTCATACATTCAAAAGAAATTACTTTCCCCCTTCTTCAAACAACTCGAAAAAAACACAGGAAACGCGATTCAATTAGATCTTCTCCAGTACAAAGGCTTGATCTTCGATGCGGAAGATACTTTTTTTTCTGGGCTGTTTCGGTCCGGTGCAAGCAAGGTGCAAGTAGCTGGAATTTTGAACTCCACCGGGGAGCTGACCTGTGTCGAGAAGATGGCCTCGAGGCTTGTCAACGGGTCCGTCTCAGGGACCTTTTATACTAGAATGACTCCCAAGGCTCGTATATCTACGGATTCCACGCCCAGAATTAATCAGTGAATCACCCTGGAGCACCTCTGTTGCTATCATGGCACGGTCTCAAAAATCCCACACAACTGCGAAACAGACCTCAGACTCTCTCAAACAGCAGCTTGATAATCTAGGTTAGCATTCCCTCCTTGTCTAGATATTTCCTTTGGCTAACCCTTATGCGAAGTTTGTCAACTGCTCATAAACGTGTCTACCCATCTGCCGTCCTCGCAAGATGTCATTTCTACAAGCACCCCTCGTGACGAACTCTCCGATCCCAAATCAGCGTCAGGCAAAACGAATTCGAGTCCGAGTCGGCGGCCGCCTAATCAGTTCCTTTGTTTTCGCTCCTGGCTATTGAGTCAAGAGTGGTTTCCCAAGGAATCGACGTTACAGCCGGTGGTGTCGAAAGCAGCGGGAATGGTGTGGAAGAAAATGACGGAAGATCAAAGGCAGCATTTTGTTGAGCAGGCTGAGAAAGTCAAGCTATCTCCCGGCGAACATGCTTTGAAGGACCGCAAGCTTGGGAAGAAGTCGAACGAGAAACAGAAGGTATGGATTTCAATTTGTGGAATTAGCCGTGTTTGTAACTGAGAAATTTCACCAAGCTTCCGCATGAGCATACTGGAGCAGACCGCAATGAAACTGAGCATGCATCCAAGTCGACTGGTACACGACGCCCAGCAGCGCAATTCTGCGTCGATGCCCAGTTCACGGGTTCTGCGTCAACCTGCGTCTCACCGACTCTACTTCAATCTCCCCACGAGTACGCGGAGCTGTATCCATGCATCGACCCGACCCCGACGACCATATGCGCCCAGTTCAATGAAATGTTTGAGATCAGGAAGATTTCGGCAGACAGGTCCCTTGAAACTTTGAAGATCAGGGCTGAGAGCTGCCCCCACTTGCTTCAAGAAGAATTTGGACAGCCTGCAGAGGAAGAGTATGAGCTGGAGATGTTCATGAAGCAATACATCAATTTCCCGAAGCAGGACGATTGATTTCTGCATAAACAAGAGGTGGATGGAGAGGTCTGGAATCGTTGTACAATAAGCATACATTGTCTGGAACCGTAGTTGTGAGAACTACACGTTTGATTTGCGAACGCCCAAGGACCTCTAGCTGTTCACGACGCTTTGAGCGAAGAAGTTGCCCGGGCAATTTTCTCTTCGAGCCTGGGCTTTACCGTACTCCTCCATTCGTCCTCGAGAATGCTGTACCAACACATACTCATGTATCCCCCCGTGCCGTTTGCAAAGCTGTCCCGATTAATCCCTTCCAGAGTGGCACCGGCTTTGTCCAACCATCCACGCATACCGACGTTATCAACAGCCGTAACAATCTGGGCGCGATGGAGTTTTCGATCCTCGAAAACATATGACAGCAGCGTGTATAACGCATCAGTCGCTATTCCTCCGCGAATGTAGTCGGCACCGATGAGGATCCCGAGACTGCAGCACTTGAACTCGAGGTCGATGTGTGTTACACTGACACTGCCCACGAATGTAGAGGCAGGGTTGGAGCCCGGAGAGAAACTGGCCAAGTGAATATTGAATGGGACGCGGGTCTCGTCTGCTGCGCGTTTGAGTCTGATGGCACGAGCGTCTTCCAGTGAGACATGTGTGGGCGTAAAAGGAAGATAGCGACGGGTGTTTGGGTGAGAACGTAGAGCAGCAACGCAAGAATCGTCCTCTTCTCGAGGGCGAATGAGGACGAGGCGTCCAGAAAGCGAGGGCAAAATATCAGGTCTCATCGCTGCTATGAGTCAAGCAGCAAATGAAGCGAGGCGCATCGGATAAAATCCCGAAATCACAGAGGTACAACGGCGAAATCGTCAACCATGGGGGTCAGCCAACATGAAACCTGGCCAAAGTCTTTGAACAAAATGAAGAACCAGTCCAATTCACAGACTGAACGCCAACGACATGAAGGTTTAGAACAGCAAGCAGTCTTCCCGATCAAAGCCCCACCCTACGCGGAACTGTCATGATCTCTGCTTTTCCATAGCCCCCGCCACTCCCAAACCCCAGATCCACTTTGCGCGAAGAATAGGAAAGTTAGAAGCAAAGCGAGCGGAAAGCCCAACGAAACTCTCTCATACTGGTAACGAGATAAATCTTGGGAACGCGCAGCATTTTTGGACGCGACCTTGGGTACTAGTTCGATAGTCGGCTCAAACCCTGAATCCTCGCTCTCGCCATGGCTTCCAATGCGCCCCCAGAAGAGCCGCCTTCAAAGGTTCTTGTTGTGTGTCCAACCTATGCATGTCGACTCGAAACGCCTCTAAATTTCGTTGTAGACTTCGGTAATACTGTTCTACATCGTCGCTGCCCTGGCGGTATGTTTTTTTTCGCTTTGTTCGTGCACTTTCATTCTCATTTGACGCGGCGGCCCCCAAAACAGATGGTCATGGCGTATGTATTGTTATCCGAACACCAACCCCGGGGTCTAACGCGTTCACAGCAACAAAGCAGTCTTGAATGTAACGGACGCCCCGCTCTTCTTTCTTCTTATACAGCTTATCATTGCTGTCCTGCTGTTTGGGATAGCAGACATTGCACGCATCTCCTCTGAGCGACTTACGTTCGACCTCAAAACATGCAAAGGTCTTGCCTATGTGGTCGCGCTGAATGTCGTAGGTCTCAGGTGATTCTTACTGTTTCCGCAAGTATCTTACGGACTAACAACCATATAACAGTTTCAATAACTACACGCTGAAGTACGTCGACGCCTCGTTCTATCAAGTCGCACGCGGACTCGTTCTTCCCTTCACTGTTGGCGTCTCCTTCGTAATTCTCCATTCCCGTCCGTCCCCTCTCATCCTGGTCTCCTGCGCAATCGTCACAGTCGGCTTCTTCATCGGCGTTCTGCTGGATGGTACCCCCCTCTCCCTCGTCGGCATAATATTCGGTGTCGCTAGCTCTTCCATCACCGCCCTCGCGTCTGTCGTCATAAAGCAGAGTCTGCCGGTGGTCAATGGGAGCACGATCCTCTTGGCTTGGTATGCCAACCTCCTGAGCGCGATCGCTCTTGCGCCAATCGTGCTCATTGCCGGTGAGGGCCCCGCTATACTTGCCTTGCTTTCCGGGAACCCGGCGGCCAGCGGCGATGCAGCCATTAGAGCGGCAGCCGATGGCACGACGAGTCAATTGAAGACCTTCCTCTGGGGTTCTCTTATCACTGTAGGCCGTTGATATGGTACGCGGGGCCTTTCGTCTGATTCATTGCAGGGCGTGATTGGGTTCCTCATGAGCATCGCGGGCCCACTCTCAATCAAGGTCACCTCGCCCATCAGCCATATGATCTCGTCCGCCGTGCGTGGCGTGGCACAGTCCTTCCTCGGTCTCTGGTATTTCAAGGATGTCATCTCGAGGTGAAGCACTCTATCCGTTACAGTGAATGAGTTTCCCATTAAATCCATTTCAGCGGACGCGCGGTATCAATCGCAATCGTGCTTGGCGGCTCGATATACTATACATGGGTGAAGAACAAGGAATCAGAAGGGGCCGCGGCGGACACTGCTGCGTACAATAGAGTTGCGATGGATGACTTGGAGAATGGGAAGCTAGATATGGATGAGGGTCCAGACTCGCCGGAGGAGCTTGAACGTCCGACACGATGATTTTCTTTTCTTTGATTATTGGTGGATTTTGTGATACTAGAGCCTAGACTATTCCCTTTGATGTATTAATGGACATAAACTACGATTCATTGCGTTGGATTGGGGGGTCAAGAGATGGGACATCGATGGGGAGTTGCCTTTTCGGGTAAGTTAGTTCGTGTTTCTCGAATGCCTACATGCAAAGTCTGCCGTTTGCCTGTGACTTATAGCCGCACGTCGCTCCCCAGACATTCATAATCTTTTCATTCCTTGTATGATGCTTCGAATGCCGACCGTATACTTTGCTTATCTTCGCGACACACCTGCCAGTGGTTGGGTAGTAAATGAAGGACGTGCCACGGCGAATAATGCTCCATGAAAGCTTGCTCAGCTTCTGGAAAGCAGGGATATCAGTGAAGTGGACCCAGCGGCACTTTGGCGCACTGGCAATGAATGAAGCGATGAAGCTCAAGGCTCAATTCCCCCTCTCAGAACGAAGGAATTCCACAGTCACTTTGGCAATGCTGTAAAGCCCCAGAGACGACTTGCTGATTATCTCGGATACTAAGATAATCACTCATATGGAGCTGAGCCTACTGCGTTTGAACGTCTTGTGTTCATGGAAAATCCGTGCAAGTAAGCGACTTGTAGGCTGTTTTTAATGCGGTTTACCGAGATAGACCTTTACCTTAACCAGTTTTGACACACACAGAGAGCATTGTTCCTGTCCTTTCTGAACTTAGGGCCGCCCTGTCGCTCAGATAGGGTCCTAAACGTCCGATGAACCTCAATAACGAGGGACCTCATCGCAATGATAGAATTCGGGATTAAATCTGGAAAGCTTTGCCTGATATATCATGCTTGGCAGATCGCTGAGCTTCGAGCTTCAAAGGATGGGCAAAAACACCTCGCTAGGGCCAAGAATGCGCGCGTTATTTGAGAGTAATTAATAGATAGGGAGTTTATGCCATGTGCTGGGTCGCACAAATGGCTCAAAGACGGGAGTGTGGGACTGCTCGGCTGAGTATGCCACGGCAACGAGATGAAGAAGAGATCTTCGAAAGGATAATACCAGGGCCGCGACTCACCCATTCTGGAGTGGTACTTGCTCTCTACCAGCTCGACACCCGGGCCGCTTGAGGGTACGTCATCGCGGATCTGAACCCATTTGAAATTCAGGTCTGAATGCTCTGATCCAACAGGAGCAAATACCGTCTAGGCCTATATAAAGGGGAGTCAGGATGCGGGATTCAATCAGACAATCGCTCCAACCCACACATAAACCACTACTTTCAAACTTCACAGCAGTTACCATGTTCACTGTTCGTCCCGGCTCTTGCTCGTCTTTCCTTGTTCGCTGAACGCGCCTCACCACTAGACTACCCAAGTTCCAGTTAACCAGGCCTGCAACTGCGCCAGTTCGACCTGCAATTGCGGCGAGAGGTATGGTACCTCCATTGCACAACTTGACGGTCATTGACTTGGGGCTGCATCGTTTTACAGCTGCTCTTGCAAGCCCGGCGAGTGCAAGTGCTAAACGCTTCCGTTAACGCCCCTGTGTTAGCAATTCGTTCATGGTTGGTGATGATGTATAGATTCAGAGGGGATGTTGTACCATGATACTTGACTCTTGTTCGATGGCGATTGTAAATTTCAATTCGATTCTACTTCTTTCTTCCCTTGTGTTAAAGTTCACTTGCACGGACATATTTTGAGCTCTGGTGTCTCTACCGCCCTGCCCTGAGCAAAATCCAAGTCTTCGAAGCATGTTGTTGACTTGCGTCTGAGACTGAAATGCGGCAATTTTTGAGACCTTTTGGAGACAGATAAGAAGAATGAATATAGTGTCCATCGACGCTCATAGTCTGTCCACCAGGGCTCCAGATGCTGGTTCAAATGTTGTGGTCGGCGTCAACGAGGGCCGGCATTTCCCGAGCTTGAGTCTGCCGGCTCCGGCATTGGATCTCTTGATCAGAACGCTCATCCACGCACAACTCAGACCGTTGAACTCTCTTGACTTGCTTGATTCGTGGGATTTCATTCCAGTCAGCTGTTTATAGACTATTGCGCAGAGTTCAGATAATAGATTCCGCAAGATTCGCCTTTCCCGCCGATCGATAACTCGAGAAAAAGGAAGCTCACCTTATGTAGACCCCGAAGTCGACGCTAGATGGAATATTCTCTGAAACATGTCCACGCTCCACGGCTCGCTTTTGTTCTTCCTTGTCTTCATGGTTCACCCTATCTCGGCCAGTGGTTATTTCTTGCTTCTTGACTCTTTCGGTGTACTCCATTGCGCAGTATCTTTTCTATAAATGCCACCGGCCGAAAATTGCCTTCAAGTAATTGTTTCCATGAACACTTGCTCTATGTCTTTATCTCAGGCAGCGCCGGGAAGCCTGTCGTGCATGGCACCGCACCATCCTCACGCCGGACTGCGTGTCGTTAAGCGTTCCCATCGTATTCAAGCGTTGAAGCTTTCTTTTCTGTTGTTCAAGAGGAAAACAACTCAATGCTTGGTTTTAGATTTCCCTTCCTTGACGCTATCTGGCTTGAACTGCAAGGCATCCTCAAGCGTATCGTCCACAAAATTGACCGCCTCGAATAAGTTTCCGGACTGTGCGAGTTGTGACCTTCGCGGCTAGCTTGTCCATCGAGGGCATTTCTCAGACTGGATTATCATGCTTCTGTGGCCCAATTCTACTTCCTTGCTCCATTGCCCGGTGGACCCGGTCCTATCTCTCCGTGAACTTCGACATTATTAGCCATCTGTTACAGTTTTTTTGGTCTGCTACGTAGTGAAGAATTTTTATGTTGATCGTTTATCCGCGCAATGCGGTTGCGAGTGTGCGATGTGAAAGCGGTGGACGAGAGAGTCCTCGGCGCCAAAGCTGTAATTTATTTAATTGTCAAGCTGCGCCAATGTTGGGTGCGTCATCCAAGACACCCAACCCTGTCTAAGACCCGAACGATGATCTTATTGCTCCACCTATTCCCATCCTCCTTGGCTCTTTACCACTACTATATAACCCCGCAGCTGGCCGGGTAGTTCAGCGTCCTTCTCTTCCAGTTGTTGTCAATAATCTTGCGGACTCTGGTGTCTGCCCCAACGAGTAACACTCTAGACTCAGACTGCAGCTGGGAAACGGTCCCGAGCTTGACTAATCCTGACTACTTTGCTCTTCTGGCGCAATAACCATGGACGAGATAATTCCTGGCCTGTGGGTGGGGGATCTACCCAGCGCCAAAGATACCCAAACTCTCAAGGCAAACAATATTTTCAGTATTCTGTCGGCTATGCGAGGACGGGTTACTATCAACGAGGTAATTCGACGCTTGTTCCTATGTACGACCTCTATATGTCTACTGACGTCCGAGTAGACTTTTGTTCGCCACCAGATCCTCCTGGATGACACTGAAGAAGCCGATATCCTCGTTCATTTCATTCCCTCCATCACATTCATTCAGGCGGAGTTAGACAAGGGGAGGGGAGTCTTGGTCCATTGCCAGGCAGGAATGAGTGCGTTCCCTTTCTCGAAGCTAATAATCTTCTTTTTTTCAACGAAACAGGTCGCAGCGTTACTATTGTTGCTGCCTACCTAATGTATTCGGAACATATCGATACACAAACAGCGCTCGATATCATTCGTAGAGCAAGACCCAACATCGAGTATGTTCATGTACCTGGTCTATTTTCGATCCAATCTAACAATCCAGCCCGAATCCGGGATTCTTGCAGCAGCTCGAAGTTTTCCACCAAGCGTCGTTCAACATCTCGCGGAAGGACAAAACCACCAGGAGATTTTACATGGAGAGAACTGTGGAAGAGGTCATGAGTACGTGGTTCCTGGATTCAGATAACACGCCTTTTACGCGTGCCTTCTTCTGCAGATGGAGATGGAAGTTTACCAGAGACGGACATGTTCGCCAAATATCCACGTACCCCGACCGACTCCGCCCCCGCTACGCCTGGGGCCGGTCCGAGACGACGCATCCGCTGTAAGATGTGCAGGTGTGAAGAGTTCCCCATTCTCTTGAAAGTCTGATTAATCTATCGAGTAGACAAGAGCTTGCTACCCGGGAGCACATGTTGGACCACGGACAGCTTGGAGCTCCCACTCCCCTTGCTGCTACCCCAGTAGCATCCCGCCACCCCTCAATGAGCATGGTGACGCGCCCGCGCCTTGGCTCATTGAACAACGCGCGGCCGCGGCGACCATCCGGTCTCGCAGAAGCGCTCTCGATGTCCGCCCTTGAGACCGACGATTCCCCATCAGACAAGGACTCTGCAGTGCTTGCAGCAAGCGAGTCCACTGAACAACCTAACGGTGGTGTCAAGCGCTCCATATCAGACGGGCCCCGCCGCCCACTGTTACGTCCCGTCATCAGCGGCCTCGCGGATCTGTCCATGTCAGCGTTATCGATGTCCGCGCTGGACACAGACGACGATCCCGAAGAGAGCCCCACCGCTGACACAGCGGATCCACAGGCCCAGCTAGAGCCATTACCAAGCACTCATGCGTTTCAAGCCGCGACGCGCTTAGGGCGCCGCCTCTCGGACGCCGTCCTTGCTTCGCCTACTGATACCTCCCCGCCAGCGGTCGATGCCAACGGACCTGCCACGACGACGCACTTCTCCAGTGCGGATGGGGACATTGCGGCGCAACTGTTCGCGAACCCTAAGCTCGCGGCCTTCCGCTCACCGGGGTTGGGGATGTCGCCGATGTCGCCGCTAATGTCGCCGCTCTCAGGTGGGCCGCCGAAGACGCTCCCGGTCAGCCCGCCGATCCTCATAAACCCGAAATGCTCTGGATACTTTGTCGAGCCGGTGCGTTCTTGTGGCTTCTCTGCGTCATTGTGTTGTTGTTTCTCAATGTCTCGTCTCTAGATGAAGTGGATGGAGCCGTTCTTACAATCGGGCGAGATCGCTGGAAAAATACCGTGTCCGAACAAAAAATGCGGCGCCAAGCTGGGAAATTATGACTGGGCGGGCATGTGCTGTGGTTGCAAGGAGTGGGTCACTCCGGTATGCTCACAACAGCGCATCCTTTTCTCTCTTCTCATTCGCCTGGATGCCAACAGGGATTCTGCATAAACCGATCCAAAGTTGACGAAGTGGTTTAAAACCTCAAGTAACCAAGTCACGCCCGTTGACGGACGAACTATCACGATGATTTTTCAGGGTTATTTATCATGTTGGCGTTGTCTCTGGGAGTTTTCTGATCTGCTATACATGTATTTGTCGCGCTTACCTAGCACCCACCTCCGTTTGTAATGGTATATACAAGCAACGAATTGATTTCGTTTGGCTTTTGTAAAAGCGAATAGCACAGTGTATACACAGCAAGAGAGCGGTACAATATTTAGCGAAATAAGTTAGCAATAGCTATTAGCTGTAAACCTGGTGGACCCTCTGTCCGTCCAGCCGTCCATCAGTCCGGCGGCAATTATACAAAGTAAGATACAGTTCCAAGACGAGTCGCGAGTCCTTGTCAGTCATGACGGTCTGGGTTGGTGGCCTGCGGCCAACAGTTAGCTGCGTTCGAGCAGAGAAAACATAGACATCCGAGCAGCCTACCATTAGCGCGATTTGGGGCCATGCCCGCCGTAGACAGAGATATGGTGGCCGTAGGCGTAATGGGTGGGGGTGGTGCTCCAGAAGGGCGCCTCGTGTTGCCCCCGGGCGGCAGTATGACAGTCGGGGGGCGGGTGAAGCTGGGCGTTGAGGACGACGCTTCAGGAGGTGGCGGCTTGTTGGGAAGCCGTGGGTCTTTACGAGAAATCTTGTTCTTTTCGGAAACCAGCGGAGTTTGCGCTGGGCGCTTGAGTGAACCTACGTGAATGTGGGGGTGAGATACAGGCGGATGATGGGGTCTGGGAGAACACGTACTTTGGGTGTCGGGGTTGGACGGCGTGTTATTGGTTTGGGAGAGGGCGGGACGTTTCACGGGCACATCTGAGAGATTGTTATTACCGCGCTATAGGCTTTGCTAAGATAAGACGTACTATTTGCTGGAGGCTTTTTTGGAATAAACAAATTCTTTGCGGACGCGATTGTGGAAGAGGTCGATGCTGCAGTGTGTTTTATCGGCATCTGAGCAGCGGGGTTCGAATTTGGATCGCGACTTTGCGTGCTTTTACTTCGCGAAAGGGATGTCACAGAGCCCAGTATATTCGGGGCAGTAGGCAGACTCGAACCATCACTGCTATCAGAAAACGGAGAGGATAAGATTAGTGAAGGTCGTGGAGTGGAAATGCGGGGTTTCGGCTTGGCTGGAATTGACAGACGCGCGGAGACAGAGGTAGGATCGGGACTACTGCAGATACTGCTGGGGCCGTCTGCAGTGTTTCTGCGTATGGGAACACCGCCGCTTAAGCCTCGGATGGTGCTAGTGGAAGCGGAGGAGGATGCTGTGTCATTTTCTCATTCAACGCTAGCGTTTCGAAGAATCGAGGACGACTTACGAGGAGGAGCGGTTGAGGTGATTGGGGTGGCGGATGCGGTGCTGGAGGATCGCGGTGGAAGCTGAGACGTGGAAGCAATGGGTTCAGGTGAGGAAGAAGGGGGACCTTCAAACACATTTGCAGTGGGCTTGCTAGATACTGGAGGTGCTCCTGAGAAACCGCACTCAGCGAAATCAGTATCTGAGCAATGCATAGCTTACTACTTTTTATGGGAAAAGGGGGGGTGGCGGATGCGGTGCTGGAGGATCGGGGTGGAAGCTGAGACGTGGAAGCAATGGGTTCAGGTGGGGAAGAAGGGGGACCTTCAAACACATTTGCAGTGGGATTGCTAGATACTGGAGGTGCTCCTGAGAAACTGCTCTCAGCGAGATCATTATCTGAGCAATGAATGGCTTACTACTTCTGAAGGGAAAAGGGATCCCATTGCTTTTTGAGGGGGGAATCTGCATCGGCTGCTCCGAAACAGTGATATTCTGCGGGGGCGCCTGTGAAGTACTACTTTGGAAGGCGTCTCGAAGAGAGTCCCGTTCAGCTTGAACGTCCTTGAGTTGGGAGTCAAGCGTGAGACGATCAGATTGGAGTTGTGTGATGAGGTCGGCGTTGCGTTGGGCTTGGTTCTTCAGGCGGTTGCGTTCGATGTCCCAGGAGTTGAGCTTGACTTGATGCTCATTCGTTGCAGCCAACAAGCCAGCCTCCGCCTGGGCATGCTTCGCCTTCCATTGATCAACCTCTGCAAGGGATTTCCCGTCGCTCTCTCGCGAAGATTCCAGATCCTTCTCGAGCGCAACGCACTTGGCCTTGCACTCGTCGAGATCAGCCTCGACGGCATCCAATCTCTTCTGCCAGTCGCCTGCCGTGGTCGACAACTCCACTTCCACTTGCAGACACTTGGACGTCCATTCGTCCAACTCTGTTTGAATCGTCCGCGAATTCTTATCGTTATCCTCCTTGGTTTTCTTCAGCTCCTCCTGCGCCGCGTGACACTGGGCCCTCGAAGTTTCCGACTTTGCGTGAGCAGTGGCGAGATTTCCCTCCGAAGTCTCGAGCTGGAGCTTGAGGGAATCACGCTCGGCTTCCATGACTCGGAATTTACTCTGCCAGTCTTGCGCTTCCACCAAATTCGAATTGATACATTGTCTAAGCTTTTGAACTTGAGCTGAAAGGAGAACGTTAGAGTTAACGAGGGAAGCAGCGTTTTGTTCCTCCGCGCGTAGGGACTCTTCCAAGTGCGCACGCTCTGTCCCGAACGCGGCAGCCTGCTCAGTCAGTTGCTTCTTCACATCGTCCAGCTCCTTCGAAGTATCGGAATACTGTTTCTGCTTGTAGTCAAACCGCTGCCTGACATCGACGAAGGCTTTGACCACAGCTGGTACAACTGTGGACGGACTGATGGGTTGCAAGCTATCGGGGTTGGAAGAGAGCCGCTTTATCTCTCCTTCGAGATAAGAAACGAGGTGTTGGTACTCTCCGACAAAGTGCAAAACTTGGGGCTCATTCGCATTTGCCGCAATGAAACCCAGTCCGCTTCCTTCTAGAGCGGTCTTTAATGCATCCAGTTCCGCCTCAATGTGCGACGTGTCTTGGGAGAGCAACAGTTCCGTAGAAGAGTCGAGTTTGGCGCGAAGGATAGTCATAGTGTCTTCATACGGTTTGACCGCGTTCGCGATTTCCTGCCTTTGTGATTATGTCAATAAATTGCCTGGGAATAGTGAGAGTATGGTTCCTAACTCTATTAGCGAGTAGAGAAGCTCTGCATTGTTGTAAATAGCGCCAGAACGCCTCGTAGATTTTTCTTCGGATGAGGCTTCATCCATTCGAAGGTGGACGCGACGCTCGACGTGCAAGAAACGAGGTCAATTGCGAAACAGCGCGCCCTCGAGACGGACTGATTGTGGTTGCCCCAGGCACGAAGTCGTTAGAAAGAGCGAGCAGAATGGGATTAAGTCAAGGAATAGCAGTGAGCGGATTTGAGAGGAGGATGTTGCCGAAGTTATTCATCAGTGGCTTTAGACCCACAATTCAACAAACACTTGTTTGAATGCTTCCACCACCTTCTCGAGTCTACTAGTTCCTCTGGCAGCTCGACGCATTAGACTGGCTTGTGAATCCACCACTTCAACGCGGTGGTCATGTCTGCAAACAATCTTCAGATTGGAATCAGTGCTATATCTATCTCGAAGAACGGCCTAGTGGCTTTTCGGTCGGAACGGCGCTCTACAAGTCGCCGCAATGTTCTCGATACCAAATCAGATACTCTCGATTACATCTGGCTCAGTTCTTGTCAATACTTGTCTTTGTAGACCTCGACTCAACTTGAGCGTCCGATTTTTCCCTGATCTGCTAGAACTCGGAACTAGCTCCGAGCGGTGTGGATTGTTCTCGGTTGGTTCTCATTGTGCCGCTGCTCTTGCGTGTGTCTCTCTGAATTCTGCTCTCAACGTGTCGCCTTTCTCTTTTCCGGCTTCGGACGTGGCCTGTCTCATTGATAGTGAATGCGATGAATGGCTCAGCCTCGCGATCCGACCAACGGCTCATCTTGACCTGCACCGTTGAGAGACTGCTGTCAATGTCAACACGAGTCGCTCTAAACTACAGCATTAGCACTACCGAGCAGAAGCACCCCGGATTCATATTACTCTGCATCGTTGCCAACAATTGTCTGCGATTCCAGTGCAAACCTTCCGGTGCTCTTCCGGTGCTCTGACTGGTGTTGTAGAGCATACTTATTCGGCATACGCACAAGATATGAAAGGCCGGTCTCCTTTCGTATGAGGCACTCTTCTGGTGCGACAGTTGTGCGACATTGTTCCTCTCCGGACCAGTCGAACTACAATATTCGAGAGATTATGACAGACAGTTCCTCTTCTCAGCGCTCAGCCCCTGCGCATTTTCACGCCGATTTAGAGCGAAACGACGGCTTTCCCTCGACGGCAAATCATTGTTCCGGCCGATGTCCCATGCTCGTAGCTGGCTCGTAGAGTGAGTCGGTGTATTGCTCCTCTCGTTGCTGAGACAACCCGAACGTGCAGGACGGGTAGGCGGTGTCGGAGACCCGTCAGGAGTGCATATGTCGGCCACCAACGTGCGATGGAAATATCCCATTGCTTGCTCTTGGCTGAGCCAACCCATGCTGATGATTCGGTTTAGCGGCTACCGTTTCATCAGCCACTGAGACAGGCTGTCTAGGTTACTACTGGATGGAGTCTGGAGGCGCAGGGCATATGGATCGCGTATGGAGGGCAAAGCAGCAAAGGAGCACTCATTCGAATCTAAATCCCTGCAACAGCTCCGTACCGTGTTCATCCAATGGACATTCGAATTATCAATTAGAGCTTGATACTCCCGTGGCTTGACTCGCGTCGGTTAATTCTGCCGTGCTCTTCGCGATCGATACAGTTCGTGTAAAAGCTGTTTGGCTAAACAAATAGTGGGTAAACCCACAGCTCGAGACCAGTGTCGACGTATACAGTGGTGCTAGTACAATTCGAGACCGTCACGCCACACGGCGAGGTGGATTCTTATCGCGTCCTTAACGGAGGTCGTGTTCATTAACTGGTAGGGGGATAGACGCGTCTGAGATGGCGGTACTTGCGTAGAGAGTACAGAGACAGTGTTTCTTGAGTTGATTAGGCGTTGAGGATAGAAGAAATAAGAAATCCAAGTTTCTCAACATACCCTGCTTGATATATTCGCACATCTGAAAAGCCCGCTCGATTTCTGCGGGGTCTGTTAGGTCTCGGTTCCCTTCCCAGGATAATTATCAAAGGAGATGTCCGAAAGGAAATTAATGAACATACGCTCAAAGAAGCGTCGTAGTTTTGAGTGGAAGTTGTAGCTGAGATATAGGTAAATCTATTGAGACGGAAGAAATCGAAGCCTGAGCGAGAGACTGACGCGGGGTCGTGGTCTCTGCCCAAACGATGCAACTCCTTGTAGAGAGCAATGGAGCGACGCCGGTAGTCCATGTGCTATCACGGCCCAGGCACCTCGAAACTCCGTTTTTCGGTCCGTTGAGTTGTTTGTGGAGGTCGCAGAAGGTGGACATCGTGAGAAACACGGTGCCCTTCAAAATTCTTGGATTCTTGGCGGGGCACCGCCTCCTGTCAATCAACGAACGTTTATGGCATTTGACAGCCCTCCTTCCTGTTTAGGAGAGGAGGAGCCAATCGCGTTCCTACGATCACGAACGTTGGACCCACTTCATTACATCCGTCATGGCTGTTCAGTTCGTTCAACCTGAGTCGGGGCGCGCAAGCGGAACTCGGGCGTTTCTGGACAGAGAATCAGATGAGTTTGTACCTGTATGGATCTACCGCATGCTCGCAAATGAAATTTATATAGGGCTAGCTTGAATTTCTTGGCTCATTCGCACCTTTCTTTCTTCTACCGCGATGGCAGACAATTCTGACCCCTCCCTCGCCAAAGGTGTAGATGCTCACTATGCACTTGATGAGCGCCGTCGTGCAGCCCTTGCTGAGGTCGACAATGCTCAATTCTCCTGGTTCCACGTCAAGGTCTGCATGGGTGAGTTGGCCCCCCCAGCCCCCAAGCCTAATGTTCGACCGACTCATACATACCTTCATTTCAGTTGCCGGTATGTATTATTGGAACGTTCCGGGTGCTGCATTACTCAAGCTTTTCTGGCAAGGTGTCGGCTTCTTCACCGATGCGTATGTCGTCTTCACTGGCTTCTTAGAATTCTGGAGCTAAAAACAAACCAGCTATGATATTTTCGCCATCAACATTGCCGCGACCATGATTGGCTACGTCTATGGTCATCGTCAGTGTTCATGCTACACCGAATCAGACCTCTGTTTGCTGATGATATGATACTATTGTAGAGACCCCCGGTAAGGCTGCAAAATTGAACGTCAACCAGGATCTTGGTGTCAAGGTCGCGACCCCCGTTGGCACTCTTGTCGGTCAATTGCTTTTCGGCTGGCTGGCTGATGTTCTCGGTCGTAAAAGAATGTACGGAGTCGAGCTCATGGTACGAATTCTCTACCTCAGTTCATTTTCTTTAACGTTCAACATAACTTCAGATTATCATCGTCGGTACTTTCGCGCAAGCACTTTCTTCTGGCAATCACGCCGTCAGCATTATCGGCGTCCTCGTCGTTTGGCGTTTTTTGGTGAACATTTATATCTCTTGCCTCTATACCAACACCTACTCACCGCCAACAAAAAGATGGGTATAGGAATCGGGGGAGACTATCCGCTCAGTGCTACTATCTCATCCGAGTTTGCTTCCACTCGGATAAGAGGTAGAATGATGACCGCCGTTTTCGCCTCCCAGGGTTGGGGCAACTTTGCCGCAGTCTTGATTTCCTTCATTGTCACCGTCGCTTTCAAGAACAAGATCATCAACGACCCTGACGTCAACCACCTCAACCACATCGACTACATGTGGCGAATTGTCATCGGTCTCGGTATGTAGCACAATCTTCCTTCTCTGTGCGAAATGTAATAATCTCGTCGAATAGGATGCATTCCCGGAATCGTCGCCCTTTACTTCCGTCTTACCATTCCCGAGACCCCCCGTTTCACCATGGACATTGAACGCAACATCATTCAAGCCACCGACGACATCAATGGCGTTCTGACCACAGGTGACTTGTGATTTCTTCCGATCAACTCTTCAAATTAACACAAGTTGAACAGGAACCTTCAACCGGGATCCTGACGCCGTCGTTCAACGCGCCGAGGCCCCCCGAGCTTCATGGGCGGATTTCCGTGCTTACTTTGGCAAGTGGGAGAACGGAAAGGTTCTCTTCGGTGCTGCTTACAGCTGGTTTGCGTTGGACGCGAGTAACCTTTCCTGAAGTTCTTCGCTACAATCCTAATATGTTCATTCGACAGATTGCCTTCTACGGGCTCGGCCTTAACTCGTCCATCATTCTCCAGGCCATCGGGTTCGGTAGCTCTCCCGCCCCTGGTACTCTTGGAGTATACGAGTCGTTGCACAACGTTTGTAAGTTTGGATTTGCTCAATTCAAATCGTGTGTGTGCTAATAAACCACGACCAGGTGTGGGCAACTTGATCCTTTCCGTCGCTGGTCTCATTCCCGGTCAGTTTAACCATTTCTGAGGGCCGAGGTAGAGACTTACCCCAACAATTCAGGATACTGGGTGTCGTTCCTGTTCATCGACAGCTGGGGTCGCAAGCCCATTCAACTCATGGGCTTCTGTGTCCTCACCACCACGTTCGTCACTTCGCTTACCTTCCACCCATATGTACTAAGCCAAGAGCAGATTCGTCATTATGGGTTTCGCCTACGATAAACTCACGGCATCCACTGGAGGCAAAAATGCTTTCGTCTTCTTATACGCCCTCACCAACTTCTTCCAAAATTTCGGCCCCAACACCACGACCTTCATCATCCCAGGCAGGTTTTGCTTATACCGTAGCGTTTTAATGCTCACGTTTTTATCCCAGGCGAGGTCTTCCCTACACGGTATCGTTCCACCGGCCACGGTATCTCGGCTGCCAGCGGAAAGCTCGGCGCCATCGTTGCCCAAGTTGGCTTTTCACGCATGGTCAACATTGTATGTCCATCGCTCTTGATATGTTCCTCGACTCATGGCTGATTTATTTTGACAGGGCGGAACTAACAAATTCATCCCTCACATGTACGCTCCGCTCCGTTTCTTTCTTTCTCGCATGAAGACCTAACATGACTCCTCTAGTCTCGAGATTCTCGCATTCTTCATGCTTACGGGTATTTTCTCGACACTCCTTGTGCCCGAGACGAAGCAACAGTCACTAGAAGAGCTTTCGAACGAGAGCCAAGAAGGCTTTGTACGGAAACCGATGGCGCAACTTGAGGTTCAGGACGGTCTTGTGGTTGGAAAACGCGTATAACGATAGACATGATGCTTTGACACTCTGACGTTTCATCTTTCTCATTCATCTCATGCTGTGTCTGTTCTCCGTGCATAGTTTGTTACTCTATTCTTGCATAATAGATAATTCGCTCCTTGTGGAAAGAATCACTTTAGAGAAAACGAAGACAGTGACGTTTGACCGTGGGACGGTCACATGATCGTGTTTGATCCGGAGTACCAACTTTTGCCAGTGGATTTTTTCTGGGATTTTTCGACAGTGTCTCTTTGACCCTGCTCTGACCTCCGTACGCTCAGAATCTCCCTTGCAACAATGCGGAAAAATGTCATGGAAGGCGAAGAACAGTCCCTCGACGCTCACAAGGCTTCAAGACCTGAACTCTCTTCAAAGACCGAAGACTTCAACGCCTGGTACGGTTTCGGTTTCTTGTAGATAGACAGGCTGTGGATAGCATTGGGACCCGAGGAGGCACCTTTCCTTTGTAAAGGCCGGCGCGGACGACGATCTTGGCAATGTCTCCCAGAATGTTGACTGGGGTTTTGTCTCTTTGCGGATGATGATGCTTCAGCAGACTCTTTTCTTGGAATAAGCTTTACCCATCTTGAACAAGGGGAAGCAGGTGCTACGTTCTCTTCATCGTTACATCACATACACACCGCGAATGACTTCGGGTGTTAACATCATGGTATGTGCGCCATTTTTTGCAACACATTTTCTTTAGCATTGATCGACGTGTCGACCAGCCCACCCTCAATCCGTTTGTCGGCCATTCAATATACGATCATCATTTTTTCACCAGTATTGTCAACATCCTTGCCTTCAGCCATCGCAAAAGTCTGCATAGCATCTCAGGCGATCCAGTCGCATTCGTCGATCACAGTGCCGCGCAAACAATTTACTTGAATGTATCAGACGGCGAACGACCCATATTTGCTTGGTTTTTCGTTTCTCTCGTTGTGAGTTATGCTCTCTCTCTTTCTCCTTGTCCACTATACGCACAACACACATGACGATTCCAACCGAAACATTAGGAAGTGCCGTCCGAAGGCCTCCGTTTGTTCGTTCGCCCTTGCAGCGTTCACCCATTCGTCGAGCTGCCTCTGTCGAATTCGGTTCTCTGATTCATTCGCATACCACTATGATTATATCCCTCTCCTTGCCTTCTCTCCCATCTTACTTTCGCGCATGCTGACAGACACCTACCTACTCTCTTCATAGCCTCTTTCCCAGTGGCGTCGTATCAACAAGCGTTTGAGCGGCTTAAGGCGGCCCGCATAGTATCTGCCGGCGAGCTATTGGCTAATGGTCTGTGTCAAGGTCATCGACGCAGCTGAGTATTCCATCCCATCATTGTTCCATGGATCTTCCGTCGCTACTTGCTTCTGCTTCGGTGCTTGGTTCTTTCTACCACTTGTGTGCACCTTTAAATTGTCCTCGACATGAACGCGTACACCCGCGTACACTTGCTCTGCCATGCGACTATCTTGCTCAAGCCAGTAGCTATTTGTCCTGTGATACGCGCATCAATCGTCAGTCCTCTGGCACTCTCGCAGTACGGTCGCCGGTCATTTATGGCTCAAAACTTCAATCTCTGGCAGCGTCGCTGGCTACTTAACAAGCATAACCATTTTTTGTCGCTCGATAAGCAACCCTTTCTCTCTACACCGGAATGGGAGTCAAACAATTCCTTCGCTCTCATTGACGTCAAATCCACTTACATCATTCGCCGTCTAACGATATCGCCCACGAAACTCCTGGTCCGTCGCCCGCTCGTTTCATAGGTAGTCAGTCAATCCTCCACGTATAAACCTATTCTCTGTGATATTTGGCGTGATACCCAAGCGTGTAAACAAGTGACGAGAGGTAGGAAGCGATGCACACGACCGCTCCTCTTGGAGTTCTTGTCGTTGCAGATTACTTGGAGAATTGACTCATGTGTCTCGCGACCTCTTCGTTTAACAAGCCGCCGCTGCATCCGTTTTCCCTCGCGCCAAAGTCGTTGGGAAACGGGCCGGCGCGCTTGGGAAGTGACTTGATTTTCAACACCCGGGCATGCGGCCACCTGGCGCAAACCCAGAGAGAGAGAAAGCTACAGCGCGCGACCGGTGCGTGCGGGTCGTGTTTCCAGCGAGCGGACCGTGGCTCCGTTGAAGTAACGCAGTCAGGCGGAGATGGTGATCCAGAGAGTGGGTCCGTAGACTCAAACCCGTCAACATTGTCTGCTGTGAATATTGACATTCATTGAGACGGACGCCGGACAACGTTGAGAACTGTTGAGAATGACGTCGGGATTCTGAAGATCACTTGTTTCCGCGTGCAACGAAGAAAAGCGGGACGGACACAAAGGGATGGCGTATATTGAAATTTCGTAGCAGAAAAATTTGGTTCCGTCCAAGCACATTGTAGGTCAAGGGTTTTTGAAGAAACACAAGAGAATAATGATTGAAGAAGGCAGTCTTTGTGGGAGAACAAGCCTGAGGGAAGAGCTGAGCGTGGCAAAATATGAATAGGCGAGATCAGATTACATAATCTTCAGGGCTTTAACTTTTTCTGTACCCTGATCTCAGGCTGCTCCCCCGCAGGTGTGCCTGCTGCCCCTTGTCTCCTCCCCCCATCCTCACCGATAGCTAACTCGGCTTTGTAGACCTCTAGGCTTTGCTCTGGCTGCTGTAGTATCTCACCATCGCGATGGAATCAGAATACCAGCCACAAGACTCTGAGCAGTACGGCCCTCATCCCCACCCCATTCTCCACGACCCGCTATTATACATCTCCAACCTCCCACCTTATGTTACCGATGAAAACCTAGCCTTGGCTTTCGTCACTTGTGGTCCTTTCCGACCCTCGATTACCCGTGATGGCTCAAATAACCCTTTGAATGGCACAATCGAGTTCAAATTCCTCGAAAAAGGTGCGTGTTTATGATTTTCGAGGCGCATTTCTGATTCTTTTGCGCAGCGGAGAAGGCCCTCGCGACTCTGCAATCAAGACCTCTACCTGGTCTGATTCCTCCCGTGCCGCTCGTGCTATCACCTTACCCTCCCGCAAATCCGCCCACACCCTTGCCACCCCCATCCGCGCTTCCCAGATTGGTCAAGCATCTTCCATCTGGCTTTAATGACTCTCAGTTGTACGATATATTCCGTCCCTTCGGCGCCCTTGCGTCCGCACGCGCCCCCACACACTTTGGCGTAGACACTGGCATGGTGGAGTTCTGGAATGAAGACGATGCTCAACAGGCCGAAGAGGCGATGCACTGTGCCGACGTTCAAGGTCAAAATATCGCGGTACAGGTCTATCAGCCTCGTCGTTCCACTAGTGGAAGCCACAGCGAGTTCAATACCAGCGCCCCGTCATTTGTTCCCTCCGGGTCGATGTATGGCTACTCCTCGCCTCCACCGGCGTCTCAGGTACGTCGTGCTATCCCATTTGTCTGCGAGGTGACAAAAGGATTGCTTCCACAAAGTATTCTCCTCCCCGCGGAAGCCCGTATAGATCGCCTGTCCAACCGGTTGCGAGCTTCGTGCATGGTCCTGGGCAGCAGGTTCAGTTGGCACCGCTTGTGGGTCCGGGATCCGGCAGTCACAGTGGACTGATCGACCCGTGCAATCTGTTTTGCAAGGTTCGTTCGTCGTGTCTTGGTGCGCGACATCTTCACTGAAGCACTGTAGAACCTCGACCCGGATATTGATTCGAATGGCCTGTTCTCACATTTCCGCCAGGTATGCAAATGTTTGTTCGTCACTGACGGGACGTGAACTAAATTCTACAAACAGTTTGGTCAAATCGTTAGGTACATTATACACGTCCCACAGCGGAGTGCGCGCTTAATCTTCCCATAGTGCTCGTGTCATGCGGAACGAGAACGGGGAGAGTCGCGGCTTTGGATTTGTGTCGTACCAAACTCCGGATCAGGGTATACTACTTCTCGTCCATTCCACTATAACGCTTTAACATATTGTAGCGTCGGCCGCACTGCACGCGATGAACGGTGTGCTATTGGGGACGAAACAGGTTGTAGTTAGATTGCATGAGCCTAAGCAGCTCCGACAAGAAAAGCTCGCCCAACGATTCGGCGGGCACAATGGCCATCCGAGAAACTCCAGCGGCGCGACGAGTCCGACAGCAAGTGAGGGCGGTGAAAGCATGGCGGGATGGAGCCCGCGTCATCACAGCTCCGCTTTGGGTTCGCCTGTTCAGGCCCAGTACGAGCGACCAGATCGTGGACGACGAGGATCTGGGAGCTACTACAATGTAAATATTCTCATTCTCTTTTCATGTCGTTGTACAGCTGATTCATCATTGGCGTTTCATAGGCCGCTCTCGCGGGCACTCTCAATCTGCCCATGCGTTACGATGATCTCTACTCGCTGTCGCCTGTTGTGCGCACGGAGGTCCTCACTGGCGAGCTGAGTCGCCGCGTGAAAACCATGGGTCTTGTCCCCAACGATGAGCTCGACTCTGTTGTTGACTCGCTCGTCCATATCTCGCTGCAAGATGTGGTACAGTGTATCGAAGACCCTGCCAAACTTACCGAGCAGGTGAACACCATCCGACAGTCCCTGCGACCTTCGAAAGATAACTCACCACGAAAATCGCCGTCCCCATCTGCGTCGCAAGATTCACGCCTCCTCGACCCGAACGCTTTGAATGCGACAGCCAGTGCGCCTGAGCACCCGAGCACACCCATCTCGGTCAACGCCTCGCTTTCGACGCCACCGCGTACCTCGTCTCCATCCGGCTCCGTTCCGCCGGTTTCTGAACGCGAGCGCATCCAGGCCGCCATCTGCAAGCTCGAGACGTCGCGACAGAACGAGCTTACGGATCTTCTAATGAGCTTACCGAAGCGTGAGCGCGCAATGTGTCTCTTCAATGTCGAGATTCTGCGCGCCAAGCTTGCCGATGCGAAGCTGGTGTTGGATAGCAGCGACGACGAGGTGGCGGGTGAGGCTGAGACCATACAGCCTGTGCCGATTACACCACAGGCGAAGAAGATTGCGGTGCCGACTTTGGGTGGGGGGAGCAGTAAGACGTCTTCGCCACAGACGCCTGAGTTGAGCTCGAGAGGGCCGAGTGCGACGGCTTCGCCTACGCCGACGACGCCTTCAGCCGGGGGTCATACGATAGCCAGCCTAGCCAGGTTGCCTGCGGCAGAGATCATACGGCTGGCGACATCGACGAGCGCGACGGGGTTGCCGTTGCCCAAGGCCGATCCGTTGGTGGTGCAGGCGACAGATGAGTTCATTGATGGGTTGTTAGACAAGCCTGCTCAGGTGCAGAAGCAGCAGCTTGGCGATAAGCTGTACGTTTTCATTCCCTTTTCTGTGTCGAGAAAGGACGCGTATGCTGACATGGTATCTTTGTGTTAGATTCAAAACCGTGAAATCCTTCGGTATCAAGGCTGCACCGAAAGTTACGATTGCCCTTCTAGATCAGGAGGACCTGCGTGCACTTGCGCATTTGATGAATAGCTATCCATCCGTGCTGAAGGACAAGGCACAGGCAATCATTCCCCCCAAGTGATACCGCGAAGACGAAGATGACGAAGATGACGACGACGTGCAGCCCCAGAGGCTACACGCTGAATACAAAACGCTTTGGAACGAACATTCACGATCCCTCTCACGAATGTGTTTGTGTCTCCTACATACATACATATCTACTTTTTTATCCTTGCCAACCTCCATCGTATCTTTATTCCGGACGCAGATTCTGTCCGGATGGCTCTCTTCCACGACGTACTCATGTTACATTACAATCCCCGTTGAATACGCCCCCCTCGCTCGCTCGCTCGCTCTTTTCTCTATCCCGATGCTTTCCCGTTGCTCGCTCCCCTCCTCCACCCTGCTCTGTTTCGCTTACGGCCTTCACGACCTTGTAACGACTTCCTCTGTTTTCTTTTTTTCACTCCACTCCACTTTACATACTCGTACACCGATTCTACTCTAGTGTTTATTAAGTAGGAGGTAGGAAGGAAGGTTCACCTGGACTTGTTGAATGATTCTCAGTTGAAGTTGTCGAAGTTGATCAGTTACCGGGTACCGGTCATTGGAAGGCCGGTTGGCCAACAACTCGTCCTTTCCCTACCTACCTACCTACCCTCTACTCTCGCCATTCATGCGAAGTTAGGAATACAATGGCTCAACGACTCTCGTCTTCACTAAAGACTAAGCCTTTATTTTCACATCGAACAGTGTCCAGTCTCCCTTCCCGTCCTTCACTCGCTATTCTGGACGACCATCTCGACTGCTCCTCGCCGCATTTCAGCCACCTTTCCTCAAAACGTCTGCACATTACAGTGTTCAGAGATACTATAGTCCCCGTCAATGAAACCGAGGCTGCGCGTCTGGCCGAGCGATTAAAGCCGTTTGACCTCATCTCGACAATGCGCGAGCGCACCTCTTTTCCGGGGTCTCTTCTCCGACAGCTACCCAATCTGAAGCTCCTCCTGGCTACGGGTACCCAGTTCGAGACGTTTGATCTTGCCACGGCGAAAGAACTTGGCATCCCTGTGGTCGCGGCGCCAGGTCTTGGTCGAACGGACCAGTTGACCTCGAGTCCCCCGCGTCCAAATATGAAAAAGGGCGCCTCGCACCCTACTGTACAGATGACCTGGGGTCTGATTCTTGCATTGGCTCGAAATATTGCTGTAGATGACGCTGCGATCAAGTCTAATCCTGGCGCTTGGCAAAGCGGCCTGGCGACGGGACTCACAGGACGCACTATTGGCATCGTTGGTCTGGGCCGACTGGGAGCGGCTGTCGCGCGTGTTGCGCATCTTGCGTGGGGAATGCGTGTCGTTGCTTGGAGCGCGAATCTAACGCAGGACAAGGCCGACGCGATGGCCGTCCAGTTGGGATTATCTCCGGACGAGGGAATAGACGGCGCCAAAACAATCCTTGTGGTGGGAAAAGAAGAATTGTTTCAAACCGCCGACGTCGTGTCCCTGCATTATGTGCTCGGTCCCCGTTCTCGTGGTATCGTTGGCGCACGGGAGCTCGGACTGATGAAACCCGATGCGTTGCTGGTGAACGCGTCGCGCGGCCCTCTAATTGACCAGCCCGCGCTTCTTGACGTGCTGGAACATGGTCGTATACGCGGGGTAGCATTGGACACGTACGAGGTCGAGCCCTTACCTGCGGATAGCCCTTGGAGACGCTCCGGCTACTGGGATCAGAACGGACGCTCGCGCGTTCTTACAACGCCACATATGGGCTATGTCGACGAAGGACTGATGAACTCATGGTACGCTGAGACAGCAGAGAACGTGGAGCGGTGGCTGGATGGTAAAGCTGTTCTGCACCGTCTTGCTTGAGACGATTCTATAAGTCTAGCCCTCAACACCGTTGCGATCCGCACTTCGTTTGATGTTTCTTCTGACGACTTCTCGCCTTTTGGGGCTAGGAGAGGAAGGATTTTGTTGTCTACAAAGGATTGTGCAGCATGTTCAAAATGCCGGCAACAAATTACTCGTTTTCTTCAGTCGTTCCTAGACTTCTTTTTAACTCTGAGTCAAGGCTGATCTCTGCTCGCTGCCCTATATCTATGAATCTGGCTGCTCGAACCCTTGTAACGGGTCAAAAAGCTGCATGTGTGAAGACCGCTCAGGTTACTGATAACAACGACTCCTCTTCACATCTAGCCTGTGAGTACCGTACTCTTTTATACGTTTAAGTTCTGATAGTTTGATAGGCTACTCAGTTTTGGAAGCGTTGTTGGGTCGCGCTTACTCTCAATGCCAAGCACTTACTCTCAATGCCAATCTCTCCTATCACCCCTCCAGCGCTTCAGCGCATGGAAAGTATGTGTTATCATATACTCCTCCGATTCTGTACTCTCCTGTCTTGAATTTACGCAAATTTCTACTCGTACTTATAAATCTACTCTGCCCAGCGCAATCCTGCAATGGAGTCGGACGAAGGAAGCAGGGAAACGGGCTCAGACTTTTGGAAGCAGGAGACATTTCGGAAATACATTGAAACAGAGTGTGGAGGATAAATAAAAAGTATAGAAATTTGAATACAAAGGGTATTGCCTTCATGGGCGTTTTCCCTTTCCCTTTCCCTTGCGCCTGTTGCCTTCCACATAGTCATCGTCAGTCTTCTTTTCTCCTTCGTCGCTGTCTTCACTCTCGACATACGTAGACTTGGTGACCCTGGATTTCCGCTGACCGCGTCCGCGGCGGAGAGGTGAACCATTGTTCGACGTCGATGACGTAGAAGCGTGAGTGTGGGTCGGCTTGGTCGGAGTCTCGCCTTCAGCAGGCATGGACATGCGCAAACCAGAGCCTTTCGCGCCGCCCAGGGAAGACGTCTGACCACGAGAGCTATGAGAGCCGCGCAGACCAACATTGGAAAGTCGGCGTGATTTGGGCGGGGAAGGCAACACGTAGGAAGCATGTGCGCCGTCAGTGGTATCAGGTTGCTTTCGCTTGAACGAGGGGGCTGGTTCAGGGATATCGGCGATAGCCGCATCTACGATCGCGAGGAAATTCTCGTAGTCGGCGGTGGCAGCCTCCTTAGTGAATCTTGGGAATTCGACGGGGTTCCGATTTTTTAGCGCGGCGGCGATACTCTCGCACCGAACTTTAAACAGTGCCTGGAGCTCCTGCATGAAAGTCTCCAGACGATCTTTTTCGGCTCCATCATATCGGGTGAGAGGTTGTTCGAATGCGGTGACCATAAATCCAGCTTTGTTTCTGCTGACGGTCGTTGCATTAAGAGTCGGGTTCTCCCAATCCAGAATGATTTGCATATCCTCGTCGGGAAGGCGGGTTCCAGTAGGACCATGACCATAGAGCACATAATAGAGGACATAGAAAACAGACTCCAGGTCGTCCATATGGTCGTGATGGCCGAGCAGGGGCGAAGCCTTCAACACCTTGATTGACTGGAAGGCGCGCGTTCCCTTGATAATATGAGATAACGTGAGCACAAACAATCAATGCGACGACCGAGAAACTTACTGTTCGTGAATCGCCCTTAGTTGAACCTCCAAGGATTTTAATCAATTCTATGGCCAAGTCCCAGTCGATGATTACGCCTTCACCGTCCTCAGAAAGTTCGGAAAGGAGAAGGTTGTTGAAACTGATATCTCGATGGAGGATGCCGCGCTCCAACAGGCTGTCGCGATGACCTGCCCAGACGACGTTAGAAGCGGTCATACAAAGAAGTGCGACAACTGACCTCGAACAATATCGCGAATTGCACATAGCAATTTATGAGCCGAATGCGCCTGCTCCAACGTATCTCCATAGCGGCGCACGACGACCCGCATGAGCGTCCGCCCCAGCACAACCTCGGTGGCATCGGAGTCTGAGTGCATAAGGGTGGCTCCGAACCCGCGCTCCGTCCTGATAGACTCTCTATCTGTTTCAAACGCGAAAATCTGCCCCACACCACGTACGCCAACGAGCTTCGCCAACATTCCAGGCTCGGACATCCTCCCATCAGCACACCAATAATCCTTGACGACATATGTCTTGTCCTTGTACGTCGCGCCCCAGCACACGGTGCCTCGCGAACGAATCGTGTGCCGCGAGAACATGGGGGGTAGCTTCCAACACGAATACGAGTTGCTCCGAATTGGCTTCCCACTTTTTCGAGGCCGGGTCGAACAGTTTCCCGGGTGTCATTTTGAGGAAATGCCGGTCAGGTGTGTTCTCCCAGTCCCAGTAGATGGACTGATCGAAACCTAGCACACCTTCGTCGAACGAAGCAAGCAGGACCGCGATTTTGACGAAGAACTTCGGCTTTGCGTGATAGTTGATCCTCGTGGTGTAGTAACATCCGGCGCGGTCGAAACGAAGAACACGGAACTCCTTTCCATCCAAGATAGGACCGTAGACGAACCGACGATTAGGTTGTTGCGTGCATACACGGCAACCTGGGCTTTTTCTACGGGCCCAAACTTTTTCTCTAATTTCAGTTTGACCTCCCATAGACTGGCAGCCAGGCGATAACAGAATAGTAGAATATCCGTTTCTGAAAACGGAGTAACAGAAGGGCCATTGCCGAACGTCGATATGTCGGGTTTCGATTTCAGAGTCTTGCCAGGGGCGGCGTCGCTTGGAGTGTGTTCCATCAAGATATTGTGTGTGTTCTCCGTACGACGCTTCTGGCCGTCTCTCTTCGTACCCACCTGGATCGCTGCCATGATATCTGACAGTATTCCAACAAGAGGGTCGTACAGTTCAGACTCCGCGGTGGGGTTGGATGGAATAGCAGTCCACCTGCCATTATTGTAGCCAGCATACGTCTGCAGAAACGCGACGACAGTCGCGTCCAGTCCAGGATAGAGCGTGTCGATGGTGTTCTCCAGATGCTCTTGGAAAGCGCTTCCCTGCTCCTCCACCCACGCGCCAGCCAGCTCGGCGCTCACGGCGCACTGGATCTGCTCGACCTTACCATACGCGTTGTCCTTGTCGTGAGAGGACACGTGATGGGGTGTGGGCTGCTCGAATGTTATACCGACATCAGTTCGCGGCTTGGCCCGGGGGGTTTGGGTGACAGAGGGCAACGGTGCAGGCAGGGAGGAATCGACATTCGGCTGCATATCCTCGACAAGGGGCGGAGTGGGGAAAATGGGAGCGAGGAAGGCGGGACGCCCATCTTCCCGATCCTCCCAGTCAGGTGAAGGTGAGGGTGAGTGGACTTGAGGCGCGCCAGAGGGGTAACCCTCGATGGCGACGGGTGGCAATTCTGATTCTGGGTAAGCTTCGTGAACAGGACCGAAGGTATCATGATCCATGGAGGTGCTACTGCTCGCACTGTTGTGTACGGCAAATCTATGGAGATCTTCGGGATGTGTTCTGTTATAGCGCCTTGGTTTCGATGGAGAAGCCGAAGGCAGAAGAGCTTGAAGTGGGGTGAGTTCACTCATGGTGGTTCGAGAGAGAGAGAGAGAGCACGTACACTTGGTAGACTTGTGTGTGCCGCTTTGGTGTGGCCAATTTCCCGTTTAAGCAATAGGGTGGCAGCTGAGGGCGCTTTGGTTGAGAACAATGGTCGCGTCAAGTGGCAGAGAGGGTGACTCTCAACGTCACATGTCTGTGACATCACGCGGACGGCTCCCACACTGTCACACTCTGCGACGACGCAACCAAATTTTCAAAATACGCCAAATGTACCTAGAAATGGCAAGAATATACGCCGAGGGGATCTGAAAAAATCGCTTGCGCGGACTGAGAACGGGATAGATTCGGTGCACACGAGTTCACGTACTAAGTGTAAAGTTTTCACGTGTGGAAACGAGAGTAAACGCGCCACTCTATCGTGCTTTGAAAATTGAGAACCGTGACGGTGAAGGTCTTGTAGATTCTGAAATCTTGACTGGGCGCAGTGGGTGGGCGACACCACAAACAGGACACAACTCATACTTTCTGTACTGGAAGTAAGGTCAATACAAAGGCATGGATTTGAAGTCCTTGTCTCGTACTGACCCAGATATTGCTCATCATCTCAAATGATATGCTCTAGCAGAAGAATAGAATGCATAAGATTCTAGAAAGAGAGACAGAGTGCTGTTCATGACAATCCAGGACTCTGTATGACGACCCGAGAGCTCTGCAGTCGGGCAGCGCATTTTCCCTTCGTGCTCCGTGCAGCAGGCATTGCAAATGGCTACCTGAGCGCGAGAGAAATAAGCCGCAATAATGGATGGGGATATCGGTACCAAATTACCGTCGCCGATAGCATTCAGAGATCCAGAGTTATGTCTGGGTACAAATGCTTCAGAAACGGAAGATCGTGACTGTTAGCTCGGGCTCTATATGGTCCGTTCGCATCAGTCATAATGCATACATGCCCTCTACCACGCTGCGCAAATTCGTCCTCCCAATTTTCGATGGGGGACCGTGACTACGTTGTGAACAAAGCTAGCAGCAAATTGTGACAGCCTCATGGCTAGGACGACAATATATCGGGAGTTCTGCCAGAGTTATCGTTTGTGAAAGCGCGGACGACATTGAGTTCGATCGCGAGGGTCCTGGAGGGAGTTCGAGGACTTATATTGTGGGGAACATGAAGAACTTGAAAACGGTAAATATGTGAATCGATGAGGGTATCCTAGTCTGTAAAGAGATGCGAGGGTCTCATCACAGACCCGCGATATAGACAGTCGGCGCGAGGAGGCGTAGAGCAGCCCAGCAGTGGAGGGTGACTCGGAGGAAGTAACTTAGAAGGAAGTAAGTTCATGGCGAGCGCTAATTTTGATTCAATGTTGTGGCTTGATTGTAATGGGCGTCTAATTGCAACTCTTCTTTTTACGCCCACCGACTCACTTTGCCTTTGACTTGAATGGCATCCTTCCGCGCCAACAGAGGGACACGCAAGCCCTACACTGTCAGTTGACCTTACCCAGCGGCCCAGGACCCGAAATTCAGTTCCTTCTTAGCGACCTGCCCCGCGCAACATCGACGGGCAATGGCTTCACGACATGGCCGACGACGAAGGCACTCCTTTCAACGGGAGCCTCGCCTCTCACCCCAGAGGCCCCACTGCACCTTCCTCCAGACTTGTGGTCTCGAACCTACACTACGAAATCACACCAAAAGACCTGACGGTGCGTGAAAGGAGTCAGCGTCGCGGAAATTGCTCCCGCGCTCGCTCAGGAAGAGAATGGGTGTTCCCCAATACCACATGATGCTGACGACTTTCGCAGGCCATTTTCGGACAAATTGGCACGCTCGTAAGTGAGCCACAGATCAGGGTACGATCCGACTCGCCGCGCTTTCCATGAACACCCGAAATGACACCACGACCGCCCGCGCTTTCAAGTACGACCGCAGCGGACGCTCTTCAGGAACGGCCACGGTCTCTTTCGAGACCCTCGCCGAGGCTACCCGCGCCAAAAATCAATATGACGGGATTCTTGCAAAGGGTGCGTTCATCTCTTGTTCTCTTGGAGCGGCTAGCTTACCCGACTTGTAGGCCAACCCATGACAATTGTATTCGACCTCACCCAGCCGAGACAACCGCGTGTTCGGTCCTCCAGTGCTCCGACAACCTCTTCTCTCCTCAATAGGATACAAAAGCCGCCTTTACTTGACCGTCTCAGTGGTAGCAAGGATGACTCTGCTGTAACGCGTGGACCGTGCGTCTCAGCTCATTGTCATTTTTTTTTTGCTCTAACTGGTATGAAAGCAGACGTGGTGCTGGTCCCGTTCGAACACTTCGAGGCTCTCAGAAGCCTGCGCGTGGAGGGAAACCCGGAGCGCCTAAGAGGCAACCCAAGGCGCCCAAGACTGCGCAAGATCTGGATAAAGAACTGGATGATTTTATGGGCGATAACACCACACCGGAGGTCCAGAATACGGTACCTACCGAGGATGTCGAGATGGCGTAGAGTATATATTACTGCACCGATCGGCTGCGTCTTGGACTTGCTCGGCGTTTATTCTAACTGTTGTCCTTGGTTATATTGTACATACTTTGTAGTATCGAATTATGCTCGCGGTACCTCTACGAGATACATTTGTCGGGGAGGAGGCAGACGTCTGATGCGCCATCATCAATCCGCGCCCTCTTGCTCTCAATGTAACGGCGCTGCATGTTACTGTGGTTGCATGAATGCAGGACGCCCTTTCATTTTGCATAGATAATCATAGATTTCCCGGCGTCCTACTGGCTCGAGAAAGTCTCGGCGATAGTGAGGAAAATCGCTGACACCGTGGCACCGTCCAAGAGACTGTCCAACTTCCGTTTACCATGACATCGAGTTCAGATTCGAACGAACTGCATCCTCTCACTCTAGCTGCCACTGCAATCGCCGGACTGTTCATTCTCCAGTTGTTGCGAACTTTGTTCAAATCTCAGGTGAATTCCGCTTCGTTCAGCTCATTGAACGCACCACAAAGCAGAGTGCTTCTCCCACGCTCTTTGATAGTCCTCCTTGAAGGCAATACCCAGCGTCGGGATTCCCCACCATCCGTTTGGTTTTTATGTTGGAGCCTGGAATTACATCAAGAATGGCCGTGCTATAACGGAGAAAGGGTATCGTCAGGTCGGTAATCACCCCCACTTATGTACTAAGTCCGAGACATGAACTCGACAAACCGCTCCCCAGTACCCAGGAAACGCTTTCAAAGTTGCATTCGTGAACCGATGGCTGGTTCTCCTGAACGGACGCGCTTTGATTGAAGACCTCCGGAAAGCTCCTGATGAATATCTTTCTGTAGCAGAGGCTACGAATTCGGTGTGTATACTGCAGGAAAAGGAAACCGAAACAAAATACTGACTTTCTCAGCTTCTGCATTTGGAACATACAATCGGTCAAGAGCAGCACCGCGACCCATTTCAAGTTGCGGTTGTGAGGTCCACTATGACTCGGAATATTGGGGTTTGTTTCCCGGATATTCGGGATGAGGTCGTGGCTGCTTTCAAGGATTTGATTCCGCCAACGGAAGGTAAGGTTCATTCTCAACCACCTGAGTTCCTTTCCACTCAGCGCCGTTGAAGAATGGATATCTGTACCTGCGATGCAAGTAAGCTGTTTCCATTCAAGCACCCGTTATATGGCAATCATCGGATGGTCTGCAGACGATTCTTCCCATCGTGTCGAGAGTTTCCAACAGATTCTTCATCGGATTGAAATGTAAGGATTCGATGTTACGTTCATTCTACTTAGATTCAAATGAGTGTTCAACCAGGCCGTGACCCGGAGTACATTCAAATCACTGGCCAGTTTGCGCAAAAAGTCGCAAGTGATGCTGTCTGGCTTCACATCGTTCCAGCTTTTGCCCGAGGGTATGTATGGCCCGAATTTACGAAGTTCGTTTACGATGAAGGATGCTGACTGCCAACAAAGATTGGCTGCTCGACTTTTCGGTCACTTAGAGACCGCTACCCGCGCCACTATGGCGCACTTGGGACCCATTCTGGAACATCGTCTAGAAATGGATGATAAATATGGACCGAATTGGCCGAATGCTGACCGACCTGTAGGTCTCTTAGCTATATCATTGGAATCTCGGCGTGGAGATGAACGACGTTTTGTATACACAGAATGACATGATCAGTTGGCTATTGGACGAAGCACGCGGACATCCTCAACGTCGTACTGTTCGCACCATGACACGCACTTTGTTGAATGTCAATTTTGGGGCTTTACATACGACGACGCAGGTACATTACCTTTATCATTCAATTGATGTTCTCTAGGTGCTGAGTATTTATCATATAGGGGACTCTTCATGCGCTATACACCCTCGCCGCAAATTTACAGTATGTTGAACCTTTGCGGGAGGAAATTGAGTCCGTTATAAAGGCGGAAGGATGGACTAAAGCTGCGATGGGAAAGCTTGTCAAGCTTGATAGTTTCTTGAAGGAGAGCTCTAGATTCGTACCGGGTGGCGCGGGTATAAGCTTCCTCTTGTTGACCGGCGTCAGTGTTGGCTCATATTTTCGAACAGTTGGTTTGATGCGACAAGTTGTGAAAGATTTTACTTTTTCGGATGGCACGATGGTCCCAGCCGGGACTCTGGTCGGTGTTCCTGTTCTCGCAGAGCATCATAACGAGGTTTTTATTGTTTTTTTCACAACCAAGTGCGTCTGACGACTTGTGCTTTAGGGAAACTACGACAATGCTCATATATTCGACCCGTTTCGTTTCTCCCGAATGCGAGAGCAAGAAGGCGAGGGCATCAAACATCAGATGGTCGCGCCAAGTCCCGACTTTCTGTCGTTTGGACTGGGACGCCATGCTTGGTGAGTGCGAGTCTGGTTCAATTTTCGTGCATTTGATCAGTTTGCCTTTCATAAACAGTCCTGGTCGATTTTTCGCTGTGAACGAACAGAAACTTATCATGGCGCATATTCTTATGAATTACGATTTCAAGCTCAAAGACGGGACGCGGCCTGAGGATGAGTGGATTGCTATAATGGGAAGTGCGAATTCCAAGGCGGAGATCATGTTTCGGAAACGAAGGTAGAACGGTGAAAGCGATAATTTTTTGGAATTTTGTGTTGCCAGTGTCGACACAACCCATATTGAATCTTAGTTTAGCCGAACGTAGGCCATGAGGCTTTGGGAATGGAGAGACGGATTGCCGCCATATCCCACGACATTGGCAAAGGGAAAAGGGGCCGTTCCCACCCCGCGTCATATATTGAACACTGTGGCAGCGCTCCAGCTTTCGGAGCAGGGAAAAACTCGAAGGACAAAGTCGGTATCCAAGTCTGGTGTTACCAGAGCCAGAGTTCCTTTCGTGAATGGCAGGACGCGTCGCGCGTAAAAATCGCGTCAACTCACGGGACCGTGAATTCACACGTGGAAGGAGAGGGAGAATTCTCACGGTTTTATTTTATATCGACTGTTTGATCGACTCCGAGTCTCGCGGTCATGAGTCCGATGTGCGAAACGACAGTGTGCCGTCATGCTCGGTTCGCCTCTTGCGAATCTACGACTACCATCCACTCTCACCCCACCGTGAAAAATGGCCGAAAAACAGGACTCTGCAGATATCCAACTCGATTCAGCCTCAGTTTCATCTCAAAGTCCTATTGACCCTCCAGAGGAACGTCGCCTTGTTCGCAAACTGGATCGCCGTATACTAGGCATTTTGTCATTTTTGTATCTCTTTGCCTGTGGGTCGGTTTCGTCTGTACATCGGGTTGAAAGCTTACACCTACGTCGCGTAGTTCTGGATCGCTCGAATCTTGGAAATGCCCGACTGTTAGGTCTGCCGCGGGTGCGTTTTTCTTGCAGCGCATATGGATGGTCAAATGAATTCGATTTATTGCACTTTAGGATACGTTGCACGGAGACCCAACAGGCAAACTCTTTGACTGGGTCAATTCAGTATTCTTCTTCGCCTACGTGACTATCTCTTTCTTCTGTTGGACGTATCGCAACGTCTTGAATTTTGGCTCGAAAGATTCTGTGTCAAGTTCCCGCCACTATCACTTCAAAGCTTTTTCCGCCACGTGTATGGATAGCATGCATGGCTACAGGTGACATTTTCTCATGTTCCAATATGTGTCGGAGCTCTGACAGCATTCGCAGGTTGGGGTATTAGTTCAACTCTAATGGCACGTACAAATTCACTCGCAAATACACCCGACTCAAACGATGCTTTCAATCTACAGGCTACCACATTCAATTTTGGGGGTCTTATGACCGCCAGAGTCTTTCTTGGAATCTTCGAAGCAGGGTTTGGTCCCGTCATTCCGTTGTATTTTTGTGCGTGTTCCTTTCAGGCTGTTTTCGTTCTGCGTCATGGAGCCGGACTTTTTATACAGCCTATTTCTACACCAAGGAAGAAATGGGTGTTCGAGTGAGTTTCCTTCGTTTCTCATCGGAGAATAACAGATGGTCACTGACCTGGTTAATAGATGGCATATTGGTTCGGCTTCGCAGCAGTTGCTGGTGCGTCGAACCACACTATAGAGTTGACTATAGTTCAGTCGTTGACTTACCCTGTTGACTCAGGCGCTTTCGGCGGTCTTATCGCATTTGGTGTTCAACATGCCCATGCTGCCATAGAAAATTGGCGGCTGTTGTTCATAATCGAAGTGCGTTCGGTGGCTTCATTTTCTTGAGAGAAGCTGCAACCATTTAAAGGGCATTCCTACGGTTTTGTTAGCTGTAGTGACGCTCTTCTTCCTTCCAGACCGCCCAGAATCAACCACCTTCTTCAACGAACGTGAGCGAGCTATCGCGCTCAACAGAAGAAGTCGTGGAACGAGCGGTGATACTGGCCTCAAAGTTAAAAGAGGTAATTTGTTCATTCTAGTCTGCATTACTGAGCTGAATATCTACAAAGAACATATCTTGATGGCATTGTCGGATTGGCGGGTGGGAGCCCATTATCTTTCAGTCTCCGCCTCGCTGAACAGGCTGCATCTCTAGTGCTATGCTGGGGGTGTCATTTACTTCGGTTTAAACTGCGCATTAGCGTCGATCTCGGCATTTCTTCCCACTATTATTACGACTCTGGGCTTCAGTTTGTGGTTGCATGGTGGTCATTTGAATGTACTAATATTTGTATTCAGGCAACGCTAAGGCACAATTACTCACAGGAAAGCAGAACGGGCTCTGGAATTTTCTCTGTCTGCTGACTCTGATTTTGTTCACTGTTTCTAGTCCCTCCATATGCAGGTATGGCTGCGTTATTCTCGATTTTCAGTCCACGGTCTGACTCTCTGGATGCTAATTAGTTGCCGCCGTCCTAATGGTAACTGTGTCCTGGATGTCTGACAGGCTTCAGAGTCGCGGAATTCTCATGGCAGCTACCTGCTTGCTGTCCGGCATTGGCTATGTGTAGGTTTTTCTACTCATTTCATGTGCCTTGAATTCACATGGTACTTGCTTAACAGACTTCTGTTGACCGTTCGAACCAATGTTCATGTTCGCTATTTCGCCGTATTCTGTATAGTCGGCGGAACGTACGAGACAATTGGGTAGGTTGGATTCATTGAAATGATCAAGATTGCTCATGATTTTCTGTCCTGACAGTCTTATCATTGCATGGTGTAAGTTTTGTTCAACATAGAAGATCAATTCACCCTGACGGCGCCCAGTCGCCCATAATTTGGGATCGGAGACAAAACGTGCGACAGGAATACCTATATTCATGGCGATTGGCCAGTGTGGCAGCGTTTTAGGTTCGCATATTTTCCCGTTGACAGAGGGTCCTCGGTATATGTATGTTCTATTTCAGTCAAGTCATTTTTCGGATGATGCTGATTGGTTCGAACTATAGCAAAGGCTTTGGGAGTGAGTTGCATTTGTTCATATCAAATTAAACGCCCACCAATCCTTCTCACTCAAGTATCCTGTGCGCTCGCGTTTCTCGCTGCGATACTTTCTCTTGTCCTCTCAGTACGTGCAACCAATTATCAGAGTAATTCGCTTCGAACATGCAAGCAGATTTCTTATCGACTGGAAAATTCACGACGCGACAAATTGTATGGTCGCCCTGATGCAGATGCACCCGTCGACACCTCCGAGTTGGCAGACAAGGTTAGTACTTAGCTGGGGATGAACTGTGATGTCAATTAAATGCAATATAGGCACAAAGCTTCCGTTATGTGATTTGAGCTTCATGTACCCTCGATTGAATAAATATATAGCCATACTAGTGACGCCAATTGCTCTCGAATTTTTCGAACTACTTATGTAATCAAAGAAACGCGAAAAATCGTGAGAACATTGACACGATCACCTGTTCGTTTGTTTGTGTGACCAAATGTGACGCACAAAGATTTGCCTCTCGCCATAATGTCCACAGAACCCGACGTCTTCAGCGATACCCCTAATATCGTCGACTTTGATGTACTCGAAGCATCCAAAGAGAATGTTCAGCCTTTGGCCACTGGTCGCCGAGCCACCGCGCTTTCAGCCATCCTCTCCACTCCTCACGCTCAGCGAGAGTCCAAGTTGGCCTCGACGCGAAATCGACTTCGTATTAACGTCGAGATAGCTCTCGAGGACGAGGAAGACGATCCATTGGAGGCATATTGTCATCTAGTACGATGGACAGTCGAGAATTATCCGCAGGGTCACAGCGCGGAATCTGGGCTATTGGAGCTCCTCGAAGAGGCCACGCGTGTTCTCAAAGACGACAGGAATGGGATATGGCGAGGGGAGATGAAATATCTCAAACTCTGGCTGTTATATGCAAGCTTTGTCGAAAAGCCTACTATCATCTACAATTTCCTCATTGCCAACGAGATCGGAACGGAATTCGCTATTTTATACGAGGAGTTTGCGGCGGTTCTGGAGAGGGATGGCCGGTACGCAATTTTGTTGTCTTCAAGCGCTGTCATACTGATAGCATGTAGCCGGAAAGAGGCGGACGATACGTATTTGCTCGGGATCGCGAGACGCGCGTCGCCACTCGAACATCTGAAAGCCCGGCATGCCGATTTCCAGAAACGCATGATGCTAGCTTCCGCTATCCCAGCTGTGGCTGCGTCATCTGCACCGGTGGCAGACACAAAGCGGCCGGCACTCGCGACTACCTCTTCGACTTCCACCACGTTCCCCTCCCAGCGCGCTGCCCCTTCCAATTCACGACTTCAAGTGTTCTCGGACCCAACCTCGGAATCTGCTGATGCGCCCGGGAATCCGTTTCCCGACGTCGGAACAAGGAAGACGCGGGTCAAGGAGAACGTGCCAGAGGCGAAGAAGATGTCGGGCTCGACGTTGCGACAGCCTGGGAAAACCAAGCGACTGGCGTCCGGCGCCGCTTCTACTTCCACCTTTGTGCCATATGTGGACCCAGAAGAGACCATGCCACCTCCACCTGTTCCCAGCAAGAAAGCACGCGACGCTACGCCGTTGAAGAGTTCTATACAGCCGTTTGTAGACGAGGAGCTGCATGCGGATGTTCCGTCTACTCCCAAATTTGTACCCTTCCAGGACGAAGTACGAGACCCCACTTCGTTTGCACATTTACTGATCGCACGACAGGCTACCGCCCCGGCTTTGAGCACTCCAGCTCCAGAGTCCGTAATGAAGGTCAAGAAGGGGGATGTAAACGAGTCCTCGCCAACGACAGAAGCTGAGGCATTGAGGCGCGATCCATTGAAGAACTACGATACGACCCAGCTGTAGTCGCATGCGCGCGGAAGAAGCAGCCCCTCAAATTTGGAACTATTTTACTAATTATGTATAAAGTTTATATGCAACGACAATTCACGAACTCCCATGTAAATCTAAATATGGTCTGCAACCAGGAACGCCTCGATTGCAGGCGTAAGTTACCGAAGATTCATTCGCACTCAAATTTGAGCTTATACAGCTTCACCGAAAAGGACGGCATACTCAGGTTTCCAGACCTGGTTCGTCACCATTTGCAAACCTATGAAGACGGCAGAGGGTTCTAGAAATCGGTGAATTCACTGTCACTTGCCTAATAGCAAAGTCATGAAATCTATTCTGAACGATGCGCTTGGCAGGCGGAGCGGACCAAAACTGCATGGCATGCCAGAAGCAACCAGTAGTGGAGGACGTTTCGAACGCCGACGTCTACTAGTACTACGCGACTGCAATATACACAGACACTCAAGGCTTATCGCTGAAAGAACTCAAATACCTCTACGGAAATTTCGTGAGGGCTGGAAGTTCAGGTCCAGAAGGTGCGAGGGTCGTAAAGAGGCACAAGGTCCGTGCTCCGCGAAGCCACTGCGCAAACTCGATCGAAGGTCTCGACCTTGAGCGTTGGAATTGAGTGCCTTTGCCTGCTGTAAGTTTGACTGATGAAGTGTTTGAATGAGCAACAGCTCCAACTCTGGAAATACGGCCTGCCGGAACCCACCAGGATAGTACTGTGTGGTGAAGCCCGATAAACAGCGGGATATTGTCAGAACTTCAGGGAATCTCTTGTGATTTCGCCCGGAGAACACATTCACCCGTAAGTGGCGGCCATCCTAGAAGACGAGCCAATGCCAGAGTGCGGCAGGATGGCAGTTAGTATTCCGGACGCCAAGATTGCGAATGATTGCCCTAAGTATCCCGGCGGTCCGAGTCGGCGACCGCGAGCAGCGGGAGGATGGTATACATTCGAGAGGAATGCAATCAAGAGGAGTCCTGCTGAGTAGTCTGAGGACAAAAAATGATCATCGAATATCACTTGGTCCTGCAGCTTGAATTGCCTCTGGACACTGTTGTGGTTGTGGACAGACCCAGAAATGATGGCAAAATTGAACAAAACAGCAACAGGTCCAAACAGACGCGTCTCCTTCTTCCCCCGACCATGACGGTTCTGGAATTCAACTGTGATTGCGTGCACCGCTGTTCCCGTATCATATCCCACTATATCGTGGCCGCCGGGCACGCCTGCGGCCATCTTGTCCCCGAAGATTCGATTAATGTTCGCCTTTTCTTGCCTTTCGCGAACTATGAATCCGCTCTAGAACCGAGCATCCGCGGATGAATATTCGGAAGCTCGCGACCCATGTGGCTCGGGCAACTAGTACAAAAGCACTAGACGTATCTCGGACTACTCAGCTTGCTCTGCACCAGCCTCAGCTTGACTCAGGATGCCCCGCGTTACCTCTCTCGTCTTCTCATTGTTCCTGGCTTCCTTTATAGCAGCAGCTCCCGTTGTACCAGTCGAGGTCGCCAGTTATTCGCTCTCTGCAGTCACAGCCGAAGTGGCGGCTGTCAGCGAAATCAATCTGGTTGGCGTAGCGGTACATGAGATTCACTCGGAGTACGCAAAAAAAAAATTGATTTGTACTTTGAATCTCGATTTTGACAATTCATTCAGCCTGCAAATCTCATCCACTGAGAAAACTCGTCGCCGCAGCTTTCGTCGGTGCGTGGTTTCGTCTAGTTCGAAGTAATGCATCTGAGCCTTCTCGCAGTCGGCATCCTTGAAGCGAGTTCTTGGAAGATATTTATTTGCGCCATGATCTTATACCCCTTCCACCCAACGATACCATACCCATCGTTCGTAAAATTTCATCGCGCTGAGAGGCGTCGCTGACTTGATCGCATTTTCTAGACACGACTACCTCTACGAATAGAATACGAACCAACTGTTCCGGAACTTGGATAGAGAATCGAAGCAACGAATATCAGTTGAATGTACTTGTATGAGACCTGCATCGATTTTTGAAACAGGAGAATATCAACCATTATCCTAAAATTGTGTACTTGAGTTGCGATTTCGTGACGGCGGCGATAAACCTCTGCTCTTTTGGGCAAGGACTAACTGTTTCAGCTAGAAAGCTCTACCGCAAAGGCCACCGCCAGTTTTGCAAACCTAGTGCACCGTCAAGAACTTCTTAATCTCAAAACAAGGCACGTACTGTCGCATATGCGAGAATGAAAATTCATGAGACACATCTATCCTGTCTTGCTCTGTGTGAATGTCTGTCGTCCAGATAATTGTCAAAAAAATCTGGGTGAACCGTACTGAACGCCAAAACGCACTGTCCATGTTCGTGTCCACTACTCGGCCCTCTGAAGCATGGCAAGCCTGGTAGCCTGCTCGCGTCCATAAAAGATGATCGGACCCAACCCCAGAGGCCTGTCGCTCCTTTGCCCAAGGAATGTCCACTGTATGAGCGGTAATCTCTAGGTTAGCACAGTGATGAGACTGAAGTGAAGGCGACCAATGATAGCGATCGACAAGTAGTGCTAGAAAGTTGGTCAATTCCGCATCTCCGCCGGTTGTAATGAGGTTGATTATTTCTTGCGACCCTTCTGCGACCCAAGCCTGCCATCGCAAGGAGTCGACACTTGCCGATGCTGATTGAACTTGAATGGATGTACCTACCGTCATATCATATTGCTGCATGGCTTTGACGACTTTCCCTTCTGCTTCGTATGCAGCGACAATGTCCTGAGAGCCGAGACCTCCGCCCTCGAGAATAGTTCAATTGCGTTACGGGAATATTAAGTAAACACTCGTAGAGACAAATTTTACCTCTTCCGCAGAATAAAAATGAAATTCGAGAGGAGTTTTCGGAACGAATCCAGATTTCAGCAAGGCACGATATGCCTCCAAGATGGTCACTGTGCCCGACCCATCGTCGTCGGCGCCAGGTGCGGGTAAGAAAGGGTTCTCCTGGTTGATACTATCGCAATGAGCACCAAGAATCGTTATAGGATCAGATGTGGTTGAATTATTTGGCGCGAGACGAATGATCTGGTGCGCATCATCAAAACAGATTGGAGACTGCCTCTGTGGAGAAAGCGACATACGATTGAGGTTTGTTTCCAAGCATGTTGGAAGGGCACAACTGAGATCAGCCCTTTCTGTTCAGGCCTTGCAAGCTCTGTAGTATAATTTTGGATCCTTTTTAGAAGCCACTCCGAGCTGGCTTTCCCAGATTCACTGTTATAGTACCTGCGTTCGAATCGCGAAAGATGAATATTCAACTAGAAAAGAAACGCAGAACTTGAGTAAGTACATACCGAGTCGGGAAAGACGAGAAATATTCCAAATTGGTCCGCATCTCTTCAATTGAGAGAAAATCGAACATGGGTTCGACTAAGGATGAATTAGGAGGCGGATACGAGAAATACGGCTTCTTGAATACGCGGCCAAAGGCGCTTGGTGCATTGGTGCTTGAGTTCAGAACATGAGTTCTAGGTCGCGGCATGTGATGAAACTTGAAGGCACAAACATATCAAGGTATTTTTTCCCTTTTGCTTTGGCTTGCAGTTTCTGGCGTTCGGTCATCCATATCGCTTCTTCGTCCCAGGAAAGTTGAACGAGGCGCATAGCATTCAGATCTAGTTCGAACCCTGATACGAAGGATAGAATCGGATTCGATTCCTCATAGCTCAAATATTGATCTCGAACACACACGTACCTGGCTCATTGCGATGGTTCTCAAATTGGTGTTCGGAGATGATTTCGAGTCTGCCAGTGTCACTATCGAAATAAGATTGAGCGTTGCGCTTCAGGACTCGATCATTTGCGAGTGTCGATCGAGTCGCAATCAGCACGTATACCCAAAATGTGGTGGAAAGAATCATGTTGGAAGAGGCCGTGCAATCCCCCCGAAGATAGAGCGCGTTTCAAGTAAACAAGGGACAGAATGGTGGGGAGATCCGGGGCGTGAAGCGGATGACTGGCATCTGCTCGAACTTCGAAGTGCTGATTAGACAATTGACAGACGCGTCGGATTGTCAAGCGCCCTGGATTCTGCCAGTGTCCTCTGACTACTTGGCAGATGGATCTAAGTAACAGTCGAGTCGAGCGCAGTATTTACCACCAAGAGAATCGTTCGGTGAAGGAAACTGGAAAAATGTAAGATACGATTGATGCCGTCCTGGTTTCCTGACGTGGTACAATCTATGGCTGACACTTGTATGGGACGCAGCCTTCGCACGAGTTACGCGTCATTTAGCAGCGTGCACCGCGGTCAACGTCTTTCATAGATTCTAAAAGGTGTACGTGCCCGAGTGCGCGAGACGCACCACTCCCACGAACTTCTACCAATCGTGTAGAGATTTACATCCCTGTTTCGACAGACCAAGACCGCCTCGCAACAGCGGAGGCAGAATCAACCCCTTCTCTATGGTGTTCTCGACCACAGCTTCCACCTCGTGCGGCGAAACACGGCCATACCACACGGACGTGCCTCGGGGGGTGTAGATCTAAGGATTATGGACGTAAGTTCAGAGGCACTTCGCGAAGACAAAACAGATTACTCACGATGCAGTTGCCCGCATACCGATGCCCGCCCATATGCGAGTTGTACAGGATGAGCGCTTTTTTGGCGTTCTGGAGATCTTTGAGAGTGTCCAAGACGTGCGCTTCCTTCTCCTCTTTTGTGCCGTTGAATTGTTCTAGGGGAGAGTCAATCATGTGTTCTAGTTGAGTGTCGATTGTCCAGCCGCGATGCTGGAGCGAATGGGTGAATTCTGCAGCTCAGGTAAGTATTCCGATGCTGTTGTGGTGAATGACTTACCGCGCTCGAGTTTCGGAGCGGATATGCCGCAGCGGTTGTCGCGTCGTTTATGTGAGCCTGTGGTGTCGTGTGAGACTCTGAGGAAAGGCGAAACATGAGAAAAACATACATAGAGTGATCACGCACGAATATGGCAAAACCCATGTGCTGAATGCCGCTTCGTCTGCGGATGAGCCCAGAATACGGGGTATTCGAGGGTCAAGCACGGAGTTCCACAACATTTTGGCGCCTTGGGAAGTAGATGGAACACCGGAGACCACGACATAGTCGGGGAACACTAAGATTGTTTCTAATTGGTGGTCATCCGAAATCGTCTTGTGGCTGCCGTTGAGAATAGCAATTTCGGCAGAGTCGGAGGCATTGAATATGCCGGGAATGCGCGGGAGATCTGGGTTCGCGTTGGAGTGGGGGACGGCGACTTTGCGGTGGGCGGATGAGATGTGAGAGGCTAGGGAGCCACTTGTGCGCGTGATTTCTCGGTCCCAGTCTGTTACTCCCGTCGAGACCATTATCTATACAGTAGTCCTTGCGTAAAAACAGAAAAAATAGAACGCGGTGAAGATACTTACCTGGCGGCAAAATGGACGAACAGAGCCTAGCATTTGAGTCTCCATATCAACGGTGAACCTGGAGGGATATTCGCCATGACCTGTAGGCCATATAAATAGCTGCAGAGTGTTCCGAAGCCGAACACACCGTCTTGACAAGGGTCCGCGCAAGTCCTACAGTCCGCAGAGGATACAGGTACGCCTGCAGTTTCAAGCTGACTATGGATAGCCGCTGGATCAAGGGTATGGTTCAGAGCCCATGCCTTTAGTTTTCTCAGTGCGCTCATGGGGGTAGACAGAGAGGTTCCGGAAGACGCGTGGACTGCAGAAAGAGTTCATCGTCAGAGATTGGCGAAAAGTTGTTGTGTCACCTCGAGGGAGAAGACTAATCAAGGGGTAGTCATGAATAGCGCAGGCTGTATATCAGATAAGATAGACCTACCGAGACAATTTTTTTTTTGAGTTCAAGAGTTGTTTTCGAGGACCGTTGAAGTCGTTACCGAGGTAGTGAAGGTCAAGGTGGTGCCGTTCGGGCATTGAAACCCGCAGTATTTGAAACCACCGGCTGGATGGCCCTGATCAGGCGCATGGCGGACAAATTGTGCTCGACGGCGGAAATGGACCCCGGAATCGTTTCACTCCTCGCTAAAACGCTCCAACTGTGGAGAACATACACTGCGGAACTTTGTTCCGACGGGAAGTTTGCTGGTACTTACTGTACCTCGTCAGGCTCGTCAAGAGGTATGTATATGCTTAGTTCTCCATCCCGCTTTCGGTCACCGCGCAGAGGTTCTACGATGGAAATATTTTTGGTGGGGAGTACTGCGGCTGCGGATTTGTCAAGTCGAACGGGGCGGAGGTCGATGAATGGAACTGGAAAGCGCAGTTGAACATGGTTCACTTGAAGGCGCAACACAATAGACGACCACAACCCTTGAAGCGATCATTGACACCATGTCCTTCAAACGAACTTCCCTCTTTCCCCCAACTCCCACCACCGCTCGCGGAAATTCCACAAAACTCAGCGCACACAAGGACAAGATCGTATACACAAATGGCAAAGCCGTTATTGTACGTCGCTAACCTAAATTCCATCGTCGCGACTGAGCTATCTCATTTAGATTCGCGATCTGAACGTGAGGGTCTTTCAAATGCGTTTGAATGGTAGTTGAGGACGAGATGGGACATCTCTAGAACCCTCTACTCGCCACAGTGTACACGGGGCATGTCCAGAACACCACAGTCGCCCGCATCTCGCCTTCAGGCTACTACTGCGCATCTGCGGACGCGTTAGGGACCGGTATGTGAGGTGTTAATGCGCCCTGGATATCGCATGAATTTCTTTCAGTGCGCGTTTGGGACACAGTTGGAGAAGATCAAATTCTGAAAGGAGAATACAAAGTCATCTCTGGAAAGATGTGCGTCTCTCGAGCATCGAGTAGCTCCTGAATGCTAATTTACCGCAAAGAAACGATCTTGAGTGGGATGGCGAAAGCAAGCGTATAATCGCAGTAGGAGATGGCCGAGAAAAGTACCTTTCTCTCCGATTTCGATGTGACATCCATTGACCTGGCTTAGATTCGGCCATGCCTTCATGATGGACACTGGGTCATCTACAGGCGAAATCAGTGGTCACAATAAGGTGCGTGCTTGAGCATAGAACGTGAATCGTCCACCAGCTGAGCGATGTACAGGCCATCAACGCCGTTGCCATCCGCCACCAGCGCCCGTTCAGGGCGGCGACTGCTGCAGATGACGCGTCGATCGTGTTCCATCAAGGTGCGTTCAGCTCAGCTTTATTTTCACGTCGTTTTTGACGCGCTGAAATGCAGGCGCGCCGTACAAGTACGATAAGGTACTTGAACTGTTGTTCAACGACGAACCTTCAACTGATCGTCAGATCAGACAATAAGGACACACACCAAATTTGTTCAGGATGTTCGATATGCTCCCTCTGGAGATCAGTTTGTGAGCGTCGGCTCTGACTCCAAAATATTCTTGTACGACGGCAAGACGGGAGAAACCCTTGCGGAGGTCACGGACAGTCCCCACAAGGGTAGTATTGTATGTGTTCCCGCGTTTTCTCGACAGACCTCTCTCAAGTCAGTTCCTAGATGGCCTGCTCGTGGAGTCCTGACAGCAAATCTTTTGCGACCTCTTCAGCAGACTGCACCGTCAAATTATGTATAGCTAAATTCACGCTTTCCCCCCCAATTGTACAGCTCATCCTCCGTAACAGGGGATGCAGAGACGCGGAAAGCTACCACTACATGGACTGTGGGTGCAGGCGTCAACTACCAACAGATGGGTAATGTCTGGAGTCGCGAAAGCGACATCGTCTCGCTTTCTTTGTCGGGTGATCTGAACGTCTTCGACTCTCGAGCGGGAGACAAGGCCGCGCGCGTCATTACGGTGTGTCCTCCTGGTAGACTCTGAGCTGGACAACGCTGACAGTGTCCACAGGGTCCCCAGAAGAGCATCACAGCGGTCGCACCTTCAGATTCCGGAACGTTCCTCGCTGGTACCGCCGACGGACGGGTAGTCGAATACTCCACATCTTCTGGCGAAGCCGCTCCAGTAACCGGTGACGGCCACACCAGCATCATCGTCGGCCTCGCCGCAGCAGAAGGCAAAGTCTATTCAGCCGGCTGGGACGACCGAGTGCGCGAGATCGGCGGTACCAGCTTCTCCGCCGCGTCGATATCGACTACGGCGCAGCCGAAGGCTGTTGCAGCTGCTGCGGACGGCACAGTGTTCGTTGTGGAAGTGAATGGGGTTGAGGCTATTCGTAATAATCAGAAGGTTGCGCATCTGGCTACGAAGTACGCGCCGAGTGCGGTGGGTACTAGTGGGACGCTCGTTGCTGTTGGGGGCGAGGTTTGATGTCCTTCGTCATTCTGCCAGGGTGGTGAATCTGACTAAGCAATAGGACCACAAAGTTCGTTTACTTGAATGGAGCGGGACGAGTCTCAAGGAGGTCGCCTTACTGGAGGACAACAAGGGTGTCGTATCTGCCCTCCAGTTCTCTCCCGATGGAAAGCTTTTAGCGGCGGGCGATGTTCGTCCTACCCCTTCTCATTCCACCCTTTCTTCCTTGCTGACATAACCTCTATCCTCAGTCCACCGGCCGCATCGTCCTCTTCGACGTCAAAGAACGAAAAGTGATCACCGCCCGCTGGTCCTTCCACTCTGCGCGCGTCAACTCCCTCTCCTGGACAGCAGACTCCAAGCACTGTGCGTCGGGCTCGCTCGACACGCATGTCTATGTATGGAGCGTGGAGAACCCCAATCGGAATATCGCGTTGAAGAATGCGGGTCCTGGGGGGGTGAATGCTGTGTTGTTTGTCGGTGGGGGGACGGGGAAGGGCGGGAGGTTGGTGAGCGCTGGCGCGGATGGGTGCGTGAGGGTTTGGGAGGTGGTTTTTCATGCGTGAGGGTTCGTATACTACGGTAGGATAACAGGACGGTTGTACAAGACTATATGTATTGTGTAGTGTAAAGCGTCGGGTTCGACTTGTATGAATTCAGTGCGGCTGATGGAGTATTTCGAGGCATATCGATGACACGAGTGCTTTCGCGGTCTTCGCGTAACATCTGGTTTCGAGGTACATGAAGGAGAGCGAATAATGCATGCAAATATCAGAATCATATAAGTAATGTATTAAACCGATAAAAATATCTATGCAGACGGTCTAACTGGTGGAGCAAGTCAGACGAATCGAATCTACCGAACCATGATCTACCAAGCCATTTTCGCCACGAACGACTGTACGGTCAATCGTCAGTATGAAATGTTACATACAAGTACGAAGACTTACATGGGGGTAAGTTCTCACAATCAACTTGCGAATCTCATCCGCCATGAGGATACCCGTGGCGAAAGCGAATGGGAGGCCCCAGAACTTGCCCGGGATGGGGGAGGTCGCAAACACATTTTGGAAGCCGGGTCCGTAGAGGTTCACAATGGCGATGAGAATAGTGAACGTCATTGAGATCGGAACGACCAGGTTGCGACGGTGGCCCCAAAACGGATTGGATTGGAAAATCGAGACGCGTCGGTTGCGAATGGCGAGGAGGCCACCGAACTGCATGATAACCATCGTCACGTAGCTGATGAACGAAAAAAACTTAGCGCACGCCGACAGTGAAGATCTGAAGTACGCACTAAATGCACTGTCCCACAGAAACGAAATGGGTGAGTTGTTCGATAGTGTATCCTTTGTATCCATCCTCCCAGCGGTCATACACCAGAATGACATCGTAGAAGCTGAGTCCCTGCAGGGACATCCAGTAGAACCACATCGACATTGCACACGGCCACATCATCAAGCCGATGAACTAAAAGACAATACAATCAGTTTTACGAGCCGCCCCAGAAAAAGATCGAAAGACCAGGTAAATCTGGAAAAAGAATTGCCAGTTCGTGAGTCGCTCGGTGCGGGCATTCCGGGGCTTGCGCAACATGAGATCCGACTCGGGTTTCTCGTACATGAGTGGAATGGACATGACAACGTCGTTGGTCATCGAGAAGCAGACCTGCAAGTACGAACTGAGGGCACTCTGCATCCCGAAAAACACGCCGCCGAGCACGGCGATGAACTCGGTGTATGTTCCGGCCTATCCAAGGGCCAATGCAGTTCAGACAGGCAGCGCAAGATCGAGAACCCACGCACCGGCATGACATATAACATGACCTTCTTCAGATTGTCGAAGACGAGACGACCCATTTCGATCGCAATCGGGATAGAGGCGAAGTCGTTGTTGAGCAATATCACCGCAGCGGCCTCCTTTGCGACGTCGCTGCCGGCGCCCATGGCAATACCAATGTCTGCACCCTTGAGCGCCGGCGCGTCATTAACACCATCGCCAGTTACGGCGACAGTGTTGTCACCACGGGCTTTGAGCTCTTCGACGATGCGCAGTTTCTGCTCGGGGCTGGTGCGAGCGAAAACCTGGATACAGTGATGGGTAAATTGGGAAAAAAGTACGGGGCGACATACAATCTCGGTATATGTGCCAGCAACCGTGTCCCAATCGGCCTCCTCGAAAGTGGCAATTTCGGCACCGGTGACTACGAGGGCACGCACACCATCATCCTCGTTCGGGTGCATGAGATGACGCGGGGAGTTGACGAAGCGTTTGGAAAACTCGGATGAGTGCATGTCGTCGAGGGTATCGAGCTTCTCGGTCGTGACGAGTCCAATCTGGAGTCCCGACGAGCGAGAGATCAGTTCAGGCAATCGAAGAAGGAAGAGAACCGCACCTGCTTCGCAATTGCGACGGCGGTCAATTTGAAATCCCCAGTCACCATGAAGACTCGGACGCCAGCTCGGCGAATGAGGGCAATGGCCGGCGGGACGCTGGGGCGGGGCGGATCGCGGATACCAAGTAGGCCCACTAACGTGAGATTCTGGAGTTCCTCGTACATGAGGTCTTCCAGATCCTCTCGGCTCATCTTCTCGAGTTTGGTGTAATCAACTTCCCGGCGGCAGAGCGCAAGGACTCGAAGGCCATCATTCGACCATGCGTGCTGAGTAGCATGGATCTTCGCCAAAGCTTCTTCGTCGAAAGAGACCGAGGCGCCGTCTGCGTTTGCAACCGAAGTGCACTTGCCGAAGAGAACGTCTGGGGCGCCCTTGACACACATATATGTTTTGCAGCCGTCAACCTCCTGAACAAGAGATAACATCCACTTGTTGCGCGAGTTGAAGCGGATCTCGAAGATGACCTTACAGTCGGTGGTAAGAGCGTCAATTGACGAGGCGACGGAAAGCTTCTCCGCAAAGCGCAAGATAGCAGTGTCCGTAGGATCGCCTTTGATGACACGGTCCTCGACAGCAACACTATCGTCAGAGGCACCCTCGAACTGAGCGCCATTGCAGAGGCGAGCGACCATAGCCAATGCTTGGAAGCCGGTGGGCACTGTTTTCTCGAAAGGAGAGGCGCTGTCGAACTGTTCGTCGAGAAAGGCAACCTCCTGGACACTCTAGCAGTCGAAAATCAGAAATGCGACCAGACATCAAAATCGCAAATATACTTACCATCTGGCCCATTGTGAGGGTACCAGTTTTGTCGGAGCACAGGACGGACATGCAGCCCAAAGTCTCGATAGTCGCCAGGTTTTTGACAAGAACGGAGTGCTTGGCCATGCGACGGGCGACAATGGTTAGTGAGAGGGCCACACAGATGGGGAGACCCTTGAGCAAATGAGTACCCTACCGAAATAATTCGAAGACACATACCTGGGGAATGAATGCGGTCAAGCATCCAAGGGAGTTGATAATAGCACCAGAGGCTGTCTCGAAGCCAGGATACGTCTTGCGGAGCCACGCAGCCCAGATGACGATAGAGAGGATGAAAAATGAAAGTGCGATGCCCGAAACGACCTTGGTGAAGAACCACACTTCCTTCTGAACGGAGGTGAGCTTGAACTTCTCGTCACCGGACATTGAAACGATGCGACCCATAACTGAGTTGTCACCGATGGCAAAAACAACACCGGAGCATGAACCCTGAACTACGAATGTGGAGGTGAGAGCCAGGTTGCGAGTTTCCAATGCGTTGTCCGAGGTTGATTCGATGGTGCCGGGAATCATTTCACTGAGTAAAGCAGAAATGAAAACACAATGAGATAAAACACAAAATAGGTGAATACCTTTCGCCGGTGAGAAGCGAGCGGTCAAATTTAAGATCAGACGAGGCGATGGTGATACGAAGGTCTGCGGGAACACGATCGCCCATAGACAGTTGAACCAAGTCACCGACTACAACATCGCGCGCAGGAATTGTCTGCTGTTTACCATCGCGGATGACTGAAGCATCTTCTGCTATAAGTGTCTTGATTGACTTCATGATGTTGGAGGCGTGGAAGTCGACTAGGGCGTAGAAGAGCGACGAAAGAATGATGACGAGGAGCTAGGAAGGGAATGGTCAATTGCCCAAAGTACAGGAAAAGCGCAACATAGGGAAGCGCAAAATTATCACTGACCAAGAGGACAGAAACACCGAGATTGAAGACGGCTGGATTGGGTCTCCCAAGGGGTTCATAGGAAAGCTGTCGACGGATGCAGCGAACTCCAACTCTGTCCGTTTGGAAGACATACTATCGTGACAATCCAGGCTATCCATATCAACGCGTTAAAGCCGCCGAAGACGTAGTTGAGTAGTTTCTTCCAATACTGATTCTTGGGAGGCGAGATGACATTTTTGCCACCTTGAGCGCGACGAGCGACAGCCGCTGCCTCAAGCCCCTGAACGGGAGAAGAGGAAAAGCGCTGGTAAATTTCCTCGGTAGAGTAAAGGTGAACTTGAATGTCCTTGATGGCGGCTGCGGGACCCGAAACTTTTTTCTTGTCCCTCTGGGCTTCGTCGACGTGGATGGAGAGAGTTTGATAACTGAAAGTTATTCAGTATACGCGGCGGAGGCAACTAGGAAAACCTACTCGATAGCTACAGCGCGGGGATTAACGCCAGGAAGCTCACGGGTGCGAGAGCGGGTCTGAACAATGGCTTTCTCTTCATCGACGACGGAGGACATCCCTGAGGGTAAAAGATAAGCGGGGGAAAAGAAGCGCAAGACACCCACAAATATGGATAACATTCCTTTTAAGACTTGGACCGACCAACTCTTGATCGAACAATAGCCAAAATCCCGCTCTGTCAGTCAAAGCGACTGGCTAAAATCCCGCACCGCAGGAGCGTACGTATGGCATCGCCGAGGAGAGGTTATAACGTCTGCGTATGTGGACAACTGTGGCTCCTACTAGTTCGAGACATTAGTCGGGTCTCTGAGGTTTTACTAGATTCATTGTCTCTGGCCTCGCTCGACGGACCGCACGAAAACTGGATATGATATACAACGATTAATTGATGCCGTTCAGTTTGCCGAACAGGTGTTTGCGATTGATCTGGACCTACTGTCCATATCCCTCAATCCGAAAGTCTCGAGATCCCGGTGAAATCATCCGAGGTCGAATATCTAAGAAGATGCTTTATAATTATTGAGAGGATTGATCGCGTAAGACACACGGAGAACGTCTTGTGAGGAGTCTTGATGAGCCTCGCAGTACTGGAGGCGTACAGGTCGACCAGCGCATCCGGAAGAATTCAAGAAGAATGGCGGTGAGTCTTCAAGGGTAGACAGAGGGTCAGTAAAGACTCGGAGAGTATGGGCAGAAGCAGAGCCTCGACACAAGGAGCGGGCCATCACAGAAGATGGATAAGGCCTTTGGATGAGGACAAGTTTCTTCCTTCCTGTCGTTCCTAATCCAATTGTTAGCCTCCTTTCACAGGATAAATGGCGGGAGCACAATACGTTGACGATACTGAGGTCGCAAATTAGGAGCCTAAGAATACATCCCCAAGCACAGCTAATAGGTCCTCTCGATTGTCTCTCAGCTCAACTCTGGAAATGAATAACGAGGAGGAGGAGGATTGTCGAGAGTGTCTAGTAGAACAACCATCCAGAGCTGCAACTACGCAACTCAGAATACAATTGGACAGGGTGGCCGCGAGACCCGAGAGAAAGAAAGGCATAAAACCGAATAGATAAAGCATTCGTTGATATCGATTTTGAGTGGAGAGAGTGGCGATTTTGGGTGGAGAGAGTGGCACGAGTTTAGCAGGGATTCAAGCAGTTTCATTGAGTCGAAATTGGCTGCGCATTGTATAGATCATTGAGAACGACAATCCTCTCATCGACTCGGCGAAACGGCGAAAAGGCTGAGTAGCGAGACTATGCACATTGCAGACAGTTTCAGTGAGAACGAATTTGGACTCGGAACGAATCGGTGATCCGATGCTTCCGGATCAATCCGACGGTTCCTACTTCCTGTTCAGGGCAAGTTCAGGGTACCTTTTACTCTTTCGAAGACGGTACACACAACTTGGAAATCTCTTATTCAGTTTACAGCCTTGCCTTGAACGGTCAAGAATCAATTAATCAAGATTCGAGGGACCGAGTCTGCTGAGTGCCATTCTTGTGATGTTTAGGTACCGATCTCGAGCGTTTCATGAATTCAGACCGTGGTGCCAGTGGTAATGAAAGTTATTTCCATGAAGGGTCAATGCAAGGTATCCGTGGTATGATTAAGTAGAAAATAAGGAAAACAATGTCTATCTATATGTGAATCTAAGATGTGAGGGGCTTTCTGCTGACGACCAGATACATCGGGGTGAACAGCTAGCATAGCAAAATCAGCATACTGAAGAAACGGCGAGAGAATTTGCACTAACCTTCAGCTGTCCTCCTCGTACGAGCGACGTGGCAGCCACCCGTAAAGCCTCGCCGACGTCGTGCGTGCCCTTCGGGACGATGCCGAACTTCTCCAAGAACCAGAGCAGGTTATGTGTTATGAAGATCCCACTCCAGCTCATCCGCCAGACGGTGAAGTAATCCCATACAGTCTGAGCCTTGCGGATGTCGCCCTCGAGAGGATAGTACCAAGGAACGTCGTCCGGCCGGTCAGCGAGGTCCTCTTCGTGCTCGATCTCGAAGCCGACGGTTTTGAGCGCTTGACGCGCGAGCTTAAGGGGACGCATTTCGGGGATGCCGTTGCCCAACTCGATCTCGTGCTGGAGGTCGGCATGAGACTGGATGGAGGGGTCCCAGTCATCGGTCATGCACCATTCGTAGACACCGAACTAAAACTCGGTTAGGCCGAGGTGATACTCGCGAAAGAGATATAACTTACAATGCCTCCGGGCTTCAACACCTTCATGATCTCGCCGTAAACACCTTCCCAGGTCGGGGCATGGCAGGTAGCCTCAATGGCGTACACTACATAGCGTGAGATTTAGGAATGTTACGAGAAGATAAAGGGGAACACCCACCAGCGTCGAAGGAGTTGGGACCAAACTGCTCCTCGAGCTTCATGAAATCGCCACGAACAAACGAGACTTGCTTCTCAAGACCAGCCTTTTTGGTGTATTTGCGAGCGCGCTGCACTTGGAACTCGTTGTTGTTGAGCCCGACGACCTGGACATCGGCAAACCGAGCGATGGCTCGCGCCGGTCCGCCGACACCACAGCCGACGTCGAGAACACGCATGCCGGGGCGCAACCGCATTTGGGCGGCGAGGTAGTGCTCGTGCCGCGCCAGGGCGGCCAAGAAGGCTTCGCCTTTGAAGAAGCGGCAGAAGTGGAAGGATTGCGACCAGCCGTTCTCATACAGCTCAGTCGCACCGTCGTAGTAACCTGGAAGAGTTGAGCGAAAAAAAAGAGGCTAGTAGAAACAGACGAACCGTTCACTACGTCGGTGTAGCTGTCGACACGGTTCTCGGTGTCAGCTTCCCCTTCTTTTGAGATATCCTTGTTCCAAAACTTGGTATAGTTTTCGATGCGGTCTTTTTGACGACCATCGGCCAACCCATTGCCGTTTTGGAGAGCCATTTCGTGGAAGGAGAGCTATACGCGTAGGAAGGTGAGCAGAGGGTTCGGAGAAGACGCGTGAAAAAGAGAGAAAAAGAGTCAGCGACTTGAATGGATCCCGAAGGAAACCCGCCCATCGCGCCGAAGCACGTCGCGCAAGAGTTTGCAGATTTTGTTCATCACGAGCATAGAGAGGGAGGCAGAACTCACAGGTGGTGGAGGTGTGGGAGGAAGAAGGAAAAGAGAGTGACGAGAAGTGGAACGAGACACGCTTTTAAACTGAAAAAAATCAGCCCATTCCCATTTTTGGCCCGGGTGACATGGCGAGAAACAACGTTAACCCTTACGTAGGGGACTGTATGTCCTTGCTTATCCCAGACGGAACCAAAAGACCGATCGTCGGCCGAAAAGTACTTGGCTTCGGCCGCTGGCGGGAACGTGAACTTTCTGCGCCATCGACTGTGAATCTGAGATCCATTTGTCTTGAATCCCTCACCGCTTCGTCCAACAAAATTTACTTACCCCTTCATCCCCGCAATTTCTCTCGGCAAGGCGCCCCTTTTATGCGATGTTTTTCTACGATGGATAAGCCTGAGCCTCGTGGAAGCCAAGAGTCCGTCAACTTGTCGAGGCTGTCTTACTTACTATCTATGTAAGTTAGGCTTCTCCTCTGTCATGGTGATCGGAGATTCAACCCATTGATCGCTATTTCTTTTCACCTGCGACAGTGGTATTGACTATTGAGTCGCCTGGTATTGACTACTCTGTGCCTTCCTCTCTGAAGCTGGGAAGCACAGTACTTAAATCGAGGTCAGAAATGATTGCCGACACTGATACTAAACCAGGCCATTGGAGGACCGGTTCTCATGGATCATATGATGGATGAACTAAGAAGGGAATCCACATACGGTATACTACATCTACTTTTTTTTATACGACTGTTGACGGCTAAAAGTTTCTGTATACTCTCGGGCGCATTTCACTGGCGAAAACGCCGCATCCAGTCTTTGTGGAAGTAACTCGGCGAAATCGCCTTATCGGGACGATAACGGTTGTTTACCTCGTTCTCGGCGTCATTTGTTTGGCATTGCCGGTCGAAGCAAACATACTAATTGGTTCACTCCATGCCGAGTGCACGACTCTGAACTCCCGACAGGTTTTAGAACCATTTCACCCGTTTCACTTGAACTATGCCCCAACGAGCAGACCCAGGCCATATCGCGCCATATCTCACCCACGTCGTAACACACCATGGGCAGGTCACCTTGGTTCCCGCAGACAACAACGGACGACGCAGAAAAGAGAGACAACCTAGATCGTCCCGAAATCCACCTCGAGAGGAGCCTGTCCGCTTTAGTAGCGGCGCACCTTCTGCGGTACCCTTAACTCCCAACGGGAGGAGCTCACGGAGGGCAAGACCGTTTTCACGGGCCGAGCAACTTTACAACGACTGTGAGCATTCAAGAAATCGAAATAATCGTCATGACAAACGCTAGAACGATGCATATGCAGCCCTCGAAGACATTCCAAATTATCCGCCTCCCTCGTTTCTAGAGGCCATGGCGTCTCCCCCAGTGTCGGTGTGCCCGAGTACCACCACACTCGCCCCCATACCGATGCCTTGCTCGCACCATGACTATGATCCAGACTCCGGGTCGGAGTCTGATTATGATCCTTCCATCGATACGAGACCTTCACTACAATCCCGCACCACAGCTGAACGCTCATCGGTGCATTCAAGACCTCCATCTCGAGGTCGGGGTATCCTGGATTCCGACCCTGATGACGCCGCTCGCCCTTCTTTGTCATCCTCAAATCCTCGCTCTCACCGGCGCCATCTGTCTCTTTCCCCCTTGCGTACTTTGTTTCCCTCTCGAAGCCCTCGAGACTCTGGCCACGCGCTTTCTGCCCAAAGCACGCCTTCCTCCAATTCTCTAGCGTTTTCACGCTCTACTCCTTTCTTCAGGAGCACCACCTCCTTAGGGAATTTTACTTCGGCGGTCCTCGCATCGCCGTCCTCTGCTCCGTCGTTGCGCAGTGAACGCTTTCCTGGCACTCGACGCCTTTTTTCACATAAAGGAAAGGAACCCGAACGCGCATGCGAAAATCTGGACTCCTGGGAAATTGTAGAGTCAGAGTTGCCGGCAGCTTATACACCTCTTGTACCAAGACCTGTTTCTCCCGACATCCATACAACGCTGGTGATTGGGCCCTCAGTACCTCCTGTGACCCCGACGCCTGCTCTCGCTCAACCACATCCGCTGTCCGAGCAAGACCGCCGATTCAAATATGTATCGCCCACTTTCTCTAGTCAACACCGGGAGCGCGAGCGCCGTGTGCCACCTGCCCCTCTAATTCCTGCGCCGTTACCTCCAGGCGAAAGCCCGCCGCTCGTTACCGTACGCACGAAGAAGGGTCCCCCGCCACTCCCTCCCAAGCGAAAGCCACACCTCGTTCCATCACCTTTGCGCGAGGCTGACGGGCCACATGATTTACCGGACCTCGATCTGGATCGCGCTCTTCGCACGCCGCTTCCCCTAACGCCCCTCACTGCGTCGCCCACCTCTTCATTTACTGTTTCCGTTGAGCAGGGATCTTCCGGTCACGAAAATGCCGACCCATTTTACAGTTCCGTGACAACTCCGACTCGAAGTTCGTCATCGGCAGCCTCTGAAAATGCGAATGCGCATGCGAATGTGGACGGAGCAGACGGGGAGGGGCAGGGTCATCATCATTACCCTGGACGGCCTCTTCCGCCATGGCCCCGGATGCCGATAGACTCGACCTACGCACCGCACCCCGCCTTCCCGCAGATCGTGATACCACGCCAATCAAACTTACCGGAAGTACCGGAAGGCCTGTTGATTGATCTAGACGCTGTGGTGACCCCGACGGTGCCACTCCCGACTCACCAGTCGGTTTCCGCGCTGGATCATTTGGTACCAATTGCGCCAGATATGCAGCGCAATTCGTCTGCGTCTTCTGTGGATTTATCACCCTCTCCAACTCCAGACTTCATGGACACGACCGATCTAGATGTCCTTCTTGCGCGCCTTGAACACGACCACCATGATGGTGCGAACTACGATGTGCGTCAATGTCTTCAGTACCTCTCTTTCGCTCTATCGTGTAACTAACTATCTATCAGGATCTGTGGATGGTTTCCGATTTCATTGGTCCTGCAACCCCTGTACGCGCTAATCCTCCGGCATCCGCGAAGACTTCTGTTCTTTTGACCGGTGCCGTTGAGGTGCAGCGGCGACGCACCACGAAGGACGGTCGCGTAAAGCTCAAACTCGCTTTGCTCGGCATCGCGGTAGACCGCTGCGGTATCTGCATGACCCAGTTCAAGAAAGCGGAGCGCGCGCGATTGAGCGAGCGGTGTAAGCATGCTTTTCATGACCGCTGTCTTGGCAGATGGGTGGTGCGGAGCCAGACTTGCCCGCTTTGTAGAATCGGTTTGGATCTGAAAGCCAGCGACGGGTTTCGATAGGCGCAGAAAGGTTTCACTGACTCGTGATATGGAAACATGCTAGCATGCGTTGATATGGGTTACATGTGGGAATGGGATGGACATGGGCTGGGTTATGATTTCACTGCATTTTTTTTTACTTTCTCATAGCATCTGTACATATGCATCATCTACAAATTTGTAGCATACTCACTGTACGGGACTGTACTCATTTTGTCTGCGGTGACGCCTGTATTTTCAGGATCCTCTTTGCACCGAATAGAAGCATTGCGTCCGAAGAGTCCTAAACAGAGTTGAATGGGGTAACAGGCGCTTGCGACGCGTCGGGGCTCAATGTGTCACGGGACCGTGACAAAATTACTGATGCCAATATCATATGTTTGAAATTTCACCTTGAACGCTCTCACTCATCAACATCGTGTACTCGACCCTGAGGCTCGCCAGCAAGGATGTTACGCGAGTGAAGACTTGGCTCACTCGATGCAAATTCAATGCATTCGCATTGGCAGAGATTCGCAGGGGCCCAGGCCCTGGCAAACTTCGGGTGGCTGATCTGCGTTTCTTCAGGACAGTCTTGGGACAGTCCGACGTCAGAAAACGCGTACTTTGCGGTTTCTCAGGTGTGTCCTCGTGTAGCCTGGGCGGCAAGCTTCCAGCTGAGCATTCTTCAAGTATTTCTCCGAGTTCGTCGCCGCACTTGAGCAGTTCAATCGAAATCAATCCTTCTCTCATCGCGAACCGTTTTAGAACGCTCCTTCGCTCCGGGGACCGGACTATAGGTTTTATATTGCCCTCGCCGGCTAGGCTGAGTAATTGCTTCGGCGCTTGCGTCGGCTTGGCTGGGAATGACTCCAGCCTTTATCGTGCTGATGGCGGGATTGTTGGGAATGGAAGGACAGCCACAGCGTTAGTGTGCACTGTGCGTTTGCCTCCGTATGTCGATTTTGGCTCCGCTAGGATAATTGCAGTGCGCCTCATTTTTTTATACTCCACTTAGTTGCTGATTGCCCTTATTTTGATTGTAAAGGGGGTAATGCCGAGGCATGTTGTGGGTTACTTCCAAGGCCCCTTCCAAGCCTTGAAAGCCAGTGAGACTTGTAAAAAATCGTAGAGCCGGCACCCCAATCCGAGCTGCTTTCACATGACGAAACTCTCTTCGAAGAAGCACAACAACACATATCAGTGCACATTTCTCTTTGATCAATCATCAGACAACCGAAGTGGTGGCCTCCGCGTTTAATCCCAAAACGGGAAATATCTCTTTCCCTCCCTCTTCCATGAGTCTGCAGGACCTACCGCCGTCTGGGGCATCCCGAACGCGGTCGGTCGCGGTCGGTGCTGCGACCCCGCGTCAAGAGCCTCAGCAGCGTGGGTCGCAACAGGCGCCGCCGCCGCCTGCCAATGCGGCAAAGACGAATGAGCCGCCTTTACCCGACGTTTTCTCGCATCCTGCCGTCATTGCTTATGGCGCCAACCACCCGAATCGCCCTCTTCCTAAATTTGGCGCGTATTACATGCTACAGACTTTGGGGGAAGGCGAATTCGGCAAAGTCAAGCTCGGAATACACTCAAAGTACGGCGACGAGGTAGCTGTCAAGTTGATACGGAGGGATGCTGTGGTCAATGAAGCAAAAATGGCGAAGATAGCGAGGGAGATTGAAATTCTGGACGTGCGTGTGCTGCCGACAGTTGTCTTCTTTCATGCTCTTTACATGTGCTTCAGATGCTCAGGCATCCGAACATCGTTCGGCTGTATGACGTTTTCGAAACAGACAAGTTTTTCGGTATCATTCTCGAATACGCCTCAGGGGGCGAACTGTTCGATCACATTCTTGCCCATCGATATCTCAAAGAACGCGATGCCGCAAAATTGTTTGCGCAGCTCATATCTGGTGTCTGGTACATGCACCAAAAGAATATTGTTCACCGTGACCTCAAGCTAGAGAACCTTCTCCTCGACCGCAACCGGAATCTCATCATTACCGACTTTGGTTTTGCCAACCGATTCAGCCATAATACGAACGACCTGATGGAGACCATGTGTGGCTCCCCTTGCTACGCCGCCCCAGAGCTCGTCAATAGTGACGGGCTGTATGTCGGTACTGCGGCCGATATCTGGAGCTGCGGTGTTATTCTATACGCTATGCTGTCCGGATATCTCCCCTTTGACGACGACCCCACGAACCCAGATGGCGAGGACATCACCAAACTGTACGCGTACATTGCTCGCACACCATTAACCTATCCCGATCATCTGTCGGCCGAAGCACAAAGTCTACTGGGTGCCATGCTCACACCCGATCCCCGCGTCCGTGCAGACCTTGGCACCGTCATGCGGCATCGTTGGTTCGCCGTGAACCTTCGGGAGCTCACGACGTTCGGGCTCACGGTGAAGGAGCTTGAGAAACTGGCCGAAGATGGCCCGACGCTGCGTCGCATGGCGCTTCAACGTACTGGCTCCCCTTTGAGCCCGCGAAGCGAAAATCGGGTTAGGACCAAGCGAGCCGAGGCGTCAGAGCCGTCGCGGGAGCCACAGCCGAGTAGCCCCCTCAAGGGCATGGTGGGGAGCCCAAAGAAACAACGCGGTGCAGCCCGCCCCGCGGACGATAAAGGCAAGGAACGGGAACACGGCCGTAAAGAGGAAAAAGGCCGACATACAATCCAAGTCGAGTATGAAGGTCGTCGCGGAACCCGCGACACCCAGCAGCGTGAGCGTCAAAGTTCAAGCCAGGATCCAGAAGTCAGTCGTAGGACCCCTGGGATGTCCACAAGTCCTTTGGCTGCTGTACTCGATGGTTCGGAGTCGGTATTCCCGACAACCCAACACGATGCAGACTCTTCTCCGGTCCAGGAGCGGCGAAGGCGGGGCAGTCGCACTTCTCGGAACCACAGCCCTGCACCACCCCTCTCACCTGTCCAGACATGGTTGGATAGCGCTGCTGAAGACCCCCCTAGTACTGACTACAAAGACATCAATGGCGTGGAAGGTTCGCTTCGTGGGGGGCCGCACTTCGATCCTTCAACTGTTGGCTCTAAGCATCCAGTGCAGCCAACAACCGATACTCCGCAAGGCACCCTCAGCAGGACTGAAGCCAAGGCTCAACTTCCTCCCCTCATCATCAATGGCTCGTCGAGCTCCTCAAGTGCCCAGCAACCTCTCACACCGACGCATTCCAACGCCCCCGATGTTATAACCAGTGCTAGCCCGAACAAGCCAAACAAAGTCATGCAGTGGTTCCGCAAAGGTCGACGTTCGATCAATGTGAGTGGCGGGCTCACGCCCAGTCCATTTTCGCCGCCCTCGAAACACGAAGCAGCCGCGTCGTCTGTCGAAGTTGGGGGTGTTCCCCACAAGTATGCGACGCCGCCGCCGCCTCAGAACCAGTCTCCGTTCCTCGTGACCCCTGGCACCATTGAACATAGGCAGCGCACTAGCTCGGCTGTCTCAATCACATCGCTTTTCAGGCGCTCCGCTGGCGTGACCAATGGGAACAATAGGGCTGCAATGCGGATACATCATGGTGCGGTAGACCATGAGATGATCACTGCGGGACGACCGCCAGAGGTGATGCAACATATGCGAGAGGTGCTTTCCGGGATGGGCGTCGAGATACATGTGGAAGGGGACTTTAAGTACCGATGCATTCGACCGGCTAAGCGCAGGAAGGACGTTGCTGAAGGCGCTGGCACCAGACGGGTACGATAACTTTTTTTTAACTTCCGTATATATGGCTTCGACTGAGATTGTAAACTGGATAGGCCCGCACCACTTCACAGACGACAGGCGTGTTTAGGGGTCTACTTGCGAGACGGCAGCCTTCACCAGCTCGATCCATGATGACGGAGAATCCCCCTCCGTCCATGAACGGTCACGGTGCTGCTTCTGAAGAGCCCACACCAGCTGTTGATGTTGTCTACGGCAACCAAACCGAGGACGTTGGGGACGAAGTCCGATTTTCTGTGGAGCTCACGCGCTTGGATCGGTTGAAAGACATGTATAGTATAGATATCCGGCGGCTCAAGGGTAATCTCAAGAGCTACAAATTCCTCTATGACACCCTCCGCATGTGTGTGCATTCTCTTCGTTCTGGTCGCATGCTGTCCTCGAACTAATGTTTTCTAAGGCGCACCGATCTGAAACGATAAAGCATTACGCCAACATTGTAGCCTTTGCATAACGTTATTGACTTTTTCTCTCTACATCTCACTCCAATGGAACATTCTCACTAGTCACACGAATCCACACGAAAGATGCATTTTCCTACTTCCTTTTGTATCGCATAATGCCATGAACGTCGCATATTTTCTCTTCAGCAGATGTTACGGGTTACGAACCGAAGGTTGGAATACTCAGTCCACGAAGGGTTCCGGTTTCAACATTGTAGCGACTTCAATCAGTGAGCTAAACAATTGCAAACAAACTCCTTCCTCTTCGAGGTGATGGACGAGTTGTGCCAAATCGGTCAATAGGCAAAGATCACCACATACACATTCCCTTCCAGTTCCTCACATTGTGCGCTTGCAATGTCCTGGAAGTCAACAGGGTACTCACTGCATGAAAGGGGTCGGATCCAGGGCGAACACTAAGTACTTGGAAGCTTGATGTCGATTTTAGCTACAGTACTTCAAGTTGATGCCTTGATTAGATATTTGCGGTGACGGAGTTCAGAGCTGTTTCGTCCGTCCTCTTGCGTCATTTGACCTTTGAATCTGCCTCACGGATCATCGTAGTCTGTTGCGGAGCCCGAAAGTCGAAGACGAATTTGGGTACGATGTTCCTTTGATACTCCGTACAATATGATTGTAGAATACGGAGCATCGAATACAATTCGACATGAGGTTGAAGGGATCATCTGAGGGTGAGCAGATACAGGAAAAGACAGATTTAAGCTACTACTCGGTATAGTAGCTTGGCGGAGGGCGAGTATCAGGTTCTGCGTCTGAAAAATATGCTTCTTCTGCCTGTGGATTATTGGTATGTAGAGATGGGGGGGTATCAGTCGATAAGGAAGCTTCAATGGCTCGTGAGCTCATTAGTTCACGTTCAAGCTTGGTCGTTGGAGAGTTCTGGCTAGGTCCTGGCGCTTGCCCTGCGCGTTCCTCCATTGGCAACAGAAACGGGAGTATACTTCCGACCGGTAATTCTGTCGTGCTTGGGGAGTCATCATTTTCCAAAACAGAGGTGACTGGCTGAGCGTTATGCGCTTCCGAGGCATTATTCAACGGCGCAATGATGCTCGACCCCGCTGAATGCAAATTGCGCCGAAGGCGCGCGCGACGTCGACGATACCAGCATGATCCAGCTAGACCGACGAAGAGTAAGGTGAGGGTACTTGCAATTGCGCCAACGATTGCAGCTACAGGAGTACTGTTATGGGTGGCTGAATTTGAGGTGACAGTGCTCGAAGGCGCAGAATTTCCGGCATCAGCGCCCGGTGTTGTAGAAGCTGAACCTGCGCTGCTTCCAGGATGCGAGGTGGAGGAAACAGCAGCACCAGACGCGCCGCGGTCGCTGCCACTGGTCACAGAAGCGCTCGTCGAATTGACACCTGGGCCCAAACCGCTTCTTCCACCTGTAGAGGAATTCGAATCGCCTTGGCTCCCTGACGACGCAGGGCTCTCGGTGAAGGGAGCAGAAGGAACTGCCGCAGCTGCTAATACATCGGAAACACCAGAAAGCGATCCCCATGGCCAAGCTCCAACAGCAGCTACATTGAAAGATGCCGCGAGCGCAGAATCCGGCACCGCAAGAAAATCCGCAACGCTGGTGTATGGCCCATTTAACCAACTCGGGTCCGTTCCAAGGAGATCGCTGCTTCCATCTGCATATATGACTCGGATGCTTGCGACGAGACCTGCCGGCGATGTTGCTCCAGATGATGGATTGAGAAAGTTTGTGACGATAACAGTAAACGTATTCGATGCCGGGTTGAGGTCAACACTGAACTGTTGTGCACGCCCCCAGGCCGTCGACTCGACGACAGCGTTGGCTTCGAACGGAGGGGCACCGACGTATTTGCCATTCACGTAAAAAGCAAAAGTGTTATCGGCCGTGAGGAGAACGCTCGCGGATTGCGCTTTCTTCCCGTTCGGTGTAACAACGTTCTTGCGGAATCCGACAGTTCCAGCAGGCGCGGCGTACTCGCCATCAAAGGTGGACCAGATCCACGTACCTCCCACCAAAGTCGGGACGTTGGGATCTGGAGGCGTGAGGTTTACAGCTGTTCCCCACGCGCCGGACCCGAAGGACGCAGCCACTGTCGCAGAGGTAAAGCGGGACGTGTCCGCGGGCAAAGGGAAGTCGGAGGGAATATTGGCGGAGGACTTCCAACTCGAATCGGACAAGACGGTATCAACGGATCCATCGCTATACTGCACTTTGATAGCGGCCAAAAAACCTGCGGGAGGTGAAGACCCACCGCTGGCGGCGAACACCGAGAAAGTATTCGACGAAGCATTCAGCGCAGCGCTGAGCACCTCAGCAACTTTCCAGTCATTGGACTGCCCAACTGGTTGCCCATTAACCCAGAGGGTGGCACTGTTCGCTGCAGTGAACGAAATGGTCGCTGAAGAGGCTATTTTTCCCACAGAGCTGCTGAACGTTTTTAGGAACGCGACATTGCCGGCTGACGAGCCTGAGTCCCATATCCACGATGCGGATGTCAATCCACTATCCGCAAGCGCATCTCGTGCGCTGAGTGCAAGTCTAGGATGCCGATGTTGATGAACACCAGCGCGTACCACTGCAAGGCACCGACTCTGTTACCAACGAGTCTGGTAGCCACGAACGACTTACGCAGTGTAAGAGTGAATAAGCAAATGAGTGTGAAAGGTCGAATAGTACCTATAGGAGAGAATGAGTTTCGTGGGGGTCGAGGTATGCAAAGAACACCGCACCTGAGGTCTTCATTGTGGGACCCTCCGAATCGCTCGGGGGGGTGAAATAGGAAAGGTTCATTCAGCGCATTTGTCGCTGTTAATGCGTAGGGAAGCTTTAGATACATTGCTTGTTTTCCCAGTGTATCCCGATCAACAAGAAGTCGACTTGTCATTCAAGATTTGGATGATTCACGAATCGTCTTCAGCATTGGTGACAGTGGGAAATCATGTAATCTAATGATTTGAGAGATACAGCGATGATAGGCATAATATCTCAATCTGCCAAAGAAAAGTGGTGGTCAAGGTCGGGGAAAGAATTTCAGTTGAGAACCCGAAGATTCCTACAAGGAGAATATGTTCCTCAACCAGAACGCGAGGTCCGTCAATTCATCATCTCCAATATAATGCGCGAGACCTTCGTAGGTATGAAAATCCAATCCGCTAGAGGATCCAGGTTGCGCAGGAGGAATACCGAGCTCGATCATTAAATAGTCGGCGCATACACGGCCAAGTTTGTACGGAACCAGTGGATCAACTGTTCCATGACCCCAGAAAATAGGCACCGCGGAAGCATGGGAGGATGCCATCTAAAATAGCGTGAGCGAACAAAGTTGAATGAGGGTTCGACAACAAACCGATTTGAATCTATGTCTCAAAGAAAGACGTGCGCTCAATACAAACAATCTAGCGAGTTTATGAGATGTGGCCAGGCCAGTAAGAAGAGTCATCGCAGCGCCTTGCGAAAATCCTCCAAGTACGATGCGACTAGGATCGACACCGGAGTAGACAGTATTCGTTAGAAGTGCTTCAATTGAGGCGATACTCGGTACATAGAAGTGTGGCTTCGTCTTCTTCGCCGGGCGGAGGAATAGTAAGAGGAAAGTAAAAAATGCGAATATTGAACCACGCAGGCATATGGCGTCCCATGTTCCCCGTTACTGTGATTGTGGGTCTGATCATGTTGAGAAAGCGTTGGTCTCTTAGATTACTGCCATGCAGAGAACGCCTACGCCACGGGAAGTATCCATTTTACTTGACCAAGTCCGATTGCGGTATTTTGGCGCAGAGGGTGTACAGCGTTCGTAGCTATGTCTTCTGGGGAGCCTCCAAGGCCCTTGTGTATAGTTGGCAATCCTGCCAAGGTTAAGATGCAGTCGACGTACATGCAGAAAGATGACGATGGGAGGCTGAGGAGAATCGAGCTCAGACGATTCAAGTGGCGCAACTTGTACAATCGAGGGGGGCTGCACTGCGGAACCCAAGCTCATAGTAGCGGCGGGGGATAGTACACTGTAAGTATAAGCAATGGTTCAAGATCTTCAGATTCGAGATGATGTGGACGGGAATAGGTTGGGAATAGGCTTTTGGTCCCGGGCCTTCCCGGGGCCCCGGCCCGCCTCCGAAAATTTAGCATTAAACCGTGCCTTTATTCATTTTCTACGAGTCGTAAATAGTTCATTACATTACATTAGTCTGCCGAGTCTAACTTCGCGGACTCGTTCGTACATAAATCTCGTCACATCATGATTCAAGCCTCCGGATTCCAACTCTTCGAACTTGCCTTGCCTTGCGCCAGGCAAATTCGACCATGTTATCAGCGCACGCTCTCCGTCAATCCACCCACTCGGGCTCCGCGTGAAACCGTGCTCGGTTAATGTAGGACCTCCCCTTCGCGTCCTTTGCCTCCCTTCTCATCTTGACACTTCGATGCACCTTCAGATTTACCACTGGCTTTTCGATGCCGTGCGGGTGGTGATGCACCTCATCCTCGCTTTCATGCGTCGGCCGCTGATGTGGGATGTACCTTGCCCTCCCCAAGTTCGCCCTGACCTCGTTCACCCACACCTTGTCCCGCTTCTGATACCGAAACGAAAGCGGTATAACTTCGAGGATCCACCAAAACGGTTTGAGGGTGAGCTGGTCATAGATCGGCGAAAGCGAATCGTGTAGATCTTCCAGTTCCTCCACACCTGGCGAGGGTTGTTCTTCTTTGACCGTGACTTTGCCTCCACCCTTCTTTTCCTCCCAATCATCATCATCCAGATCGGGCGTCGGGGGCGCATATTCTTCTACCCCCTCAGCTTCCCTGGTCTTGCGCGAAGAAAACATCCGTTGTAGCCATCCCTTGCGCTTCGGTACATTTTCAATTACAGTGCTGGCCGGGAGCGGAAGGGGCGGTGGCCGCGGGAGCACAATGGGGTATAGCGTTGCAGGATCGAGACCCAATTCGCGAAGGCGTCGAGAGTCGAACATGATACCAGTGTCGGCCTGGACACACATTCAACATCTAGATTTTGTGCCAAAAAAGAGTGAGACTACCTTAAAACATTCTCTTATCATCCATCGCAGAGGTATTCGCGCTAAGCTGTTACGAGTATCGTTGGGAACAGAACCACCTCCGACATCTGTCAAGTCGTAGATTTAGGGTCGATAACTGTTAATTAGACGCAGCAGCAACGCACCGCAATGACATCCCGCGAACCAAACCTCCAGAACATCTGTCGGTTTCGTCTTCCTTTGCCGCTTCGTGAACGCGGCTTCAAATTCCGTCTGCTCCGCTTCATCTGAATCATCGGTATCTGAACCGCTACTTTTGAGAGACTTAGGCATCTTCGGCACACTCATACTAGGCAATGTGAAGCCATGCTTGGGTGTGCTCCGAGGTGAGGTTTTGGGTTTGGAAAGCTCCGTTGCGGGTGGGGTTGCCGGCGGCGAAGGCGTGGGCGGGACACCCAACGCCTTCTCCGTGTCATCAGGAAAATTCCAGAGGTTGGCCTTGAACTTGGCTCGCCGCTCATCGAGCGAGACTGCGTGTCGGAAGGTACGAACAATAGTATTGGAGGTGGTAAATGGCAGACGCTTCGGGATTAGGCCCACGGAGTCAACAGTGTCCCTACACAAGATGAATCAGGGCTTGGTTAATCCATATTGAATCGAACTGACCAAACGCCAATGAAGTCGATGTGAACGTCGTTGCTGAAGGCTTTCTTGAATGCATTTGACTGGCGCTTCGATCAGTACGCTTCTACTAGAGTGTAAACTGATGATCATACCTGAGCCCATCCTGTCGCGTCGGCTCGTGTATACATCTTGTATGCAAAGGGCACTATCGAGGCGGTTAAACGACAGAATTTCGCGGAGTACCGATAAGTAAGCCGACCTTGCTGATGATTGTCGACCGGCAGCAACCCCACTTTGTGAATCATACCCGCTAAACTGAACAGAGATAGTTGGTCAACTGTATGAAAATAGCCAGGGTTCTATAAACAGACCTGCGAGCAGTGTAGGCGCCCCTGGAGAATCCAAAGATACATATACGATCTCCGGTGGTATCTATAGACGAAACTTGAGCATTGACCTGGCACAGGACATTAATCAAGGTGGCACCGACAGTTTTGCATCAAGAACTCATAGCCCGCTACATAGACAGAAATGAATTTGGGGCAGATGTAGGCTGTAGAAGTGGCTCACACATGACATGAGAGTCGAGATTCCAGGCAATTGCCGCGTCGAGCGTCTACAGCAGCGGCCTTAATGCTTGCCGGGACAAGAGAAACACACTCACCAGCGACATCTTTGTCAAGAAAGGCGTTGCAAGCTTCGATGAAGAATATGTACCGATTCCCGACTTGAAGTGGTCGACCATTCATAACAATTCGTGTAAAACAATGAATGAGTACCCACCTGGTAATAAACCATCTGCTTCGCGCGATCGTCCTTCCTCAACGCCGATACGAGTTGCACAATATTCGAGTTGTCCGCGTCGAATTGATCCCCAGTGCCGTCGAAACAGATAATAAGACAGCGGTGATGGTTTTCTGGTGGTACATAGGATATGGGCCGTCGACATTCGCGTTGATCCTTCAGTTTTTCGTGATCAAAGCTCAAGTTCGTTGGATTTGGACTGGCGGTGATCTCGACAGCAGTCTCTTCCGAGGGACCTCGTCTCCTCATGGAGCTCTGTGGTGTTCGGTCAACCAAGGTGGCGTCGGTGGGCTCCAAAACATGGTGGGCGGACATGGCTAGAGGGGAATAAGGATTGAAGCTGTCCCATCTCTTCTTTTCTAGTGCTAGGCGCAAGTCAGGCGCCAAAAAAAGCAGGTTAAATCGGACAAGAGCCAATTGCGTTACAGACAGCACTGCTTGGCAGCGGTTGACTTTGCCTCCGTGATGTGATCGGATTTTCCAAACCACCGAAATAGCACAGAAAGGCTAATAAAGCGCTATAATTAAAAAGTCCAACAGCGGGATGCTACTATCAGTCTTAGTCCAAACGTGCGATGTACAATAAGTATATACTAGTGAATCAACCCAAAAATCTACCATAGAGCGTTACGTAGAGGCCGGAGAGCGCACGGGACGTAAACGCTGTTTCCGCTGATTATCACTGACGACCGAAACCAAAGGAACATCCAAGGAATAGTCAGGTGGAGGAGGCTCCTGAACGCTTGCCTCGGTGGAGGCGGCGAATGGCCCAACGGTGCCAGTGCCAGCGAGCGAATTCGTGGTCGGGGAATGCCAGCTAGAATAGGGAAGGATTTCGACCGAACTCCGCTTCTTTGACGAAAAACGGGACGATTTCCGAACCATAAATATGACGCCGAGAAGGGCAACGACGGCTATTACACCGACGATAGGTGCGACGATGGCCGCAACCGGAACCGTTTTATGTGAATTGTTGTTGGATGTAGACGGTTGGCCGGTGAATGGAAAAGCGGGGACACTAGCGGCGGCCAGAGTGTCGGAGGTATTCAGCATCTGATTCCATGGCACCATTCCTAACGGTCCCTGAACCACTGCAGGCGACAGCGAAGAATCCGGGGTCAACAGAAATGTAGACCCGGCGTTCGATGGACCGGATGACCAGGAAGCATCTGTCCGGATGACATCGCTGGTCCCATCCGTGTAATAGACTTGGAGAATAGCGATAACACCCGCACTGGTAGCGAGTGTTCTTCCTTGCGCATCGAAATTCCACCCGATGATGTTGAAAACATTTAGGGTAGAATTCAGATTATCGATGGTGAATCTCTGCGGGTAATGCCAGATGCTCATAGCACCAGGGATATTAAGGTTAAGGTCTGTTGGCGGAGAGCTGATGAATGAATGTCCGAGATAGAAGTCAAATGAATTATCCGCTGTAGCAATCACTTTCGCGAACTGCGCGCTCTTCCCACTGGGTGTGGAAAAGGTTTTGCGAAAGCCCACACTTCCGGTGGGAGCAGTTAGAAACGCATTTGACGTCGACCAAATCCAAGAGCTACCCTGGAGGGTAGGAAAATCTGCGTCATGAGGGGCAAGAGCGACAGCTTCTCCCCAGGGACCTGATCCATAGAGCCCCTCGACAGTGACCGGTATGAATGCTGACAGGTGCGAAGAGGATGGAGCGGGGAAATCGGAGGGAATATCGGTCGAGGCCAGCCAGCTAGAATCTGAAACGATGGTGGAGGTTGTATTATCGGAGTAGAGTATATCGATTGCAGCCAAAAGCCCAGGCTGAGGTGTGGTCGAGTCACTGCTCCGCACCAGCACAGAGAACAGGTTCGCGGTCGTCGCGTTCAATGCCGCATGCAACACTTGGGCCGACTTCCACGCGTCTGTGCCAGTACGCGACGACTGGCCGACGGGGTGTCCGTTGACCCATAGTGTAAAATTCCGGACGGCAGTGATGGATATGGTTGCGCTGTCTGCATTTTTGCCTGAGGGTGGATTGAAAGATTTCATGAACGCAACCGTTCCTCCAGAGTCATTCGGAGCCCATATCCACGACGCCGACGCGAAAGCGCCGGATGTCGCGTCGTCTCGGCCAACTTTCATACCTGAAGTCAGAGACAAGTTAGCCGTAATACAGCAAGAAAAAAAATTCCGGCGCACTGCGACTTTGAAGCCCGCGAACGGCTTATGGTTACGAGTGAGATTATCACCTCAAACCAGCAGGACGCATCAACTTACCAATCGACGCGCAACTCTCCGCCATGGAGGCGATAATGGCCAAGCCTGCTATTATTTCAGTCCAACCCAGTCTCCCACTGTCCAGGCGAGCTCACAGGTGAAAGCCGTTCTCTTCATGTCCACAGAAGCCTGTCTTGCGGATGCTCCCGTATTTCGTGCATTCTATTGTTTATGAGGTTGATCCATGGCGAGGCGAGATATTTTAGCAGAACTGGGCGTAGCGCTCAACACTGTTTAATGCATACGCTTCGCCCTGTTTTGACGGACTCGGGAGTGGGATCAATGATTCGAACATACTCTCAGTCCAGTGGACGCCTTGAGGTGAATGAGTTGCGTGCGACACGGTCAATTGTTAGGATGCAGAGCACAGCCAAACGAGAACAGCTGAAAAATACGGAGGACGGTGTCGATTTGAGGGTAAATTGAACAGCAATCAACGGGAGTGCAATCACAGCCAACAGCGCTGGACCTGATGTTTCTACTGGGATTTTCTATGGTTCGCTCAACTCACTTTCACCGTTATCCGTGAGCACCTCCGAAGTCGTTTTGAAGCTCGCTAGAAGATAATTGCTGTTTATTGCGGAGCGCTCGTCGTGTTTGGCATTGCATTCGTTTTTCAGTAGCAGTGAGCACTGCTGCCGTTTTGACCGTTGAAAGAAAGGTGAAAAGCTCCATAGCGCGTGTCGTGGAGAGCACTCTGAGACACTGTGAAGCTTGAAGCTTCTACGCGAGTTCAACAAGCGGCGACTGAGCAGTCACCAGCACTAGCAGTGGCAAAGCAGTGGACAGCAAGAGGCGGCAAGAGACGCATCACGAAAACCGGAAAGTTCCGATCCAATCCAATTGAACATAGGAGTGCTCGCGAAGCATTGCGAGTTTCGCAAACACAGATTATCGTCAATTCAGCGGGTCCCTTGACTCGATATTAACTCTGCCTTGACTGTGCCGTACATAGTATCTACAGTACGTGCGAGGTCATCTTGTCGATACTTATTACTGGTAATTAGCACCCGCACAGCGTTGTATGAGGAAAAAACAGATAGTCCGACAGTCATAAGAGTATCGAGTTACAGCATAAGCGAGGCGAAGAGGGATCTGAGTTGTTCACATTGATTTACCCGAAGGTACTCTTGACGGGTAGAAACGGAATTGTGAGAACACCATCAGGGAAATTTGGTCGGAGTACTTTCGGTTCGCCAGAGAATCAGTCCAGTGTAGGTTAGGCAAGACACGAGAACGTCGGTGCGCACAGATCATGGCATTGGCCAGACCACGTCCTCGACCGTGCCGACAATTGCAATGATTGACAAGACCTAAAAATTTCGTTGAGAAGCTTTACACTAACATTGATATAATGCATTTCCGACCTTTGTCCTGCCACAGGTTCCGTGTCAGCACAGGTGACTAACCTTGGCACAACGAGAGTTTCGAAACTACCGCCATCGTCAGCGGCGGCGACCTTTGAACCTCGGTCCTCCAGTCCCACCGTCGTGCTTGGCTTGTACAAGAGCCACCGGCTAATCGAGGGCTTGAAATTGGGCAAGATTGACGCCCAGAACATCGTCTCTTGTTGTTTACAGATAACCGGCGTCGTCGAAGGATTCAAATTGCCGAACAGCTACAGAAAGATTGGCCTCCGCCCGTTAATTCAAATGTTCCAGTGAGTCGCCTTCTTGCCAGTGAAGCACTTGCAGACAATAGCTTGGAGAATTGCGCCGTCAGCACTGAGAGGTGATCCAATAGAAGCAGGAGCAGCTAAGTTGAATGACCAAGATTGAGTTCTCTCCTGGGCGGTACTTGCAGCAGCTCTGGATTTCGAGAGGGAAGGGAAACTCGTCTAAAGCACAACAAGTGCTAAGTCGTCAGATGAAGCCTTGGATAGAGGACAGGCGAAGGCAAGAAGAGAGTTCAATCCAATATGCTGGTGGTTGCGGTGTACTATAGAATCACCGCGCACGGCATGGTGGATGCGTCTACATCAATGTTATCAATGCGCAGTCGTCGTCGGAGAGTTGCCGAGAAAAGTTGCTTCCGTTCGTATGGACAAAGATGGACAAGTACAGACAAGTACTCCGTTATACTTGGCATGCCGCAAGGGATGTTGAGATTCACTTGGTAGATTTCCTGGGTGTTGATGAATTTGAAGAACTTGAAGGGCGAAAGAACAGTTGCAATCGACTGAGGTTTATTGGCGAGGTAGAATCGACATTGGTCGAAAACATGCGATACGTCGAACCGCGAGGCGGCCGGATCGACGGAGAAATACTGTGGGAGCGGACCGTAGGTGTAGTCCGCGTGTGAATCGCACTGAATGGGTCGGTCCCGAACGATCCGTGGCATTGTATGATGTATAGAGTCCGTGTCTGGGTCGGGGTGTATACAGCGTACCGTGCCTTTGGGCGACGGGCGTGGGTTCAAGGGTGGAGAGCATGCATGGAACGTTTGAGAGGATGCCGGCAGGTTAAGAGGAAGATAGGATTTAGAACACGAGTTACACGACGGTGACGGAGAATCGCAGGGATATAGCACAATTGGAGTCCGGGCGAGAAGGGGATGTATGTAATTGGGCGAGAGTTGAGGAGATACAGCGTGGAGAGCGGTGTGTGGACGAGAAAGAAATTGAAATGGGAAGTGTTGGCAATTTGGGTGTCAGAAATTAACGAGACTCGGGCAAGGAGCCGAATATCGGATGGGGGTGTGGACTGGTGAAAAACAGTGGAGAAAGACTGAAAACGACGGTGGAGGTTGGTGGAGGTTGTGTAGGATGTTGAGGTTCGAGGCTTCGAGCGCCAAGAGTGCGGTCAGTAGCGACGCAAGTGGCGGTGAGGGGAAGAGACGGGTATCGATCAGACAGACGCTATGATGTAATAATGTGCTCTTAATATTTCGCTTGGCTTCCAAGTGAACCTGCCTCTTTCTCTTCCACGTTCACGTCGTCTTCAATGCTGCACCCACCGTCGACCACTCCCTCGCCGCCGCGACGGCAGACGCCCTCCGACGTATTCCGGCCCCGTCTCCCGCTCGATCCGTTTGGCCCTGCAGAAACACCAGGCACACATGCCGTGACTGACGACATTGACCCCGACGCGCCCTGGCTCGCCGCTCACGACCTCCCCGCCCTCGCAAACTCCTTCTCCAAATACCCCGCAGTCATCCTCGTCCTCGGCGCACCCACTCCCCACGTGCTGTCTCCCCTCCTCCGCTCACCCACCTTCGCTCATTCTCTCATTCTCCTCGTAACACACGCCCCGCCTCCACTCTCCGCCCTCATCAATGCTATTGGGAGACCAGCCTACTCTACCGGCGCACACCCCGCCCTCCGCATTCTCCGCCTTCGCGCACCGCTCGTACCTGGCGCACCCACTTTCGCCCTCTCACTCGTCTCTATTCTTGACGCTGCAGCCGCCGTCGCACGCTCCTGGCGTGCATCCGCTGTGGTCGACGCACCAATTCTCCAGCTCGCTCAGAACCCGGCCGATGACGACCCCGCCTTCTCGGTTCCTCAGCCCCTAACGAGTGACTTACTTCCAACACCCGTACTAACTCCAAACCAAAGCTCTAGCAGTAACGGCAGCGGTCTAGGGCCCGCTCGCCGTCGCTCGCGCCTCGGCCCTCCCGAACCACGTCCACCGTCTGTCTCCCTATCCGCCAAACGCGCCTCGTCTTCTTCGCTTGCTTTATCCTTCAAATCCAACACAAGAAGCAGAAGAGGTAGTGTCTCTTCGGCTTTCAGTACAGGGAGTACAAAGAAACTACGCGAGGTACACGATAATAGTCGCCCGTTTGATGCCCTCGTCTCTTTTCTGCCTGCTGCCCAACAAGAAAAAGCCGTACTCAAACAGGTGGTCCTCGTCAGCACCCTTGCTGGAGGCTTCTTGTCCGGCCCGGCGTACTTCGGGTGCGTTTTTCTCTCCTCTATTTTGGACTGGGGTCCTATATTTGAGCGTTACCTGGGGCTGCTCCGCACCCTCTTTGAATCGCGGACAACTTCCGTTTACGGCTACTTTTCTCCATTTGATGTTTTTTCATCACGACTCATTGCCCTCAAACAGCTCGCGAAGCTCAACCTATTCCACCTACAACTTCAACAACTCCTCTAACGACGGATACGACCCTTATTCGCGTCCAGGATCTGGCGCATCCACGCCCCACTCGTATTCCGAGCCGAGCGGAGCCCATTTCGATTGGAGCTCGGCCCCCGGTTCCCCTACCGCGCAGACGCACGGGTTTAGCAGCCGCCCCGGAACGCCGGGCAGCGTCAACTCAAATTCGGCTGGCAAGCGGCGGTTTTCGATTTTTGGCGGTGGGAATGCCACCAGTAAAAGTCGGTCGCAGCCAGCGAGTTTACGGGGCGTCGATAACAGCGATGGAAATGAGAACACGATAAGGAGGAGGCTGAGAGTGAGAGCGCACATCGTGCATGTGTTGCCGGCGAGTTATCGGAGTCCGCGGTTGGTGGGGGCGCTGTCGGCATTTTTGGGGTCGATTGGTGCGGGCGGGGAGGGGGGGAAGGCGAAGGCGTATGTGATGGGGGAGAGGGCGTTTGGGGAGGTGGAGAGTTTGCTTGTGGGGGCGTTGGAGGCGGAGGCAGGCAAGGGGAAAGGGAGGGGGGCCTGGGTTGCCGGGGTGGTGCGTGGTAAAGAGGATGAACAGGATGGGTTTGGGTTTGGGTTTGATAAAGATAAGGAAGGGGAGGGGCATGAGGAGGTAAGGGAGGGGTGGCAGGGTGGGTTGCCGACGCCGCCTGAGAGTCGGAGTGGGAGTGGGGAGGGGGATGAGGGCGAGGGCGAGTTGGGGGCCCAAGTACAAGCACAAGCGTCGTCATCATCATCGTCGCAGACACAGACGCCGCGGCCACCGTCAACGCAGTTGCAGCATAGGCGGACGACGAGCTCGACTTCCTCTGAATATAGACATGCGAAGACGAACGCTGAGCAGGGTCATGCGAGGATGCCGTCGAAATCGATGTCGGCTTCTGGGCATGGACCACCGCAAACGCAAGCGCCGCCAGCGCAACAACATATTCAAGTCCAGACGCACGCGAGGATGCTCTCAACATCGGCGCCGAGTCCTGGTGTTGTTGCCCCTCCGCAGCAGCAGCAGAGGGTTCCCGCGAAGTTGAGGAGGAACAGTCAGAGTTATGGCGGGTATTTGCAGCAGCAGGAGAAGGTGCAGAGACGCGCGAGTATGACGCCTTCGAGCAGTTCGCAACGGAGGAGGGTGGATAGTGCTCCTGGGGGTGGGATTGAGGTTGGCGATGCCCATGCGCAGACACAGACATATGCGAATGGGAGTGACAAAGAGAATGGGAAAGAGAAGGATAAGGGGAAGACGTGGGGGAGGAGGAGTAAGATGTTTTTTGGTGGGAGGGGGGAGGGGGATGTTAGGTTGAAGGTGAAAGAGGAGGATGGACCGGGGGAGGGGCAGAGTAAGGTTTATGCGGCGAAGAAGGGGAAGGAGGTTGGGAGGAGTAGTCCTGATTTGAGGGAGTTGCCGGGTGGGGGTGGGGTTGTGCCTATTGTGCCGCCGCCGCCGCCTGGGGAGAGTGTGGGGAGGGAGAAGAAGAAGAAGTGGTGGGCTTTTTGGGGGTGATGGAAGGCTTTCTCTTTCCTTCTCCTTCCAATTTCCAGAAAGTAGGTGGGTGTAATTTTTTTCTCCTTCAACAAATGCTAATGTTGTCCTTCAGGAGAGGACGGAAGAGGAGGTTACAAGGCAGGCGCAAGACATTCTTTCACGCTCTCTGGTTGGGTTTCTGGCAAATATTTATGACCAACGCGCCTGCGTGCCCCTTCGTCCTTCGTGGGTTCACCGATAATCCCGTATACACTTCGACCTCGCCGTCCGTCCGCATACCTCGTCCGTCTGTTTACGATTTGAAACGATACAGCATCTCTTTCCGCATCTCGCATAAACTACATATACACATCACACACGCACGCATGGAAGCATTGAAGAGAGCAAGCGTTCATGGACTCGAAACTGCACAATGGACCCTCGTATTACTAGCACTCATTTTTTTTCTTTTTTCTTTCTTCATCGACCGAACCCTCGTTATCACTCATATCGCTTTCGCATATTTAATTATTTTACTCTACGGTACGTATTACCAGCATCAGTGCATTGTCTGGACGATAGACTTGAAGTTGCATTATTGTACTAAGACTCAACCTGGGGTTTTTCGACGGGAGGACGTTCAGCAATCGCTTCAGATCGATGTTATACTCGTGTTATGCTGAGTTTCCAAGTGGTCGACCCTCAGGCAAACACGGGAAGACTAATGATGGAGCGACAAAAGATAGTACGGTACATGATACAAGAGCTACTGCACAAACACCATACCGGACATGTTGGCAACGCGGGTGCATGCAGCCCGCAAGGCCAGCAAGGTTGGGTGTGGTAGTTCAATCTCTTTCGGATCCATCTGGTTGTCTTCGCAGTACTGGGCTGCTCTAGGATCGACGCGGAATGTGATTTGCTGCGGCCTTGGGGGCTCAGAGCGCAGCCAACTGTCAGGGTCTCTTGGTATAAGCTTGTAGGTGTGTTCCTAAGTATAGTATAGTCGATCAGGCGCTCAGAATCATTCATTTGAAAGGTTTGGGGAATTCATGATACCTGTCCAGGGACTGGCTCAAACCAGAACATGAGATCTTCCCAGTCCCAGAGGAGAGAGGGGTGGAGGGTCATTACGTTGAACATGACTTGCGGCCCCAGAAGCTTTTCGGCCAACGAGTCCATACCAGACATTTTGAGCAAGTCAAGAGCTCCTGCCGTGTATTCCTGGTCCTGAAAATCCAGTCGTTTAATGAGTTGAAGCAATAAGGCGCAGTGATTGGAACTTGCATTTTGAGTTGCACCAGAAAATATATGAGTTGAGTGTCGACAATGGTGGCCGACTTTGAGTTTACTTCCGCCTTCACTTCAGGAATGGTCTGATAGGAATACTTATCATATCGACCTGTAACAACACAGCGATATCCATCGCGAAAAAGAGCCTGAGCAGCAGGGTATCGAACGATGTGTCAGAATCGTGATCAGAGAGGGAGCTCTAACATACGTCGTCTTTCGCCTCTGCGTGCGTTCTCCCCGGGGGCTTCTCCACTGGCTTTCTCATCTTTCAGGCGTGTGAGGAAATTCGCCTTCCGCTGCTCAAATGACGGCCGAGAGGCATCCGACATTGACTCCAGCGTGGGATCGGTCACCGAACGAACTAAGCTGAAATGTAATGGCTCCCACTGCTACGGTAAAGAAATGCACACGTACAACCCCGCATCAAGAAATCCCGGATTAGCAGCCCAAGTTCAACGACCTTTTGGTATTGTTTAGCGACCTCTGATGGGTGGCCCGGTTGCACGTCCACATTCAAACATTCGCATGTGGCATCCCCGGGCCGCAGACCAACGTATGCAGCGCTCATGTTGTAGATTCGAAAATCGATGAGCATCCAACCGACGATTCGAATGGCAATGAGGGTGTTCTGGCTCTCTGGTTTGGGTCGACGTTGACTCCTGAGAATTGCTTATTCCGCAGAAAGCAGGAGCGGCCAAAGCCTGCGTCCGTCGGGGTCGAGTTGTATGTCGTCCTGTGCCAAGAGCTTGCTCAGCAGCCCGACGAAACAGCAAATTTACGATGCGTCGTTGCTCGGATAAGATGTATGCGTGGCGTAGTGAAAGGTTGGGTTACGAGCCACCAGATGACTGCGTTGAGCAAGTTGCGGCGAAAGCCGGCATCGGTCAATTTCGGGCAGGCCGCGGCGAAGTGACGGTTGGGTGAGTGTGTCATCGGATAACCGCGTATTTACATGGTCCGCATCCGCCTCGCCGACGCGTGCTCTCTCTTTCCTCCATGAAACACACTCTCTGGCAAGAGTACATCTATCCATATCGCAGCCCCCACGTCGCTCTAACATCCCACAGGATATCCATATGCTCAACGCGTGCATTCCACGCCGTCATCCCCAAACCTCATAATCGCATACCACTCACTTTCTCCAACGCTCCAGTCCTGCTTTCATGCTTTGTACCCTTTGTATTTCTCGCATATCTCGCCCGACGACCAGGGACCTACCTAATCCGGCTTCTCTTCCTGCCCACTGTCATCATCGCGACACTCACTGCCGGATTCCGCTTTCGATGGACAATACCAGGTAAGTCGTGTGCCTCTCATTTTCTCCTTCATCTGACCATTTGCGGCTTAGAGCTCAATGTATATAACTGGGCAATAGCACTACTAGCCGAAGTCGTGCTTGCCAAATCCTTAGAATACACGTTTACCAAAGAGGGTATGCTCAAGATCGGTGAACGCGAACCGGGCCTTTCGAAAGGCAAAGAACCTATCAAAGGCTCTCCACCCATTTCTAATGGCTCTGTACCATCTACCAATGGACACGCCCAGCCCACGGAATTCTCAGAAACGCAAGCCGTCGTCCATTTCATTCCTTCCTGGCTATACGACGCGTTCGAACTAATACACACGATGCGCGGCCTCCGCTGGAAATTCGCCCAAGGGACATACATCCCCGCCCCCAACCGCCCACTTGAACGCGGCGCCTTCCTCCGCGCCACCCTCATCTCCTTCATCCAAAACTTCCTCCTCCTCGACTTCTTCGAATCCCTGCTCAAACTATTCCCCGGCGTCGGCCTCCCCACCGGCGGTACCATGTTCTACCCCACTCTCCATCCGATCTTGCGATACCCCGTCTCAACGACAATTCATATGTTCACGGGCACAGCGCTCCTCGCGGGCTTTGGGATGGTGTACGATTTGTTCACGCTGATTGCTGTCGGGCTGCTCGATAGCCTTCCTTCGTCGTGGCCGCCTGTCACAGATCATCCATGGAGTGCAACGAGCATGCATATGCTTTGGGCGCGGAGCTGGCACCAGCTTCTCCGCAATACGTTCCTCGTTTTCGGTGGGTATCCCGGGCGATGGCTCGCGGGCGACCTCGGTATGCTGCTCGGGACGTTCGTCGCCAGCGGGTTGTTCCACGAGTGCTCGATATACACTTTAGGCCGCGGTCTTGATCATACCGTGACGGTCTTCTTCGCCTCGCAGGGCCTCTTGCTTGTTGGTGAACGGGTGTGGCGGCAGGTTACGGGGAAGAGGGTGGGAGGTACCATTGGAAGGTTGTGGGTCTATTTTGTCATGTTCATCTGTGCGCAACCTATGAGTGAGTTTCTTTCGCGCGTTTTTCTCTCTCGCGATGCTGATAGTTCTTCCCCGCTAGCAAATGCCTGGCACGTTCGGGGTCTTGGTGGTGCGATGGTCATACCCCCACTAATAAGTCCTACTCGCATCATCGTCGATATTGTACGGCGATCACTTGGGAGATCTGTCTGAGGATCTATCTGAGGTTTCTGGAGCCCCAGAACTAATTCTGGAAGGGAGTACTTGTGTACAGTATATGTAGATTAACCCCAGACGTATAATGTTGTACTAACCAATCCTCACGAAATACATGTATATGAGTGTATCAGATGTAACGTACCAAGGAAGAGCACCGCGGTATGGCGTTCAAAAGTTGGACCAAAAGCTCGCCGGACCGGTGCGCCGATGCAATCCAAATTCGGCAAAAAAGCTACAGGTGTAAACAAAAGACTTTCAAACTCTCCGCGTACACAGTTTCTTGAGCTCTCTTCAAGAAAGTATGACTTATTTGCGCGGTACTAATGTCCGGAAAACTGGGCTACATTGATGAACGCGCCAGTGGCGCCACGGTCCACGATTCCTCCCCACCAGCTGAATTTTCTCAATAGAACTCAATTTGAAGCTCTGCATGCTGCCACCTATCGTCCCGAAGCTTGACAAACTGTTACCTCGTGTCTCGCTACGCCTTGCTCGAATGCACACCCTGCGTCTGAATCCGCTCCTGCAGAGCGCCTGCTTTGACACTGCTGCAACTTGTTGAATTCCGAAACAACTTCAAAGGATAGTAATGATGCGCAGCGACGAAGTGGCGCGCGGCTGCATTATTAATACCTTCCGCTCCGCCCCAGCCGAATAGAACATGTAACAGCATGAAGTCGCATTAGAGCTTTCGTGCGTCAAAATTAAACGTAATCGACCCTTCCTCGATTAGCCTCGTGCTTCATCCTCCATAGCTCTTTGCTTCAGAGCTTTGACTTGACTTGTACTGCGCTTCTTCGACATGGAGACCATCCCCCCTCCAAACTACTCGTTCAATGGAGATGCTTCGTCTTGCCATTCGCCATCCCCTCCCGCTTCGGAAGAAGACTTGGTCTCTGCGCAAAGCCATTCCTCCCATCTTGCAGCTCCAGAGGCTACGGCGGTTGAGCAGCAGCCACCGGACGATTCAACAAACGCCCAAGAAGACCCCGCTCAAAATGCAGAGTCTTCTCCTCACGACAGCATTCCTTCCTCAACGACAGCTCTAAATCATTGCTATCCCGGCCACCCATATCCTCTCCCCTTTCCCCAACTCCGTCCACCTCCAGCCCACCCAGCTTCCTCCGAGGCCCGCATTTCCACCTTTCCAGACCACAAATTCGAAACCGCCGCGCCCCTCCTCCGGCGTCTCTCCAACGCCACCCCTGCTGCATCGTCCTCGGCATTGTCATCCCAGCAGCAAATTGGTGGTGGTGCACCGCGGAAATTAAACCCAACCAACTATGTCTCTCTATACCGCAAAACGCACAAACGCATTGCGTTTTCGCTTTCGTCTTCGCGAGGGGCGTCGATACGGGGAAGGTTTGCGGTGGATCCCTTTTTGCAGATTCCAGAGACGTTGCTGTCGCCGCTTGACCCCGGGGAGACGCTTCGCAAGAACCTGGTGTTGAAGGTGGAGAATGGCGGGATCGATGTGGATGTGCATCTCGTCGGCGAACGCGAACCTACACTCTCGAACCTTTCGACGGCTGTTCCTCGCACGGAGCTGCATTTTGAAATTTGTGGTGGAGTTGACAACACGTTTCCGGTGCTAGCGAAAATCGTAGGTTTTTCTTTTTGCATATGCGTAGCTATATCATATTGAAACGAACGTCTCCGAAGCACACTGCAACTCTCCGCCGTCCTCCCTTCCGCGCAACCCTTCTTTCCAAGAACGGGTTCACCTCTCTCCACCTCCCGCCCTCATTCCACGGACTGCTAACTGTGCACGTCGCCGCAGGCGACCTCAACAACCACATAACGCTTTCCGCGGCGCTCAATTTGCATGCGACGATTCTCAGCGAAGACAGCACCTCGCGGATGTATTTTATTGGGGCGCTGGGGAGTGGAAGATGGGAGGGCGATCGTGCGGAGGTAAAGGTTGAGCGGGGGAGGGTGAGGGTGCAGTTTAGCGGAGGCAGGGAGAGAGATTGGGATGGGTTGCGGAGGGTGGGGTGGGAGTGGATGGGGTTTTGAGTGCCACGTAGAAATTTGTGCGGGTCATGATGCATGATTTTGGGTTGAAAATTTACACGAGTCCCAAAAAAACATGTGTATCGTGGAACGTTCTCGTGAACCTCCAGCTCACTCTCAGTTTGGAACCTGGCCTTGGACGAGCCCTGTGACATCTGCGTGACAGCTGTGACCGCGAACTCTATTTTTCAATTCCAAACTTCATCCTCTCTCGCCTTTGCGTTCTTGCTGCCGAAGAATCATTTGAAGATGGGATCGATCATGGACTGCCCATCGTCGAGGTTGATAAATTGTCCCGCTTGCCGTTGGCGAATTTCCCCAATCCACCGCCGTGCAAACCTTGTTGGACACACATCGCTATATTTGCTGCAAATTGTGGCGGGCTTGGCCTCGAGGAAGGCTTCTCGTGTGATGTTTTGTCTGGCCTAGTCCTAGCTTAGACGCCCTACCACTGCTTTTATCGTACACAGCGCCAAATCTGTTGAATGGTGTAGGCGCTCTCTCACCCCGCTTGACTTTCCTCTTCTACCGCTGCCCCTGGGCCTCGATATCCTCACTGGAAGCAGTCGGCATCCTTGATATCTATGTCTCTCTGTCTCGGAATACCAGGCGGCTCCTGGATGCCTGACGAAAAGGATGCGCTCGAATGTTTTGAGCCGGAGGAGGGCGCCACAAGTTCATCGCGCTTTGCGGACTCCACTCACAGATCGTACACCGTACATTCAGAGGTATGATATATCCACACGCCGTGTCTTTGCTTATCCTGACCTTGGCATCTTAGATAGTCGAACTTGATCCTACTAGCCTTGCTGAAGAAGTCCGTTTGCTTGCGTCTCCTCGCAACACTTTGAAGAAAGATACCTGGCGAGTTCGTATGTCACCTGAGTTTGGAATCGAAACGTAGGTCGTTCGAATCTTGGTTTTCCAGCAGAAATTGAGAATGACCACAGACTTGATCCCGATCAGCATGAACTCGGAAGTACATTAACACCTCGCCGCATTCTCGATAGCCCTGAGCAGAGGCGATGGCGAGCCCTCCGCAATGTATTTCCCGAGATCAAGGATAGTCTTCACTCAAGTTCTCAGGTCTCGTCGAGCAGTTCTCCTGCTTCCTCCATCGCAGACATGGAATGGGACTTTCAATCGAACCACCCTCCTCCTGTCATCATTGACGCCAGTGACACGGTAATCAAGTCAGAAAATGGCGAAATACAGGCCGATCTTCCCATTGGTGGCAAGCCGGATACCCAAGGCGCGACATCTTCATCGTCATCAGCGTCTTCTTCTTCCAGTCAAAAAGGAGACGGACAAGACCTCCCTCTACCATCCTCAGACAACTCGGTCCCAGACGGCGAGCACAATACGACGAGCTCTTCTCCGGATCCAGTCACTTCCGTTGGTTTCCCATCAACTGCTCGTGCCTCGTCCACTCCTCCGGCATCCGATGTTCCTTCATCCAACGATTCAGACTCGGGATCCGATTCATCTCAGCCTCGGGACACTGACGACGAGCTGATACAGACGCCGTCTAGTATAGCCGACTCGGCCCCATTTTCCGGTCATGGGGAAAGCGAGAGTCTGACCTCCAACTTCATTCGTCCTGCTGCATCCTCATTGGATGCCGAAGACACGGCTGAAAGATCGCGAGATCACTCTGACAATGCGGAACTTGAATATCTTGACGACAATCCATCGACGACCCCGCTCAGTTCTCTAAGAATCGATAATATCTCCCTCCCATTGCTGTTGGACACCAACCGTTTCTTGCCGACCGAATGGGTGGTCGTCACGGACCCTTCCACGCCCGACTCCTTCTTCGGTAATGTTGAGCCTTCATCCCACACGATGGAATCGCCTTTGAACCTAGAGACTATCGCAATCGCGAATGCACGCGGCGCAGAAGGTTCGCCTAGCATATCGGAACGCCCTTTGTCCAATGAACCTACCAGTTTGCAAGGCGTTCACAGAGAGGATGCGGCATATGAAGAGGATGATGGCGCATCCGAAGCGTCTGTACAGGCTCAGTCCAACCCTCATTGGGAACAGGGCACGCCTCATGAGCTTCCTCCTTTGCATTTTCACTCTCCATCTCTCACGGATGAAGTGCTGGGCTTTACGGTTTTCCCTGCGCGCGACCTTCAGAGTTTCAAAAGCCTTGATCCCAAACCCCTGCCGCGGGCAGGGCATGGACCGACTGAACATCTGCGAACACGCTCTACCCCATTTGAACGTCAGAGCATCCTGTGGACGCCTCACGATAGGAGATACGGTGTACCGGATTCAGGTCCCAGAACTGACATCAGGAGGAAAGGCAAGGCGCGTCAGCGTGCCATTTCGGTCAATTCTGGGGTTCTTGTGGACCAAGCAGTCCAGACGACTGCGCCAACCGAGGTTGATCAGTTGAAGGTCAAATATACGCGTCTCAAGAAGGAGCTCCGGCTCGAGAAACAAAGAGTGGTCGAACTTCAGCAGAGAGAGCAGTCGAAACAGCGGGAAGTGGATTCAAATTTATTAGCAAAATTGTTCAATTGGGGTATTCCTATCCATTATGAAGACATGGTCTTGTAGGCTCGGGTCGACAGCTGCACTACGTATGTGATTATCAGTAATGTATCGAATCATTCCTTGCAAGTTTTTAATTTGTATGCGCTGCCCATGAAAATTTGCACCGAGAGTGTGAAACCAATATAACAGACTCAACAGAGAAGGAAAGTAAGGCAAACTCAAACCTTGTCAGTGTAATGGGATATGTATGGGTAACCTGCCCGGGGTTCGCTCGCCATCAAGCGGAGTTTAGAATTCAACTTTACTTCCTACTTATACCTGTTGAATTCAAAGGCACCTAAGCTCCTACTCGAAGACGCTATACATACAACATGAAAACCGTCTAGCCTGTGTTCTCTGGTCCGCGAAACCCTGGACTTCGCCGGTTCAGTTTGCAGACTTCCCAAGATCGGCGCTGATTTCGCCTTGAGCTCCCAGCCGAAATCGAATTTAAACGAGACGGCAAATCGCTGCGAGCGCAGCAAAATACTGAAGTCGAATTCGTGGCTCCTTCTACTGCTCCAGCCTGTATCAAAGCTCGCGCACTGCCGATGCAATCATCCACTGGAAATTCTTGAAATTCCGTTCTGAACTAGTGACTAGTTACAGGACTCTTCCGCTTCGAACTGAACGCATGATATGCACTCGGCTGTATCACGGTTCAATTCGATACTGGAGTCTGGCACTGGCAGCACCTGAGCGCACAAAGCACCCTCGGCTTTCGACATCCCACTACCGCAATCGTACGCCCCACATGCCTGGAATTTCATTCAACGCACTATTCATATCACCATGTCTATTTGTCTTGATGTCCTCGATATCTTGTTAGTCCGTCTGTGCCACTCTGCAGCGCGTTTCTCGTCTCTGCACTGAGCAGTGCAGCTCGAATGTACGGATCTGAAGAACATTGTGGATCATCTGTGCGTAGCAGTACCTATTCAGGAACTCTCCCATCTATAGGCATCCTCAATTAAAATCTTCACTGTTCAGTACGTTCAGTCCCTGGAGCAGGTGGTGGCTGCTATGTTGCGTGACGCGTGACACTAGACGAACATGTGATGTGACGAGCTCTTGCCACCCAACTTAGTCCCAACTTTCGTGTTCTCTTCACGTCCACCATTGTTCTCGACCAAAGCGTCTCGAGTTCCCTTAAACGGAATACAGACATCAAGACCAAACTTTAAGTCTGCCACCCGTAAGACCTATCTCTCTCTCTGCACCCATCATGGACCTCACCGCCGTGCAATCGCTGTCTTTTGCAGCCCCACCCCGAACCGCATCCCAATCCCACCATAGCAGTACTCAAGAAGGTCTCTACAAGAGTATCATTGTGCCTGCTTCAGCTCTTCGACACATGCCCCCTCATCCAAGTCGCACCAATGACGAACAAACCACGCCCGTCCCTCGTTCGCGAGGGTCTCAATCATCTCAGAGCCCATCTGCTAGTCACTGCGACACTCTTCCCTATCCTCTTGCGGGCCCGCTACCTCAGCCCCCATTCACTCCGAAGCATGATCGCAATCGCGGCAGCCAGTCCACCCACGATAACGTCGCCATCGTTGAGAATTCACCATCCGTCTCTGCACCTCTTCGCCTTGGCGCTCCTCCTTCGACCCCCCGCGCTTCCTCTCAGCCGTTGCCTGGTGTTGCCACCCCGGGTCGCCCATCGTCGCAGGATTCAGAGCACACTTTTACCAAAATTGGGCACATACAACAGGCTGTGCAGTGCGAATTGGCCAACTCGTGGGTTGAAGAGGAGGGTAATGCATTCCAGGCACATTTGGAAGACATCATCGATACCACATATCCTGATTTGGATGCGAGGATCCAGTCTTGGCTCAACGATTACAACGACTACAGTAACGCCAAAGGATGGAATTGCATTCCGTCCAATGCCAGGAAGGAGGACCGTCTCTACGAACCAATCGTCGAGGTGATGAATGATATCCTGACTGAGTTCCAGCCGGCGGGTCAAAACAAAGAACGAGCACGAGCTGCCATCGACACCCACAAGAAACCTTTCGTTCACAACAATCCCAATCCCGCCGACGCCACTGCTACTGATGAGACGGCCGACGAGATAGATGACACCGACGAGAATGATTCCACAGACACGACGGATGCCACAGCGTCCACCGGTCAGACGACTTTGAACTCTAGTCCCGACATCACGACGTTCGGGAATGGCCCCGCAGCCACCGGCAAAAGCTATACCATCGCTTACGCGTTCGCATTGAACGTGTGGGAAATCAAGTTGCGCTTGTCGGAAAAGCTATCCCAGAACGACAGGGATCAGGTTGCGGTCTATGCGCGCGAGATCTTCATTCAGCAACCTAATCGGCGGTTTGTCTACACACCTCTTCTTTCCAAGCGCGAACTTCGCGTCATTCGTTTTGACCGCGCCGGGTGTTACTACACGCACAAAATCAACTACCACGAGCAGGCCAAGTTCTTCGTCAAGCTCGTCCTCCTCGTCGCCTCTTTCGACGAAGAACTTATCGGATATGACACAACGGTCTATTGGGCGAACGAAAAGCGCTTCCTGTCGATGAGCGCTCCGGTAGCATACCACCCGGACACGAAGGAGTGGAAAGCGAATTCCACCGAAATACTATTCGATTTGGAGAACAGACCTATGTTTTCCCGCCACACCATCCGCTCACGAGGCACAGTCTGCTGGAGCGCGAGCTACGGTGGCAACACGTACATTATCAAAGATTATTGGCGTGCCGACGGCAGGGAGATTGAAGCTGATTTTTTGAAGGAGCTTGTTGGTGTCCGTGGCGTCGGGCAGATGTTTGCTTTTGAAAATGACCGTGAGTCGATCAAAGAGGCGCGCGGTTTTAACGACGAGTCGGACATGCATTCGGATTCAACCACTCGCACAACTGTGCTCGGGCGGTCATTCATGCGGATTGTGGTTCACCGCCATGGCAGTACTCTGGAACAGGCTCACTCGCCTCTCGTATTACTTCGTGCCATTCGCGATATCGTCCTGGGTGAGTCGACAATGCTTATGGATTTTGTCATTGGTGTTTATGTTTCCCAGGTCATCGCGAAAGCTTCCTCGAGCGCGGCATCCTACATCGCGACATCAGCTTTAACAATCTTCTACTGTCTGCAAAACCCGAACACGGTGCAGGCGTCATCATAGATTGGGATATGGCAAGAAGGTTGATAGACCTTCTCTCTGGCAACTCGACGACAGGCGATGCGAGAACGGTCAGCGCTTTTGAAATTTGTGAATTTTCTTCACTAACGCTCCACAGGGTACGAGGGCGTTCCAGTCGGTCAAGGTCTTGCTAGGGTCACCCCAACTCGGTCATCATGATCACATGGACGACCTCGAGTCCATATTCTACGTGCTATACTACATTCTTTATGGGTACGACACCGCAGGGAGACGTCTCCCGGACGAAAAGCTGGGTCGAATTGCCAAATGGGAGAATCTGTCTACAGAGCCCAGTTTGTTGGCCGAGTCAAAGGGTTTTTTCATCCTCACCAACGATAGTCAAGAGCTCACTCGGTTCGACGGCCCGTACAACCAGCCCTTATGTGAACTCACAGAGGGCCTCCAGAAATTCTTTCGCCCAAGGATTGTATTGGCCAACGGATCAGTGGGTGCTCGAAGGCGCACCACATTCCCTCCATATCAAGCGACTCAGGCCAAAATCGACTACAAAAATTTCCTTGAACACATCGACGTAGCCATTACGAAGATGGAAAGTTTGCCGCCCTCTACTCCCCTTCCTTCCCCCATCCCATTCGCGCTTCACGGTTTCCCCTCCCCTCCTTCCCCGGGTAAGCGAGTCCACGACGACAGCGATGATGCCACTGGTGACCCACCCCCCTCTCCAACTCCCAAGCGCCCCCGGTGTGGTCCCAGCGCCAGTGATCCGTCCACCGCAACTCGCCGTTCTACGGTGCCCATCAACAGCTCGCCTCTGCGTCCTCTTCCTCGAGCGAGCGCCTCGTATGGCGATGGCGGGGACGAAACTCGCCGCGAACGGCGGATGACTATAACCTCCGACAATGATGATCCATTCCAAAGTCATCCGGTGTCGGCGCCGGCACCGCCGGCGCGTGCTGTTCGAGAGCGTGTTGCACCTTATATGAGCGACGCAACGAGAGAAACATTCGGCTCCGACAGAGCCGCACCGCGCACCATATATGGTGGAAAAAAGCACCAGCAACCTCGTTCCTAGCTCTTTCTCTCCCTTGTAAATCCATTGGCTGTAATATTTAGAATTTATCTCTCTTCATGTCCGATCACCTGCGTGCCGACTGAGTGCACTTCTTTCTCAAGCAAGTCAACTGGACGCTTAGTTCTCGTTCTGTCGTCAACCTACACATATCGGGCAGCTTCCGATGAACGACGAACGAGACGCCCCACACACGAGACGGAATGGGAATGGGTATCCTGATTAATGAATGCGGAGTCTACAATTGTGAGCAAATGAACGGTATGCATGTATATCCCTTTCCAATACGACAACAACGGCGAGCACGCCAGCGCCGATCAAACCTGAAACAGGATTCAAAAAACCATATCAGTATAATCCAAAGAGGAGTTAGTTGAAGGCAACCAACCAAACTAAGCTCAAGCGTCCACACCCGCCGTGCCCACAACTTGAACGAATGCGCGGGCCGGCCGTCCTTCTCGGGGAGCTCGACCTCGATGCCGTCCCACCAGCACTTGCGCGCGGGCTTGCGCCAAAAAAGCAAGAGCTTCTGCGCGGTGGCCATCTGGGCGTAGTCGACCTCGACGGGCTTGGTGTTGCCGGGGCTGTGGGCGATGCCGGTTTTGAGGAGGACGAGGGCGATGGAGGAGATGCAGGAGCGGGAGGGCTCGAGGGCGCGGAAGCCCCATTCGTCGTCGCGGTCGAAGCCGCTGTGGTGGAAGAAAGAATGGAATTAGAATGAATGTAGTTTGAATAAGTATGAAAATCAAGATGCGCGCACCTCATGCAAAGCATGTCAATGAGATGCTGCTCAGCGACGTTGTTTTCCTTGTTCACATTTCGCTGCAGCGCGGTGAAGATGTTGCGCTTTTCCATGAGGTACTCCCCGCCGTCCCGCTTGACTTGGAGGAGGCTCTCGTTGGCGATGCCATTAGCGTCGGTGACGGCGTCGCTGGTTTTTGGCGGAATGGTGAAGTACTCGAGCTCCTCACGCAAGACGATGATAGCCTGCTTGGAAAGCAGGGGGTTCTGTGCCGGGGTCGGGTTGAAGGCGTCTGGGCCGCCGCTGTTGTTCGGTGAACCGGAGGGTGAGCCACCGTCGAGGAGGTGCTGCTGGAAGGCGAGGAGGCCGGGGCTGGTAGCGGTGCCGTAGAATGCTTCTGAAGCGGTACGGAAGAAAGTGAGAACGTATTGGAAACAGTCTGGGTCGAACTGCAGAATACATAGTAGTTGGTGGAAGTCAGTTGTGCAATGAAGATTATGGCTAGACGAAATGACGGACATCGACACCATAGACCTCCTCGTCCTCGTCGTCACCACCGTCCGACAGCGCGACGCTCTGCCTGCTCAGCACCAGGCCGTTGGGGAAGAGACAGAGAAGGACGGATTCTGGGAGGTTCATGATGGTTTCGCGGTCGACCTCGAACCGCCTGCCGCGCAGATCAAGGAAGAGACGGGTGAGGAGCTGGGGCTGCAGGTTCGAGTGAGCGGGGGGCGCATGTTGGGAGACCTGCGTGATGGGCGACGAGGACGACATGGGAGAGGTGAACGACAAGCTGCGCTACCACTGATCAACGAATTGTTGATGCATTCTCCAGTAGACAATTCACAATATATATTCGATGAGTACTGTACGAATACAAGACTATGTATCTATTCCGCCGGGGACGCTGGAGACGATGAGCTCGACGGCGGCGAACACGAGGATCGCAGTGGCACGCTGCAGCCAAATACGAGACGCCACAATTCACTTGAGCTGCGACGTGTCTTGATTTCTGACTGCCATGCATACCCTCTTTTCGCGAATTAACAACACCTCCGCCCTCCTCTCATCATGCGTAATGGGTCTGCTCGCCGCCATCGCCATGTCCTCCCTCTTGATTCAATTCTTTGAATCCCCGATTGAAGGCGGTTCGGTGCTTGTAAAGAAGGTGAAGATGTAAGCTACATATCTCCACCGCCTCTATGAGCTATCTGTAAACAATTGGTTCTGTAGAACGCACGGAAGAGGACGACAATACAAGTACGAGCACGCACACGTCGATTTTGAACTCGATGCTGGTCAGTCGCGTCCCAATGGCGCCACTTCTATCATGGATTCAGCTAGTGCATATCGAATCTTACTCTACACCCGACAGACCTATCCTCCCTCTTCAACTGGAACACAAAACAACTCTTCCTATACGTTGACGCGGAGTACACAAACGCTCGCGGGGTACGCTATATCTACATCTTTCCATCTCTATCAAATCACGTCCCTTACCCGCACCCAGGTGAAAAACGCCGTTGTCATCTGGGACCGCATTGTCCGTCGGAAAGCCGACGCCAAGATCCACTACGCCGGGAAGCAAAAGTATCATTTCAAGGATACGAACACATTCCGGTTCGTCTCTCTCCTCCTCTTCTCTTCCAACTCCAACTCCCATCCCTCCGTCTAAACCAACTTGACTGTGCCTGCAGAGACGCCTCCGCGGTCTACACACTACGCTACAACGTCATGCCCCATGTCGGCGCACTGGTATACGGCGTAGCAGCGTCCACGAACGCAAGTGTACCCTTCCCGCCTATGGTTAACAACGCATAGCATGCTGTAGGTGAGGTGGCCAGCCGCTTTCTTTAACCGTGTATAGATTTCAAGCATAATTAATTTAATTGGGGGACTGAAATGGAACGGAGTGAGTGGATGATCGACCTGAATTCGTTGTGTCTCTGGGTATTGTCACAACATCTACCTGCCTCTGACGCGCGACTACCGTATCGTTTCCTCAGAACCATATCCCTGGGCTCACCGCCGCTCGCCTTCGCCTTCCCCATCGCAGAGAACCCCCACCTCCGCGCATGGAATGGAATAAGGAGCTCTGGATGGGACGACGCACAATGTGACTTCTACTTGTGCTGACCATCCACTGCATCGGCAGGCCAGATCAAACAAATCTATAGCGTTGTTAACTTCTACCTTCGCAGCCTCTATAAGGACTCCTTCCACAGCGAGGATCGTGCTGAATTTGGAGTAGTATAAGAGGCATACATTTTTTCGTAACCGTCTCTATCACTTTGTTTCAACTGTAGAACAAACACTCAATGAATCCACCGTTAGCTCATCGTCCGAGAAATCAAAGCTTTTCCATTGACAAGTATTGCTCTATTATATTTCCCTCCTCCTCGTCCCAAAGGTCTTGCTCATATCCCTTGCGCATTCAAACTATGAGTTCATTGAACAGGAGAACTTGTTGAGAACACCAAACCCACTCCAGTCACCTGGCTAAGCCAGAGATTACCTTCAGTGCGGCAATGTAAATAATAAAAACACACTCGAATGAGTAGCTACGCTCGCATACATCGCAAGACTTTCCAATTAACAACTCATCCACAATAAACACTCTAAATACATTCCTCAGAGATTACACTTTTTATACTTGCCATAAACTCTACTATACACTACCCTACCCCTCCTCCTCCCCCTCCTCACTATCATACTGATTAAACCCAAGCTCCCTAACGCTCGACACAGCGACCAACAACCCATGGTTCGCATCAAACACCCCCAACATCTTCGCCATATCCTCCAACGCGAAATCCTCAATCTCCTCCAACAGCGCCATATCCTCTCTATCCTCCTCCAACTCCGCCGTGGGCCTTGCCTTCCGCGCGCGCCGCTTATCCGCAAGCGTCTGCAGCTGCCGCTTCGTCGCCTCCATGATGCCGTTTTGGAATTCGGGGGACAGGGAGCTGGGGCCGCCGATGACGCGAAGGGACTCGTTGAAGCATTTGTATAACGAGCTGAGGAAGGAGGCGTCGTGTTCGGTGCTGATGCCGTTGATTAGTTGCAGGAAGGTGGTGGTGACCATGTTGTTTGTGAGGGTACCGCTGTTCTTGCCGCTGGCGAGGAGCATGGGGACGAGCCTGTCGGGCAAAGTCAGCTTGGGGTCAGGAAATGTTAGGAATTTAGTTTTGATTTACATGGCGCAAGCCTCCCGCACCCCGTCGTGGAAGTAGAATCGTAGCGAAGGAAGCGTCACCTCGAATGTCTGCGCGAGCCACGGCGCAAATCGAGGCCCAAGGGTCGAGCAATAGATGACCAGAGTCTCAAACGCCTGACACTTCTCCTCAATGGCCGAGGTTCTGATCCCAAGTGTCTGGCCGTCCATGTTCACAGTTTCCCAGCCGTCTCTTTCTTCAACCTTGTCTTCTTCTTCATCTGCGAAGAAAGAAAGTATGTATCAAGGTATAAACCATGCCATATCGGAGGTGACTTACCGTATACAGAGATGTCAGCTTTTGCGCTGGCGGTGGCGAGCAGAGTTGGCATCACAACCGGAAGATACGGCTCAAACTCAGGACCCATTGCCTGGCACACCTTCGCCCAGGTGGCGATAAGGTAGTGGCCGAGCTGGGTGTCATTGGGATCATTAGGACTTTCTGCGATCGAGGGTCAATGAAGTGAAGTATATTTGTGACGGAGAGATGATCAGCCCACTTTGTATCCGCATCAACAAGTCGACTAGCGTATGGGCGTCGGGGAGGAACATCTCCGGTCCAACGGCAATTGCTAGTTACAGCCCGTTAGACGCTTGCCCAGAACAAGGAAGGAGCCAAAATACCGACCTATTAGACCGGCGCATTCCATAGCTTTCGCTCTCAACCTTCGATAATCAGGCGCCTCCGCGTTGCGCAGGACGTTCATAAGAAGAGGCATGATAGAGGGGTAGTACTAGCAGCAAGCGCATTAGGTCGGCCAAAATAATCTTATGACGGGAAAGGCAAGTCAAGACAAAGAAAGAAAGTCGCACCTTGCCAAAAGTAGTTTCACTAGCATCGGCAACCATAGCCAGGGTAGTGATCGCCTGCTCCTGAACATATCTCCGAACGTGCTCTGGATCGCCCGTGGGATCCAAAAGTTTGAGGAGGCGTTCCACGATAGGATCGAGGTATGGCAAGAGGACATTTCTTTCTACGCCCTCGCAGAAATTGATCAAAGCCGCAGCCGCATGAGAGTGGACTCTGAACCTGAATAAGGCATGGCGTCAAGTCGAAGACAAAAACTGTACCGCGGTTCCTGGTCCTCCAAAGTGGGTATCAAGACAGCAAATAGCTGTTGGTGGTATCTCTCTTGGATTATTTCCTACAGTACAAGTAATTACGCCGATCAGCAACAAGAACAAGAAGAGCCGAAAACACTGTGGTATACATACTTCGAGATCGGTACATAATTGGCCACTGGATATCAAGGCGAACGATAAGAAGGCCGGAGACAGAGAAAAAGGACGGGCAATGACAAGTACTTACACGCATTGGCAAGCGGCATATCGTACACGGGGATGTAGATCGCGAAACATGGGCGTCACGAGCCTGGATGGAGTAATTAATACGAACATTGCCTTGGGAATCAAGAGTTCTATGAAAACTGACTCGACGACTTTGCCTAGTTCATTCTCCATCACCTGAAGGAATACATATTCGTATCAACGGCGAACAGAAATAAAGACGGGGGGGACGGGAATAAAAACGGACCTTCGCAGTCCCTTCAGCGATGGCAGCAACTGCCATGAGTCCCGCGTGTCGGACTCTCCAGTCGTAACTCGCCATCATCGAGGGAATGTACTACAAGAGTGGTAAGTGAGGTATTCATCTTAGCGACAAGTCAAATTGGCTGACGGACCTGGAATGCAGGCGGCAACACCGCTCGTCCCCCGACAGCGCACGCCAGCCGATCTAAACTCTGTTCATACATAGCAGGAGCCGACTCCGCCTCCCCGGCAGAGTTTGCCGAAGGCTATAAGTGCAATGCTGTTTATCAGCACTGAAAACGGCACTCGAACAATGACCCACATCCTCGTCTGCCCAACCTCCATCCAGTCCATCACCCTCCTCGAATTCACCCATGCCCTCCAAACACGCTCTTACCATGATCCCCACCCACCCGTCGACCCGCTTGACCATTGAGGCGCGCGCCTCGCTCAGACTGACCATGAACTCTAGGGCCGCAAGCCGGAGCGTCTGACGCTCGTCCGCATCCAAATCGCGTTGGGCACGAGCACCGTCATCGTCGAGGGGTGAAGGTGCATTATGCGAGGCGGCGACCGCAGGTGACTTGGACACGGTCGGAGACTCGGGCGGCGGAAACACAAATGCACCCTGGCGGTCCGAAGTGCTTCCCTCGCCTTCTGTGGGAAACGGGCGAGAAACGGTCGGCGTGGGTCCAGGATCTGCGCTGGGAAGAATAAGAGACGGGAAGAACGAAAGCAGAGCCTGTAGGTGGGGCTGGAACAGCGATGGGTGGGTAGTGCAGAGCGGCGTGAGATTCGTTAGAAAGTTAGTAAGGTTGGCGTAAGGGGATGGGCCTGTGTCGGATGATGGGCTAAGCACAGGAGCGCTTCGGGATGGGTGCGCAGTGGCCAGTGAACCGGCAGTGGGGAGCATCTGAGCAAGTGTATGGAGGGTCTCTAAGACAGGGTGCATCAACGAGAGCGACTGCGAAAGTTGGCCGGGCTCCGCAGCGTTGAGGTACGCAACTGAAGCAAGAAGGGCTGCCTGCTTGACCTATGCACCTTTTCAGCGTTTCAATTCTCCCGCTCAAAAAAGGCACGTACATCAATGCTTTGTGTGTCTTGTAAACCCCGCTGGAAGACTCCAAGAACGGCGTCCGTCTGCAGATCCATGACCAGATTTGGACATCCGGCAAATACTCTGTAGGCGCTTTCTCGCAAATTTTCGGCGGCGACGGTTTGTGTCGATAGCGTGCCACTGGCACCAGGCTGCCCAGCTTGGGTCATGTTGAACGCTAGAGCTTGAAGGGCATGCCATGGCCGTCCTCGGCGCATCCCTTCTCCTGCCAGATCGCATACTGTATCGACTGTCTTGCGACGTACAAGGTTGGACGATTCATGCTGCAACGAATGCAGAAGGAGGCGCTCGAGGGTGGTTAGTGTCTGAGAAGATAGGTGGTCATAGAGAGTGAGCCGGGGATGATTCTGCGATTGATATAGAGCTTGCTGCTGTTGTAGATGCACGCCAGACGGCGAGGAAGCAGGCTGAGGCTGACTTGGGGCGGGGGTTGGCGCCGGTCGAAACAGAAGCCGCCGGAGAAGAACGAGAGAGAACGACCGCATCTAAGATCATCATTATGAGCGATGGTTCGACACAGAGTGGCTGAGGAATAAGCAAGGTTGAAATTCGGTATCCGTTCAAGATCTTCACCAATCCCAAGATATCTTAGCAGGGCAGCAAAAAAAATTGACAAGATTTTGGGTGGACACAGAAGACCCCAGGCACATTGCACAGAGAAGCGCCTCTGCTCCATGGGCTGTCCTACAAACGACTGTACGAGCTAACGCCATTGCAATTTGCATTGTCGCTGCACATACAAGGAAATAGCTTTTCTGAAGAGACACGCACCACCTCAGTGTCTGCTGATATAGCAAACTGAGCTAGAGCGAGCAGATACAGTTCAGGCGTGTGCGCCAGACGCTCATTGACAGCGGTTTCGGCGCTGATTGCCAAAATTCGATGAATTGGCGGCAGGAAAGGCCTGTACACACGCACTTTGTCCGAATGTCATTGTCGCCGAGCAGAAGATTGGACAGGATCTGGGTGAGCTCAGTAGTGATTTCTTGAGGGACTACGGACTCCATAGCATTTATCACAGCAAACGGGAGAGCAAAAGGAAAGAAGATGAAAGCGGTCGCGAGAAATTTCCAGCCGATTGAATTCTACCTAGCCATCACAAAAGCTGTGCCGGTCCGATTCGGACTGGCCACTTGCTCTCATCCTCCATGGCAATCCGGAAAATCCTGGCTGATCCTGTGTTATTGCCAATACCTCACTGTACATACCAAGCTACACGATCTCTTCAATGGCTTTCTCATTTCTCTCTGGATTTAGGCGCTGGCACACTTGGCACCCACACGGAGTTTCCATTCAACAATGCAACCGTCAGCGAGAGGCACCGAGCATGTAAAAATGCCGCATTGATCGATTTACATCCTCAGCTTCTCTTCTTGGAACCTTCTCACCCCAACTCTCACCCACTCTCACACGCTGCGCTGCGATGAACTCAATACTCAAATTTCTCTGCAACCATGGTGGCCCCATTGACTGGACAGAAAAAACGTTAACGAGTAGTACGGCAAACCTATGTACCCTGGGTCTATATCAGTGGCATATCACATTCGAACGCGCGCGGACCTGGAACGGCAGCTCCTTATATCATCTGTATTTGGCCAATCGAGCTTTGACCGTAGTTCTCTGAGTCATCCACGCGAAATCAGTTCCTGCTTCTATTTTACATGTGCGTGCGCGCGCAAATTGGCCAAGTTCGATGGATTGCGAGTGGCAACACCCTTTTATTCATTCACAGTCCAGTTTTGCCCAACTTCCTCCTTCAAGACCTCAACGTGGGCATCATCCGCATGCATGTTATCGTGTATCTTGGGTGTAAATTGCCCACTGATTCACCGGGATAAACCGATATCTTGACGTTCACCTCCACAACGCGACGTCGCCAATTACCAGAGTCCGAGGGCCGAAGGCTGCAATGGAATCTGCTGGCCGGCACGAGGACCGGCAAGGAATCCATAAAGTAGCCTGGGTAGCATTCCCGCCTCGTTTGCGGATATATGTATGTTGTCGTGTTGCAAGAGGATCCAGGCGTCAAGATAGATATCGAGCTATGGCAAACATCGCAGATGTGCACCTGATGGCACCTTGATCAGATATACAGGCGCCGAATATAGAGCAGAGTTGACAACGTACTGGGATGAAGCATTGTTCTAGAAATGAGGTAACAGGAAATCTACAACCCGAATGTCGGGCGTAGTCCAGGACACAAATCGACCGGACATTGGGTCCAAATCATATAAGAATCCCTGCACATTATTCGGAAGGCCCCACAAATACGATGTTTTTGATTCAAACTCGATCTGCCTCCTGGAAGGAACTCGTGCCATGTTGATCATGAGCTCCGTGGGCGACGTCGCCCACGTCCGGAAAAGATGGGTGTTTGCGAGCTGAAGGCGACCACAAAAGTCTGCGTCGAAGGTTTCGTACGGGACACGACTAATACCCATGAGTATGGGGAAAGCACTTGGGAGGTCGGGGTGACCACCACCGGGAATTTCGTGGAGTAGGCTGCGGGCGTAGGCAGGAAAACCGTCTTCAAGCCGCCCAAATACGTCCATGACAAGGGGAATAGAGGACGAAGTATGCCAGTCAGTTGGGGCCATGTGCACGTCGATAAATTCCGCGAAGACATCATGGGTGTGGCTGACCATCGGCAAGGGGCTGACTGGCTCCGCGACAACGCCTGCGGCAGGAGTGCCGACAGGGTGGAGGGGAGGTACCTCGACCATGACGATCCCGTCATTACAGTGGCCAATGACGGTGGTAGGAGCGACTGTTATCTGTAAAGAGAATGATTAGCATTTGAAAAACGTAGAAGTGATTGGACGCACACTCCACAACGGCTGATAGATGTGCACAATCCCAGCAGTATTTTCGATGAAGTCCCACGTCGTGAGCAAAAAGTTGTAATAATAAGTGAATCTATTTGGCGTAAGGGCGTATACTCTCAGATTTGAGGCAAATATGCTCTGATTCGCAATTTGCCTGAGTGTAGGATCCTCGGTTGCCGGGTAAATCTCATATACCGTCACATCCACCAAGCTGTAGCGTAATTTGTTACATATTGAGGTTTGCGAAGGATGGTCACTTACTTGGCGTTTGTGGCGACAGATATTGTCAAGATGCGAAAACCGGAATGGTCTTCAGTTGGCTGGATGAGAAGTTCGCTTGGCTGGAAGGATAAAACGATTGAGACAAGAGGATATGGTTTGATTATTGCCGCAGGTCGATGCCCGAGATCCCAAACACTCATACGAGCAAGAGTACTCGTCGTTACAAGATAACGGCCGCCAGGTATGAGCCGCATCCGAGAAATTTCACCAGAAATGCCCGTCATCGGCCGGGGCAACCTAGGTTGGAAGATGCGGGTTGAAAGAGCCGGAATGATCTCTTCGGTCTCTCTTTGCTTTGATAAATGAGCGATAAAGCGCGCAGGAGAAGTTGCAGCGTGTTCTAAGTCACGCAGAGACATGTTTTCCATCGGGAAAGTCAGAATAGAGACTTCCTGGGCGACGCAGACACGGCGGAGGGCGTCGAACCAGACAGTGCGGTGCGCTGTAGCCGATGCCATGATCTTGGAGCACTGAAAAGCAAGTGTTTTGTAGAGATGTACGGGACACGACCACTTTGAATGCAAACCTGTCGCAGAGCGATGATGTCGAGAGGTTCCATGAAACTCTGAATATGAATGAGAGTGTCCATAGGAAACTCGTTCAATGTAAGCGAGGGCTTGATAGAAACGACTTTCTCGAAAGTTTTTGGGGGGTTCATGGTGGTAGGAAGGGAAAATGGTCAAATGTTCGATGAGGTTCGATTTGTTTCATCTCGATTTGCAATTCAAGGGCCTAAAGCTAATCAGTGATGCGATTGATGGCCTTACGTCTCTTGACTTCGCCCACTGACCATGGATGTTGACGATGGACATCCGTACTTACCAGGCCCTAGTTTCCTCAATGACCTGCCCGTCGACAACATCTTCCAGATTCTGAAATTTTGTGACCCAGTCGACCTATTTTCCTTCGGCCAGGTGAAAGCTATACGAATTTCCCTTTGCATCCTTAATTTACCTCAAACCAATAGACCAACCACAAATTCCACGAAATTACACTGACCAGGACAGTCTGGCTAAATGCGCTTCGTCGCATATGCGAGCTGAATAGTCTCTTTGTCCCGAGTTTTCCTTACGACGAGATGTCACTCGCCGAATTACAATGGTCTGCCACATTCGGCGCCGTCACGCGGTTTACCAGGCGTCTCTACAAACAAGAAAATGTTTCTCCGCCTGCTACGCTCCCGCCAATGTCGCAGCGCCTATTCACTCCACTTGTCCCGAAATTGTCGAGCGCCGCATCTGTGGATGCGGGTTCGTTCAAAACCATAGATCTTGTCCCGGGAGGTCGTTTTCTTCTTGTCACCACAAATACTCTCCTTCATCTGTGCGATCTTGGCTACAATGCAACACAGCTAATCAGACCTCATACTCTGGCCTCTGTTGCTCTTCCGGTGCAAGACTGCCACAATACAGCCATCTCCTTCCTTCCGACCGAAGATGGAAATGGAATCGAGGTCATGGTCATGGCATTCAAGGATCAGTACGTCGGGGGTTAACGATGTGCGACTCTGTGTGCTCACAGTGCTTGTTCAGAAACTGTGTGGTCGCCAACTTCCATGTTTTCCCAACAGACTCGCATCCTGAGTTTATACCTGTCTCCGAAACACATTCTGCGGGTCTTTTGACGCGCGGCTTTTTGGCCAAATCTCGTCTCTGCGTGCTTCAGTGCAGCGGCAAAATTTTCGTATGGAATACAGCTCGGAATCTTTGGGCCAGCTGGAAGGCAGAGTCATTTCCGCTGACGGTAGGCCAGCTTATGTTCCAAAATCTGTCTGCTGACCGTATCCTCCAGGTTTTCGTTTACCAGAACCTCATGTGCTGTGTAACCAACAAAACTATAAATCTCTACCCCGTGCCCGTACCACACTGCGATGATGCAGCAACTTCTGGCCTGGAGAATTATCTTTCGCTATTGACGCTGTCGCATCCTTTCCGCGGTAGTCAGGACCCCGAAACTGCGGCGTCTAGTGATTGGTATTGTGCCACCAGCATCAAGCCTTGCTTCATTTTCATCACAGGCTGGAAAGGGAACAAGCGCTACATCGCACGCTACACGATGCATTCTATCGGTAGTCAGGCGAATCCCAACATCCCAGACAGCCTTCCCATTCTCATGGACAAATGCCTCATGGCGGATGCCTCCGACCATCTCGAGTTTGCCTCGGAGATTCTGCCTTGCGGCGGAGACATCGTTTCCCCGTGGTCATCGCTGTCCGCTCCGGTCATTGAGCTCAATGTCACTCCGATGCCGACTGAAAAAAAGAGCGAGGGACCGCCGTTCACAAGCGTGCCGTTGTTCGAGTATCGTGGCGATCGTCACGACGATTTCGATTTCTCTGTATGCCCCTTCACCGGCAGACTCTGCACCAGGACTGGCAACGGGAACGAGATCATCGTGCTAGATTACCTTATTCCCAGCTGGAAAGACGAATATTAGGGCGCAGTGGATCGTCTGTGGATGGAGGCACTGCGCATTAGGGTTATGTCATTGTCGTAACTATCGTGAGGGTACATTTCGAATCATGTGCATGGATATCGTTGCTGAATGCGCAGCTACTTTTGCCTTTCACTCTGGGAAAGAATGTATCGTCATGGAAAGCATAAAGAAAATTACAACATGGTTGAGGTACAACGCACCAGCACGTTTCAAGTGCTTGTACAATGATTCTAGCCATATGCATTGAGGCACCAGCCTGAGCAGCAGCTCTGAGCTCGAATTCGAAAAGCTTATAGTAAACAACGGTAAATAATGTCGGGAACTGCCGAGTTTGTGGCTTTCACCTAGCTTCACCAACGAGTTCAACTGGGAGTTCGGCTTCAGTGCTCCTTGCTTCATCCGAGTCATTGGACTCGTAGCTCCTCGGTCGACGGTCTCAACAACTCCGATGGTTCAAAAATGTTCTCTTTGATCCAATACATTTTTTTCTCAAAACAACGGATTCGGTGTTTCTCTGATTGACCTCCACAATTTGCACAGTCGACTATTTCAAGTATTTGTTTACATAAACGTGGTTCTTTCATACCTCTGCGACTGACTCTTCATTCTGAATCCTCCAACCAACCTCCAATCGGAAACGGCAAGGAAAAGCCGTCGGCTTAGCCGCTTCTTGGACCACTCACGGGTCTGCTCTCATGGTTCTTTCATGTCCACCCACGTCCCGTCTGTTCATCATGGATGCCCACGTCAACCTGCTTATGGCTGCGCGCCGAAGGGATTTGGATAAGTATAAACCGAATACCATTTCCACCACGATCTTTCAAGTACCTTCCACGCACCAGGGTCTGCTCCATGAATGTCGAACGCATATTGAATATTCTACGGTCTGCTTTGCGTCCGATAGACGCAGGCATTCTGCTCTCTTCTGGTGTCCTGTGCTACTTGCTCTTTCGACGTGTGCGCAGCCGCCGGTATACAAGTCTCAGAGGACCTTGGAGCTTCAACCTTTTGTTCGGCGTCCTTCCGAAAATCCTAGGCGCAGACGATCCCGGTGATGTCTACGAGGAGTGGGCTTCACGATACGGCTCTGTCTTCTCCGTTCCCGCCGCGTTGGGCAGTCGACGGGTCGTCATCACCGACCCCAAGACTCTCGCGCATTTTGCAGCCAGGGAAACGTATGGCTATATTGGGACTCCCCAATCCAAGCGCTTCCAGGAAAAAATCATCGGCAAAGGACTGTTTTGGGCGGAAGGGGACAGTCATAAGAGGTTTTGCTTCGCATTCTGAACGACAACACCCTGGTACTAAATTTAGTTAGGCAAAGGAGAGCATTGAACCCTGCTTTCACCAATGCAGCTATCAAGAACTTGACATCCATCTTCTTTGATTCAGCGTACAAGGTGAAGCGACTGTTAGACGTTGCCAGTGATGTTGCCAAGCGAGCCACAGGCCAAGGCTGCATGGGATGTAATTCTCGAGTCAGGACCTCAAGAGGGAGCTACCATTGAGGTCCAACTCTGGTCTGTTCAATTCCTTGAATCATTCCACAAAAATCTGTGTTTAAATTGGTTCCAGGATGAACCACATTTCGTCAGTGCACACGAAGGATCACAGGATCTCAGCTGATTTGGCCTTTTCAAGGCTCGATACCATCGGTCTAGCAGGCTTCTCGCACGATTTCGGCACGCTCTCGGGCAAGACATCGACCATTGCCACTGTGTTCGACTCTCTTGGCTCGAAGATATCGTTTTTCGACACACTAACCCTGTTGCTGTCATTCATATTCCCCATCTTCGCTCGCATCCCGACACCCCGTCGGATGATGCTGAATGATCTTGGGAAAACGATGCAAAGCCTTGGGGATCGATTTCTACATACAAACACGGCTGACAGTATTCGTTCGGACACTTTGAGTGGGGATAAATCCGTCATTGGGCTTTTAGGTATGCCGGACTCTAGCCAAGTACTTGCAGGATGACAACAAGGCTATTCAGTTAAATCCGCAAGTACAGAGAAGATCTCGCACGATGAGGTTGCAGCGCAGGTCCGCATCCTATCTTCTCCGTCTAGTCTGCATATCGCCTTACCGTTCTTTCTCAGATAAATGTGCTCCTTATTGCAGGGTACGAGACGACGTCCAGTGAGTGGCATACACAGCGTTAAATGTCCTTGACTGAAATCAGTCCTAGTCAGCCTTACCGTGAGGTTTCAATATCGTGTATAGTCTCAACAGCTTATCCTCCTTTCAGTGGGCGCTTATCGAACTCTCTCGAAACCCGGACATGCAAACCAAATTGCGGAACGAGATCTTGAGTTGGGGTAGGGACCGGGACCCTACCTGGGAAGAGTTGACCGCTCAAGGAACTTTCCTCGACGCTTTCACGTGCGAGATTCTACGTGTTCATCCTCCTTTGCCAGAACTCCATCGCATGGTACGTGCGCCAGCTGTCCCGAAACAAGCGCGCTCATGCAACTTCTGCTAGGCCGCAGAGGACGATATTCTGCCTCTGACCGAACCCCTCATGGACGCGCATGGCAAGCAAGTCGAGTCGGTTTTCGTCGCAAAGGGTACTGTCGTGACTCTCCCAATACAATGTATCAACCGCTCCGAGGCTTTTTGGGGCCCCGACGCGAAGGTGTTTAATCCAGCTCGTTGGCTTGACGAGAGTCACGGCGTCAATCAGCACCGCGCACAAGAGATTCAGGGCTATAGACACCTGCTTACGTTCTCTGACGGGGCACGCATTTGTTTGGGAAAGGTGGGCCCGCGAAATGAGTTTCGTAACGCTACCCTAAGACGTTTTTGTCAGGTGTTTGCTGTAACAGAGTTCAAGGCTGTCTTATCGGTCCTCTTGCGTCACTTTATCTTTGAACTTCCACGCGGGCCGGACACAGTAATTGGGCGACACAGGAATCTTTTGCCGAGACCGAAGGTCGAAGGTGAAGCTGGGTATGAGGTTCCATTGAGGGTCCGGCATTATGTAGAGTAGGCGTCACATACTTATACTTGGAGCACGACGGACTTGTTTCCAATCACACTGAGATAACGAGATGTACCGATGTCGGAAGCAAGGGGGAGGCGAAAGTTGGGCAAAGAAAGGGTCAGGATCACATGATCGTGAATAGTCCATCCGCGTTTCCGCTTTATCGACACGAGCTATGCGACCCGTGCCTTCGCCACTCAGGCCTACCGCACTCGGCACCTTCCTGCACCTCCAGGCCGACGGCGCTCGCTGCACTCGACGGCGCGTCCCCGCGGGATTCTCAGGCTTTGACAGAAAGTCACGGGGTGAATTTCCCTTTCCGGGAGCTGAGGCTGTGCCGTCCTCTTTTAAAGTATAGGATTCACTTCGCTTGAGAATCGGGAAAGCCCACTACTTATTCAGCGTACTCCGTGAAAATCGACTCGGATCCACCTCTCCCCGACCGGAACCATGCGTGGTGTATATGAGCCAACGAATGCCCTCGCACATTTGTCCAGTTTCTTGAACCACTACCATGAACCCTGCAAGCTACAAACGAATCGTGCTCAACTCGCGCCCAGAAGCAGATATCGAGCCCACGACTTTTCGAACTGAAACGGTACCGTTCAGCGGCCTCGAAATCGAAACTGGCCAAGTCCTTGTCAAGGTCATTCATTCAAAGTTTCTTCGGGAATTACCAATTCAATGGTTTGACTCGCAACACTACGTCCAGGTTACATGGCTCTCTCTTGACCCTGCCATGCGTGGGTGGTTGCGTGACAGGAGAAGCTACCTCCCTCCAATTCAAATTGGGCAAACAATGAGGGCTTCGGGCGTAGGAGTTGTCTTGAAAAGCTTATCCAAAGACTTCGAAGTTGGAGATTTAGTCACTGGCGCTTTGGGTATGTACTATCGTTACAACTCGCGCCGTATTCACCACTCTCAGGATGGACCGAGTTCGCTGCGATGAATGAGGCAGATGTTCGGAAGATCATGTCAGTTCCCTTCCTGTTTCTTGAACCATTCATATACAAACTTGCCCTTTCTCTAGTGCTCCCAACGGCGCGCAATCAGTAGATTTCCTCAATACATTGGGCATCCCTGGTATTTATAACTCGGACGCAGTTTAGTGTTGTTGCTGAAAGATTATTCAGGACTCACAGCTTATTTTGGTCTGAGGGACATCTGCGATCTCAAGCCCGGCGAAAAGCTAGTCGTGTCAGGGGCAGCCGGGGCTGTAGGGTCTCTTGCCTGCCAGCTCGGTAAGCGAGCCGGTGCGACTGTGTATGCCATTGCCGGAGCGCCGGACAAGTGCGAGTGGCTTGAGAAGGAGCTTGGCGTCGACAGAGTGTTCAACTACAAAAGTTCTACTTTCCACCAGGACTTTGAAGAAATCGGTTTCATCGACGCGTTCTTTGACAATGTCGGAGGTGGGTTCGAATGTGTTCACTTTATATAGTTTGTTGATGATAAACGCAGGCGATATTTTGGACATGATACTGACCAGACTCAACAAGGTAAGTCTCGCAGAACATCCAAATGTCCACCCAAGTGCTAAAAATTGGGTGGAATATTCATAGGGTGCTAGAATTGCTATGTGTGGTATGATCTTGCCCTCTTCACACTATATCAGCTCTCATTTTACCATGCAAAGGTGCTATTTCGCAATACAGTCAGTTGCACGCTCGTCCCAATTTTATATCAACTAAGAGCTGTTTTTAGATTCGGTCGAGGCTAAAGGCCTGCAAAACTACATGAACCTCATTGCTCAGCGTGGCAAGATGCAAGGTTTCATCGTGTACGTATTTTCTCGCCGACTCCGCTAATTTATACTCACTCTTCGCCCTAGTATTGACTATGCCAAAGAGTTTCCGGCGGCAATAGAAGAATTGTCGCGGGGTCTCGCGGACGGCTCCATCAAACGCAAGTTCCACATTGTCGAAGGACTGGAACAGGCGCCAATTGCACTTCCGATGCTTTTCTCTGGAGGCAATACAGGGAAACTGTGCGTTGTTATTCGATTCTCGCCTGACCTGCGGCCTCAGAATTATTCTTTTAGTGTGGTGAAGGTGTCCGAAGCGCCGCAGACGAAGCAGCAGTGAGGCATCGGTATATCTCGGATTTGGATCAGGCTTCGATACATACTCGCATTCCTCTATTTCTCTTCACCTGAATGTACTGCAACAAATTGAACACTTCCTAGCTAAGAAGGCTTCGGTTCGTTCTAGAAAACTAATAAGGTTCTGAATCTACTTCAAACTGAACCTTTGATCCCGAAATCTCTCTATGCTGACCCTCTTTCTCAATTTCCGGTTCCTGCCTACCCACCGAGCTCGACCGCGGGAGATTCCTTGGTGCGCTCCGTCGCCCACCGACCTCAGCTGCGGAAGATGCGCATCACGCCACAGAAGCTCACTGCATTGCCATCTGTTCAGGCCTTTTCAGTCGCACATCACCGCATGGAAAAGCTTGGAAGATACGAGCGTCATAGCTGATGCAGACGCCGGGTACAGAGGTATGGAGTGAATACAGGTAGCGGCGTAATTGGTCTGGCTATAATATAGCGGCCAGACAGAGTCTAAAATATAACACAGTGGTTGGTACTGCAGGGGGTAAAGAAAAGACAGTCGTCAGGTATGTAGCGGATGATGAGGTATTCGAACAATTGCAATGCGAGCGCGAAGAGGATAAATAGCGGTAAAGGGGAAGTAAGTAGAGTTACCAGATAACAATAATAAGTATTTACAGTCCTTCCTCGTATCAGAAAAAACCTAAGATCCCCAAGATGAGACAGTCGGAGGGCCGGAAAAAGAAAGGAGGGAAAGCGGCCGACCGCGTGCGGAAGAATGAACACAGAAAGAGTGTGAGTGTAGTATGGATAGTCGGAATGGGGAGGGGGTGCATGGTGCATGGATGCGTCAAGGAACGGAAAGGAGAGAGACGGCGAAGATGAGGACGACGCTGAGAAGTAGGGTTGGGACCGCTCGCTGAGGTAGAGAGCCATTGGGGCTCGCAATCAGCGTCGCATATGCGTTTCCGCAATCAGCAACAGCGATCTTCGCCGCGCTGGAGTACGTCCTTTGAAGAGCGGAGAGCTTCGTGGGTGTTGATGCGTCGTCTTTTAGTGCCCCGTAATACAGCGTCATCAGACTCTTGGTGCATGCAGAACAAGACGCGATGGTGTTGTTCGGCATGCTGATCCCAAGGGGTAGGGAGTAGAAGTACGTGTCCGAAGGATTGGAGTTGCGTACGGCGTCCAAGTAGCAGTATGTGTTGGTCGAGGGGTCAACAAGACAGCCCGCATTCCGCATCACACCAAAAGCATTTAATGCTAGATGTAATTCAGTACTGCAGGGAAGAGGTGATGCGCAAGGTAAGCTCACCGATTTGCGTATTCAGCGCCATTGCGTTCCCATCCTTCAAGTCGATGGCACACGACGAAGCAAGATTTGAGGAAAACCAAGCGATATTGGAGGAGCACTCGTCCTCTTCCAGTGTCGTGCTACACGTCCCCCATACGATAGTATTCAAACGCTCCAAATCCTCTTGGGCCTTTTTAAAGAAAGGTCAGATTGAACTTGATGCAAGAAAGCACGAGAGAGTACGTACCGAAAGGAAACCCTCAGACGCCTGGAGAAGGAGAGAGAAGGGCCGACATGACCGAAATGCGGGAGTATTGGTCATATTTGCGAAGAAATTGAAACACGATACGCTTGAGAAATTTTGGCTCAAATCCGAGTCGAACGGCTGAGGGAAGGGTGTCGGAAGGGCGGGGGGTGAGGAAGGAATGGTCGGGACAGTCTGAGCTGATATTGGTAGCTGACTGCTCGCAGGTGGCGCCGTCGACGCTGCTGCACCCGTTAGGGAAGCAGCGCTCACAGTTTGGGACCCTGCTGTCGAGACCTCGAGTAAAGGCGGCGCTGGGGCATGCCGCTTGTGCGGTGTCCAGTCCGAAGCCTGCTCCGCGAAAGTCTCCCAATTTAATGACGCAGAGTCGGAAAACATATCGAACGCCGCAGGATGGGTAAGGTAGCGCGTCGATGCGGCAATGAGGATGAGCACGACGGGCACCAGGATCACCGTCCACTTCGTTCTTCGTCCGATGCGGCGCTTCAAGGTTTCTGGCGACATAGGGTGCGTCGCGGACCCAGAATTCGGAATATTGACGAGCGCGCCGTCCTTTGGAGGCACAAGACCATTCTTCAAATCGGCCGGGGGCCTTCCTGGTGAGGGCGGTGGTGTGAACATTTTTACCGAATTTTGGACGTTAATGAGCGTGAAGAAAACGAGTGTGGGTGGAGGACTGAGAGAACCCAATCACTGGCATCAGGTACAACGTCAAAAACAGAACGGGCATCAGAACACAACTCACGCAAGTGAGCGCCAGTCCGTCTGAAACGTCTACAAACGTCTAAGTAAAAAGTCTACCGCCAGCGTGAACGCTGGCAGGAGAGCAGAGGGGAGAGTGATTGTGTTCTTTAGCATTCAGGCACAACATGTCATTTCTATCACTTCTCCCGCTCCGGTACTCGGTCCAAAGCCTACTGCCTTTGTTTTCCGCCCTCCCCGTTACACAGATGTTTCATATATTCAGGGTACGAAGGACATGCAAAATATCTAGAACTTCCATACCAGCGTCCAGCTTGTAGTTTTCAAAGAGGGTGTATTAATTGAGGGGCAAGATCAAGGCGCGTGTGTAGGCGTGTCATTGGCGTGGGCATAGAGGGTGATGCTTGACTCGGAGGGGCGTACCGAAGATTGATTTGCATTCGGAGGTACGCAGGACCAGCTGCGCATCAACGTCGTGTTGTTTGAGCGCTTGACTCGATGATGGCTCGTCAATGACTTGTGGGGGGTAGGAGTTCTTCAAGGGCATCCCAGGCCGCCTATTCGGGGACGGGAATACGGCGAAAGCGAATCAAAGCAATGCCAGATGTGTTCAAAATGTTTCGAGTACCGTTTATAGTGGAGGAGTATCAGGGAGGATCACCGCCCAGAACCAACATCCGCACGGCGTTTCGCAGGTGGTAAGTATCTGGATGCGATCAGGATAGACGGCGACTGACTGAGCACGATTGGTAGCGTTCAATTACTGTTAGCCAGGTGAAGAAAGATTTGCAAGTATTAACGTTGACAGCTTTGAGAGTATTCACGCGGCCAAACGCAGTCTTCATAAAGCGCGGGCTCGAGCGCACCGAGAGACTCAATCTCATCTTCATCAGATAGAGCTACTAGTAGTGACAGATTCAAGTTCGTCGCAGTTGATCATTGAGCCTGCGAGAGCAGCAGAAGAAGGACAAGCGGAGAGCCGACAGACAAGAATAACAACCCAAGGACAAGCTGTAGTTTTGGAGGCACAAAAACCGAGTGTATGCTTGGGAATTGGGAGAAGAAGGCTCATTGGAAGACCAAGTCGCGGGAGCCTGCAGGCTGAGCGCTGAGCGCTGAGCTAAAGTTGAAGGAAAGTTTGGTTTGATGTCGTAATGCTGGTTAGTGACGGCATTGCTTCCGTGAACTCTGCTTGAATCTGCTTCAACTTGACCATCGACCTTGTGCAATACCTTGCGCGCGCCGCGTTCAACGAGGACTTCATGCTATACTGCTGAAACATCCAGAACTCTTGCGCTCAGATAATACTCTTCGTGAGACAGATTCGTCGAAATTGAACGCCGCCTTGATTTTCGACTCGCTGCTGTTGTTCCGAAGTCGTATTTGCGATTGAAACTCCCCATGATCAGCAGGTCACCTCCAGGCTACCTGCAAATTTCTTCACCGCTCGCGATGCGGCCGAACGTCGGCCGTGTCTGACTTCTATTTATTTATACGGGGAACAATTTACAGAATTTCCCCAGGGATTCTCCACTGCGATTTCGTATAAAGCGGGGCGGGATGTCTGGCGCGTTTCCGCTTATACCGTGAGCGTGTCAACATGGGTTTCCTACGCACGAGTGTCCTCATCTCCATTATTCTGATCGCAATTCAAAATGTACTGGCGGCCGTAGTGCCTGATGGTCGTTGGGTTGACGCTTGGACCGCTATGCCTCAACTCACTGAGACCACAAATTTACCTCCAGCGCCTTTTGTACGTACTGTCTTTCTGCTTTATTGGAAACGTTTCTGACCGCGAAGTACTACCAAACCCCAGAATGGATCGGGTTCTGTATTTTTCAACTCGACCATCCGCCAAACTCTGCATATGACAATTCCTGGCGACGAGATACGCATTCGCTTCTCCAATGCATTCGGAGTAAACAACCTGGATATCACTGCCGCTACCGTCGCTCTTCCTGTCGGAGGTGTTTCCGGCGCTAGCGAAATAATAGCCACCACTCTCAAAAACCTCACATTCAGCGGCAGTCCGAGCTTCAGCGTTCCAAATGGTGCTCTCGTCGTTTCCGACCCGATAGCATTCCCCATCAAGTCTCAACAAACCATCACTGTGACTCTGTACTTAGCTCAAGGACAGCCAGGCTTTTCTATCACTTCCCATCCAGGCAGTCGAGCGACGACATGGATCTCGTTTGGTAACGCAGTCCATGCTGAAAACATTACCGGCCCATCGACTACGAGTTTGGCCCACTGGTAGATAATCTTGTGCACCTTTCTTCCGTTTCCGTTTTGAAAAAAAATTGTGCGTTCACACAGGTTCTTCGTGAGTGCGGTGGAAACTTTCAGTGCTTCTGCTTCTGCATTCGTCATTGTCGGAGACAGTATAACCGATGGCCGGGAATCCACCACGGACGGGAATACCAGGTATTCTGTGCCTTCCTTCTCTTCCACCGCCAGTGCTTCTGCTGATATCGTCAAGGTGGCCTGACCTCGTTTTGGCACGGATGCAGAAAAACTCGGCCACATCGAACATATCCGTCAATAACCAGGCTGCTGGTGGGAACCGTATTCTCGCGGACGGATTGGGACCTAACGCTCTTGGCCGAATCGATCGTGACGTTCTCTCACAGACGGGCGTGAAGTACGCCATGATCTTCGAAGGCGTCAATGACATAGGAGTCGAAGCCGCGACGACAGAAGCGCAGACCGCTATCGGCGACCGAATCATTGCCGCGTACAAGCAGATCGTCACTCGTGTGCATGCCGCTGGAATACCGATTTTTGCGGCTACCATCACGCCGTTCAGCGCCCCGGCGAACGTTACCATTCAACCGTATTCCAGCCCCGTGCGGGAGGTGACGAGGCAGCGGGTGAACGCGTTCATCAGGACGAGTGGGTTGTTCGACGCTGTTATCGACTTTGACAAGGTTATCGGTGACCCTGCGATCCCTGCACAACTGAGCCCGACTTTCAATTCCGGCGACTTTTTGCATCCAAATGTAGCTGGATACACGGCCATGGCGGCGGCGTTCCCGTTGGACTTGTTCGAGAAGTTTTCAGGAGGCGTCAGTCGTTATCAGTGAGCAAAAATGGGGTCCGTCGAGCGTCATCCTTGTACTCTTTCTTCGAAATGTAGGGCCCTGAAGAAATCAATGATTCCCGATATCTGACAGTAAGATAGTGAGATGTTCGTGAGATGCACAAGAGTTATATCAAGAACAAGTGACGTCGTGGCTTATCGAACGTGTTGTGCTAATTTTGTTTGCATTCTATGGCTAGTAAGTTTTGCGTTGAGAAGAGATAGGCAGGGAAAACCGGCACTATATTTATCTAACGGCGTTCCACCAAGCGTAGATTCGCCGACACGTCATAATAATACTTTTCAAAAGCGAACAGCACGTTTACATGCCAGACAGTGGTCTGGACTTCGAAGCGAGTCCTACAAGACATGAGGGTGCCATGCTCAGGACTCCAGGAGAGCGGAGAGCGAAAGGAACGGCCAACAGGTCCCACCGAAACGAGAACAATGCTATTGAATCAATATAGCAGTTGCCATTGCAAGGCACGCGAGCGACACGTAAGGCGACAGCCGTTCACCTACATAGCGTGTATTGTCAGGTACATACGCCAATGGATGCTGTAAAAATTCGCGTACCGACGCGCGCCGACATGAAGAAGATACCGAGAAAGCTAAAATTAATTTCACTTGAGCGGGAGGAGTTAGGTGTAGAGTGACATTGAAGTATGTACCCTGTTTTATTTCGGTCTATTAGGCTTGGAAAGAGTGCCCGAACATATGCGCAGGTGCATATGAGCAGAAGGATGACCAGCAGAATCGATTGGAAGTTGAAGAGAGCAGACTGAAGAGAATTTTGAGATTGAGTTTGTCTTGAGCGTATAGCGGTTATGGTACCATGAGATTTCAGTGAGCAGACTCAGAGCAGTTGCCCTTGCTTCCAGCAGAGATACGTTCGTAGCGACGCAGACCAGACGTAGACGGTAGACCAACGCAGTACTATCCTAACCCGTGATGTGTCCTCGCAACTGATCCAGGTCCACATTGTTGCAAATTCCGCGTATTTTTTGCTCGGCATTGAAGGGTATATATAGCTACATATAGTACATATTCTTGAATATTTTGGGGATTTATGAGTGAGTGCGGCGGGGAGGATGAACCTTCCGAGGTGGGGACACGAAGTGAACTCGTTTTTGGCAGGCGTTTGGCAGGGTCACAAAATGTCACAAAAACATCCTTTTCATTTGTTTCGTCCGCTACAGGCAACGTATGGCTCTCAAAATTGATACAAGGGCTTAAAATGTAAGAAGATCTGTCACTGGATTTTTTTGAGCACTGGAGAGGGAAAACGGGGTGAGGATCAACAAAAAGTTCACTTCACGGGGCGAGGACACATCACGGGTTAGGATAGTAGTGGCACTGGCTGGCCGCTGCCAACGAGGAGGAGGTTGCTGCTGGACGACGCAAACAAAGGTAAAGAAACGCGATCAAGAACGTTTGCTTTCTTTTCGTTATTCCATCTCTGTTCCTGTTCTCGTCCAACCATAGTTGTCGCAACAACTGGCAGTTTCTCCCACCATCTGAACGCAAATAAATCTTTGTGTGGGCGAGCAGTGACATCGCGAGTCCGCCACAATCATTCAGTACCATTCACTCGTCATTGCACCACTTCTGGACCACATCCATGGAATGGGGTATAGCTCGGCTCTGGCCTTATCCAGTTCAGGTTGGTGGGAACAAATCGCTGCCGTCGTCGAAAAAAAACCTAAGTCTATCGCGAATCCATTGGCCAAGTGGTCGGCTGTCACCTCTTGCCAAGCACTCGAAATACAAAAGACTATAGAGAGTCCGCCGCAAAATCTGGTTAGTCTACATACCCTCCAACCAGCGTCGGGCGCATCTTTTGCTTAGTTCTCAGCTTGCACTTCTGAGCATCCTTTCTCGCACCGAAGGCTTCTTTCCTCCCTTGGTGTGACCAGTGTCGCATTATCATTGTCTTGTCGTCAGCTGTTATAATTGTGCTCACCCTGCAACCATAGGAACTCGTCGTGCTAAACGAGGGCCGACGTCAAGCCACAGAATGATTTTATTCTACCCACTACCGTCCGTATTGCCTTTCGATGCGCGATTGCCTACAGATTGCCGACACTTTGTTGACTTGTTGTGATACTTCCACGGGTGATTCCGATTCGTCATGTCACGGATTCGAGAGAAGACACCGAATTCTCCATGTGGCCTAGATTCTATCGCAATCGAACACCCCATCAGAACGCGTATTTAGAAAGATCCAGGCGCCCAAAACGTTTAAAAGCAGTCGGTCGGTTCTTTGCGACTCTGTACCTTTCCCTCCATGGACTCGCAGTGGTGTCTTGACGAATGCCCAACCTGTTCTACTGTCGTGGTGCGTAGTGTATCTCAACGAGTCGATCCGGAGTTCTAAACTGGCGTGTCTTAATCAAGAACGGGCCATCCATATACTGCTCGCCCGAGTGCGAGCCACCACTCGACCTGGAGGAGCTTGACCTTGACGATCCGTTCTGGAGCCAGCAAAAATCCATCCGCGTCTCCACATGGGCTCTCGAGTGCTACCAATCCACCGAAGCACACCGCAGCACGCCCTCCATCTTCATCTCCCCATCCCAGCGCAAACTCCACGTTCGTAAAACGCATCCCACATCCTGGGTTAATTCGGAAACATCCCCTCCCTCACCACCTTCGATATCGTCGTCGATTTCGACGAGCACCGCCGTCGAATCCCTTGTCACAAGTTCTCCCCAGTCCCCCATATCACGCTGGTCTGTGCGCTCCTGGCCAGTTCGGTCATCGGCATGCTCGTCGCCCGGGCTCACTACCCCTCCCATTGTCACAAAGACGAGTGTTTACCTCGTCTCCGACTCCTTGACGCAGCCGGAGACAAAGAAGACAGTTCGCACCGGACTCCCTCCGTCGGAGAAGGCGTCCCGCACCCGTTTGCGCCATCTCGTACAGACGCAACATGATGGGGAGTGCAGCCCCCGCCTTCGTACCCCCACCCATGCTCTCCTCCCGCCCCCACGAACCTAGACGTCGTCTCGTCTCTATCCGCAATATGTACTTGTACAGCTATAATCCTCTTGCACGCATACACTGGCACTTCATAGACGCATCCATATATTTGTACAATACCATACAAGCAATCCATTGGAACACATCCTACAAACCAGATCCTGTCGCGAAATTTAGTCGCTCGAGCTCAGTCTTCCGTAAGGATGACCGAACAATGGGGTTCGCAGGGTGTACCCACGCCTTTATTACTACGTTTGGTCCCGTTTTAGCGAGCCGCAAATTTATCAAACGATGGGCATGCTCGGTATCTTGTGCCTTTTCACATGTTGATTTTGGAGGTAAGTCACTGCTGACCCTCACTTCCGCTCTCGCCTACAGCACAAGGAAAACAAACTCTGCGCAAGCCTCGCGGAGTCGTAGACGTCCAATAGTTAGTAGACGTCTCGAAGGTTGCGTCGTATCCAACGTATCGCCGAAGACATCCCATTTAAACGGCACTCCCCGAGATTCACGCTATCACCTCGATTTTGGCATGTCCGCTTCTCCAGTGCCTTCGAAACTTCGAAGTGTGCGTGCTGTGCCGCTGCGAGGCGCGAACCTTCGCGCATACGTCAGTTCGTGTAGGTTACTCTGAGTCTGGTCAGTCACGAACCACTACGGGGATTCATCCCGATCGTGCGCTTTGGAATTCAATTTCTCTGCATCGTTTTGGGTTTAGCATCGGCCAGCGGCAGCGTCGGTTCCGTCTTTCCTGGTTGTTCCCGGACAGAAATGCTTATTTATCCCCGTCTCGCGTGGGGTTAATAATACACGGAGAGGCCGGTAGGTAATCCTTCTTTGAAAGTTTTTTGACGGGACGGGTATACGGCACATTTCACGCGAATCTGGGGTACACAGCTCGTTATGGGATCACACGTAAATACTCCGCCGGGGCGGGGTAAGTAATGGATATTAAACACTGCAACCGCCTCTTCGGCTCCGTTGAGACCCGCACCTCCGGGTAAAGCAGAAGCGGCCGCGTCTGGTGCGTTACCCACCGTACTAATGGCTCGTGCCCTCCCTGATTTACGAGACGGCATAGGTGTTCGTCGCCTTGACTCTAACATGGGCGCTGTCGCCTCCCGTCTCGAAGACCACATCTCCAAACATGGGGAGTCACTCGCACGCGTCGACAGCGATCTCGCCTCCCTTCGTGATCATGTCAAGAAGATCGTCAGCGACAAAGGCACCCCGCTGTCCTCCTTCACGGCGCAAGACATGCTCGGACATCCCACCATCCAAGCCCTCATTGCGTCCAACAACCAGTCCGTCAAGACCATCGAGTCCTTGCGGGCCGAGGTCGCAGCCCTACATGCCGCTGTACATGATGGGGATCGCAATGGCAAGCGCAAGCGCGACGACGACACTCTCATATACTCCGAAGACGTGTTCCTCCCCGCTGTTAAGCGTGTACGCGACAATCACGACATTCGCGACACCGCCAACACCGTCGTCGCTGCTAGCGCTGGCATACCCACTGCCCCCCAGCCCCTCTCCTACATCGACCTCACTGGCGCGGGGCCTAGCAACGCGGGTATCGCCCCCGATGCGCCCCCGCCCGTCCCCGCAAACAATACCTCGGGCGTCGACATTGGCCCCATTGGCTGGGGGAAGGATATCTCGGGCCAAGTGCGTGCTCTGATCGCTCGCATGAAACGAGGCCACACCATCGACGCCGACGCCGTCAAGAATCTCTACGCTAAGCGGTTCCCCAAGAACAATAAGTTTGTGACCGCATACTTCCCCACCAACGTCGCCGCGATTCAATTCGTCAACGCGTGGGAGGCGGCGCCACCGGCTGGGTACGAGAGAACCTCGATCTCCTTCACGTCGGGAAACTGAGAAGGGCAGGACGCTTCCCCCCAAAGCATGGACAATTACATACACGTACCAATATTGTTTACGCACCCCAAAATGTGGTAGATACTCACCCAAATTCACTGCGCCTTAAATGCTGGAACATTGATGGTGACCTGCCCTTGAAGCTTACCTGCCCTACTTTCTGCCAAGATATCATTGACCACGACATATACCTCATGCAAGAAACTCATCTCAGACCCAATCAACATGAATCTCTAAATTTCCCCGACGGTTTTACTCTACATGCCAACTCACGGAGATACAACAACTCATTCCAAGACCCCTGGGGCGGGGTTCTCAGTCTTGTCAACGAAAATGTCCGCTGCTCCGTCCGCAGCGACCTCTCCGCCCCGGACCTTACGGTGCTTGAGTTGACGGACGAGGACATCTTTCTTGTCAATGCTTACATCTATCCCGAGCAATCCTCCTCTCACTCGTGGGCAGATTACGACCCGTGGCTCAAGTACACTGAAATAATGGCCCTCCTACAGCTTACCGGAAAGGGGGTAATAAGTATGGGTGACCTGAATGCACGCACTGGAAATCGAGGAGGCTCCGAAACCGTCGAACGCGTGAGCGCCGATGGACACAAACCTACTTCCAGTCGGGGAAATGCGCTGATCCAGCTCTGCAAGGACCATGGCTACGAAATCCTCAATGGAAATTCGTCGTACGGACCTGACAATGGCAGGTACACGTCATTCCAACCACAGGGAGAGGCGGTAGTGGACTATGTGATCGCAAATGAAGTAGCTATGGCTCGAATAAATTCCTTTGCTGTCCCACACCCCGATGCTCAGTCTGACCATGCAGCCATCATAATTGACTTGAAGGCGAGAAACCGCGCTCCAACACCCGTGCTCGCGCGAAACTGGAAGCCCACTCAACGCATTCACGTTTATGATGCAAGTCGGCGTGGCCCCGCTCCCAACCTACCAGACGCTACGGAACTAGATCGTCTCTTCATCGCTGCACTCCAATCCAAATTAAGTCTACCGCAGAAACTGGCTAAACTCTTCGGCCCTGTAACGGCTTCCAGCAACCCGGTCGAGATTTACGTGGACGGCTCTTGTTTGAACAATGGGAGAGACAATGCATGCGCTGGAGCAGGTATTTTCTGGGGCCCGAATCACATTCTTAACGAAGCAGCACGCGTCCCGGACAATCAAACAAACAACCGCGGTGAAGTGTATGCCATACTTCTGGTTCTCTTGCGAGCCGATGCATCAACAACTCTTCACATATACTCTGACTCTGAATATGCACTACAAACAATCACGGAACGTGCTCCCGAAGAGCATGCACAGCGGTGGAAGTGTCCGAACGGTGATTTGTTTCGCGACATTGTTGCGCTGCTCAAATTTCGACGTGCACCAGTTATTTTCATTCAAGTCAAAGGTCACAGCGGAAATAAACATAATGATGCAGCTGACGAGCTCGCAAAGCGAGGCGCGCAGATGCCCAATGTGCCCCCTTACACACCCATCCCACTTCCCATGGCGTCCAACCTAGACGAGAGTGCCCACGCCAATGCACCCGCCATTCCAAAAGTCTCATACCGTCCTTTACCAAGACAAAATAAACCAGCGGACCACACCTCAACAGCTGACCACCTTCCTTCGCTCACCGCTCATCGTGACCGCCCAGAACTACTCAAAACCCAGCTTCGTTGGCGTGAGGACTTGCTTGACGCGAAGACCGAGCGGGACTTCTGGATGGTAGCAAAACGCATCATGAACCCGAAGGAGGTGAAATCCGACTTTGACGCTGAAACATTGAAAGCGGAGTTCGTTGTTCGGATGAACCCGATTGAACCTGTACCCGAATCCTTCGATCAGAACAGACTGGAGTTTAATCGAGCACTCGCTGCGATAATCCCCGACCGCACCGTTGACGAGACACCGGACAACATTTTTTCGCGGCCATTCGATGAAGAGGAGATGGAGGATGCCAAGGAGCGTCTCCGCGAACACGCACCTACCAGCTCCCGTGGCTACGATCAGCAAAGCTACACTGACGTTTGCGGGCTTGAGAATGATGTTCTCTGCCAGTTAGTCAACCGATGTATGACCGACAATGACGCACCATCTATCTGGCTAGTCTGTTGGTTACCACGCCCAACTACCCGGTACCCTGCGTTATTATATAAGCTACCCGTTTTGGAACTCACGTGTGTTTGACGTCGGCTAAGCCCAGAGCCTTGACACGCCGGTCAGACGTGTTTTAACGCGTTTAGAACGAGAGAAGTCCACCGTATACAATTTCAAAGACAATATTTGGGGAAAGCTGCAGATGTGGAATCCCCAACCTCAAATTCAGCCTTTTTCTTGAGTATTCAGCTGCTGCCGGCGCTTTCCGAGAAGCATCAGTCAATGACAGCTGCCATAACTTGCCGTCACCACGCAAACACCTGCAAGAGCGATTATTTCTATGAAATGTGCATGATTTGGGCAGAAAGAGGTTATAATAGCCTTTTTAGCAAGTTTGAGACATACCCCCCACTGAAATTCGCGTCAAAACACGTCGAAATGAGGTAAATAGGTGTGTTGTTTATTCTTGTTGGGATACCTGATGACGTCGTAAGGCAGGGTGCCGGGTAATTGACGCGGTAACCAACAGACTTTAATTCAGCGAACTTGTGAGCTAAGAAGAATTGAAGCGTCTGTCTAGAGAGACTACTATCTGGCTGCTAACGGTACTCATTGGTCTCCTCAAACGAGGGAAAGACAGAGGCGACCCAAGAAACTACCGTACAATTGGATTGGAAAGCTGTTTTTTGAAACTTGTAACCCTGTTGATTCATATGAGACTTACAAAATGGTGCCTAGCAGCAGGAATGCTTCCGCCGTCACAAAACGGCTTTCGCGCCGGATATCGCACAAATGACAACATGTTTATTCTTCGATGCGCAATTGATCGAGCGCGAGCCCTTGGGAAGCCGCTCTACGTCGTGTTTGCCGATTTAAGCAACGCATTCCCGTCAACGGACCAACCTACACTCTGGTTAAAAATGCGGGCTGCAGGAGCCGGAGGCGCAATTTTTGACTGGCTCAGAATGCTCTATCGAAGAATGACTTACATCGTTCGGCATGAATCCGAGATGTCCACGATGTTCCGGGCACTAATTGGTATCCTCATTGGTGATACTTCTTCACCGATTTTGTGGACACTATATCTGTCGGACTTTAACCTCGTTTCAGACGCGACAACAGACTTGTTACTTGCCGGTGTGTTTATTACAAACATGGAACAAGCCGACGACATTCTGCTGTTATCGCTCACCGCAGAAGGGGCTCAGCGGAAGATGAACACACTTTGGAAATGGTGCAGCGTGAATTTCATGGTCATTAACGCAATCAAATCGCTACTAATGCTCTTTGGCCCAATTCCAAAGTCTCTGCCTATATTCACGTTCGGAGCTGAGACGGTGTCGATGGTCAAGTCCGCAAAATATGTGGGATTCAATTTGAATTCTACAAAAAGAAATATCTTCGAAAATCATTATGAGAACAAGGCAAGCAAAGCAAGGGCTGTGGCGAATACCTTACTTGGGCTCGAATCGATGGTCGGCACACTGCCGGCTTGGGAAGCGCGGAAACTCTATATGTCGCTCGTAGACCCGCACCTCACGCACGGCTGCGAAATCTGCCTGGATGTTGATCTCGACCTTCTCAAGCCCCTCGAGGATGTGCAGCACGACTTCCTGCGACGAACCCTCGGCGTTAACAAACGTTCGCAAACCGCACCCTTGTTCACGGAAACTGGCTTAGTTCCGTTGCGTTTCCGACGAGTTATTATGGCATTGACGCACCTGAAGTACCTTCTCACCGCTGACGACGAAAGGCTCGTCAAAGCGGCTGCATGTGACTCGGTCTTGCTCTGGGACTCTGGCCAGGCCTCTTGGGCAATGGATCTGCAATATGTGATCAGCAAACTGCCCTTCCGAGTGATACTGCCAAATCTCTTAACAATCACCGAGAAAATGGTCGATCAGGTTATCAAGTCCGTTAATGCCGGTCTTCGAGTGCACCTACAGTCATTCATTGAGGACCCTAACTCGCCAAAATTGTATCTCCTACGCGGGAGATTGGAGCCGGAGAAAGACGGTGTGCTGGTTCATAAAACGCTGCAATTCCGTCACTACTTGAATGTGGTGAATCCAAAACATCGGAAAGCACTCACGCAGCTACTATTATCAAGCCACTGTCTTGCCTTGGAAAGATTGCGCTGGGTTGAACTTCGTCGCCCGAGGATCGACCGCAACTTGAGAGTTTGCAGATTCTGTAAATCAGAGATTGAATCACCCGAACACGCCTTACTGGAATGTACTGGTAATCCGGACCTGATTATCCTCCGTGAAAACTTCTTTAGCAAGATGAGGAATGACTTACCTGGATTACCACCAATTAACTCCATGCCGGTTGCGCGGTTCTTCTCTACAATGGTTGCTTACAGAGAAACAATCTCCTTAGTTGCGAAATTTGCGTACGAAGTCATCTTAATCTTCCAGGCTACTCCGATGTATGTTCCTCCCCTTCCCGTGGACTGGCTAACGATACCGCGACGGAATAGCTAGCTCTTTTCTTACCACAGTTGTTCTGCTTTGGATAGACGTTCGATTTGAGGTCGAATAGCTCGTCAAGTAGTTTAGCTGGGGTCCAGGACGAAAGCGCGAGAAAGCTTGCGCGCGCTGGGATAATTCTGGGAACACAGTGTTCAGAGACTGGACCATGCTGTGTATAATATATCACTATATCACTGTGGTGCCAATCCATCGCCTGCCGCCGGGCGCGCTTGCTAATAACATCTCAGTTTGCTAGATATTGCTAATGCGCGGGCAGTGGCCGAGGCAGCCTTGTTCCGCCACAGTTCCGCCCTTCCAAGCCTATCAAGCGCAACCCGCGGTCGGGATTGGCACGTATTACAGTAATCTTGCTGAGATTTATTCAGTTCCGAAATGCAAGCAAGCTGAACGTTGAAAATCAACGAACGCCGGCCCATTTCCCTTCTTATCACTCTTTCGGTCTATTCCTACTATCTTTCAAGTCGCGAGCGATACGGAAACGTGCTCGGAATGGGTCTTTCTAACGCCACTACAGGCGGCTCGTCGTGTAAATTTCCACTATTCTGGTATGCCATGACCCAGTGAGTCTTATTCTTTCAAATTTCAATCGCTGCTTCTTTCCGCGACTTCTGGTCGTGTGCGCAATCGCATGCCCGCAATAAACCATTCACATCCGAGAATTCGCTTGCCATTGGTGTTTACTTGGCGATGAATTTCGTCTGTGGGAGTAAATCTGGGCAGTGAACCAGCGTTGAGTCGACTCACTGACATCGAAGTACCTTGACTCGGGGATTTCCGAAATAATTGCAACAGCACGGAACATTTCACGAGAACTTCACGGCTTTGCACTATGCGAGTAACGAAATCGCAATTTACAGGTGTCGGGGAGAAGCTGCCCGATTGATATTCCTCGAATCGAATTACTTATGTGTCGAAATTCGGGATGTTCCGACTAGTACTGAAAGTAGGTCCAAGGGCTTCCAACTTCTCGAACGGCGAAGCAATATCACTAAACCAACTCAGAGTACGTATTTCCCTGTGCTGGCATCTCCCGAGTTTGAAACACGATCCTCAATTGACGTTTCCCATAACCATAATTGAAGCGACTCAAACGCGACTTTGATTTTTCCCCCCAAGTGTGGCCGCCGATAGCTCTGTATTTCAATATACCAGCTGTATAGTTGTGGCTACCTTGCCATCACGAATCTCTACAGAGAGCTACAGAGAGTAAACCGGGAATCACATTATCACACCGCAATTTACGGATTACGTGAGTCCACGTGATCGCGTTCGGATTCGGTCACGTCAAAGCTCACGCTCCCACTCTTGCTCCCACCACCAACTCAAGGGCGTTCAAGGTCCCCTCTTGACCAAAGTCTCAACCTCGTCCATGCTCTCTTTACGTGCTCCACCAGCTCGAGAACGGGGCCTTTTCAGATCTTGAGCACCTGGTTTCGACACTCACAAGGCTGTCACGACTGAAATCGATATTCCCATAGCACCAATGCGCATGATGCAGGTCAAGCTGCGAAGCCTGACTTCACCACCAGCACCTCCTCACAAGGACGATGTGCATGACGTCGAATTGGCACGCAAGGTGCGTTTTTTTCGCTTATACCGCTCCGTACTCAATCGGGTTCAACGCGATAACAGTTTCAAAATATGTCATTATGCCCCCGCCTCGGCTAATTTTTCGGTCAAAGCTCTCAAGCAGTCATCGTCAATGCCGCTCTTGAGTTTATGCCAAACGAAGAAACTGTTTCGGGGCCTAAATCCACGTCCGAAAGCGCGATTCAGAGGGATAGAGATCGATTCGAGCGAACGAGGTTCAATCTCAGGCCGCAGTATTGGAATTGGAATCGTGTACGTTCTACCTCTGTGTTGCCTCTATGCGTGGCCCACGTTTGAAGCGCTCTCCTTTCTTACTGACGTATAATTGATCCTCCTCCTCCTAACCAGCTTACTAACAGCCCGGAGTCACGACCGTCCGTGCCAGGGCTGGATTTCCCTCATCCGGTCTTGATGAGCGAATGTATCGAGCTTTATTTTCTCCCTCTAAATATTTTTCTTCCCCTGCTTCACCAACCTGCCTTTGAGCGTGCCGTTGCGGATGGACTACATCTCAGGTTTGCGTACCCCTTTGGCATTTCTTGTCACAATGTGCTGACCGACATTGTTCAGGGATGGGGGTTTCGCTGCGACGCTTTCGCTTGTTTGTACGATTGGGTCTCGGTGGAGCACAGATCCTACGTTGGCTGCACAAGGCCTTGATTGTGGGTGGAAGTGGTTTGATCAAGTACGCTCCGCGCAAATTAGCTATTCGCCCTCCGTAGTAAGGCTACTAACTTATTACTTTCAGGTGCAACTCGCAGGAAAACGTTTATTGGGTCAGGCAAACCTCTACGACCTACAGACCTACGTGGTAAATATCATCTCTCGATCAAATGATGAGACATTTCTCTTCATCTTAAAATTCAGTTGGCGACGGGATTCCCCAAGGGGCTCTGCACCACCTCAAACTTGGTGGACGCTCGTCGGTGTTGGGTCAAGGGTTGCACAGGCAAGTCCCATTATAAGTCTATCCACAGTTCACAGAGCACGATGATGATACAGGATCTCGGTGTGCATCGACGGAAAGCTGCTGTCGAAACTCTTTCGGCCGAACGCGAGCTGCAAAAAAGGGCCCTTTGGATCTTGGTCTATTTGGATCGCATGGCAAGCTGTGTCGAACGTCTTCCGTTTCACCTCTCAGAGTTAAGTTAGTGTCGTTGGACTCGTACACTCTTCCGATGCTGATACGATTTTGATTAACTTCGATGTCGAACTTCCGCTCGCCGTGGATGATGAGTACCGGGAGGACCCGACCCATCCATTCCAACAACCGGCAGGCAAGCCTTCACAGATCACCTTTTTCAATATGTTGATGACCCTCAATCATCGTCTGGGCTTCCGCTTGGGAATCTTGGTTTGTCGTTCTAATCTTTCCGCTCAGAGGAGAATATATGACGACCGGTCGCAGTATTCGTTGAAGACAACACGCGCCGCGATGGCAATAAACGATGAGCGGGAGGCTTAGATCATAGCAGAGCTACATTCTTCGTTGAACGATTGGAGAGATCAGATCCCTGAACATTGTGCGTACAAAATTTGCGACCAGCGTTTCGATAGCTGAGCATCGAGCCTGGTGCGTTGGGACCCAGATCACAAAGATCCCGTCCATTCGAACAGTCCGTTACCCTTTATGGTGCTTTTGCTCATGTTCAAACCGTCATCCACCGCTCGTTCATCCCAATGCTTCACACTGGTCCTGCGGTCAGTCTTTCGCCCCCACCCTCAGGCGCAATCTGAAACCTCGCTAGCTCCTACCATCGCTCGAGATATGTACTACGGCGGCAAGGTCATGCGCCGCGCGTACGAGTGAGGTACCTCGAAGCTGCAAGGCTTGTCAGACTCGCTAGGATCCAACGGGCCCAGGAATCTTGTTGGCCCTGCTAAGTGACTGGACCAATGGTCTCACCATACTTTTCTTCAGCGAACTTCACTACTTCACTACTACACTGCCAAACGACTCAACAATCATTCTCTTCTGCATCAAACCAGCTACTGTCTCTCTCTGCTCCTTCGCCAAAATTCAACATCCCCAACGGTTTACTCTGTGATTTCGTGCGTATATGTTCGTCAGCACCGAGGCAGGAAGGATCGGACAGGTTTCTCGATTCCAAGAGACTGGGACAACTCTGGTGGCATCAAAATGGGACCAGCTCTTTGGGCTTCTTGCCGTTGGCCGATTGTCATTCAATATGAGCTACTGCTAGGTCCAAGCTGCGACGCGGAAACATTCGTTCTCTATGGTGACTGATCTCTGAGTCTCTGCTGAAGCAATATCATTCTGAGTGTCTGCGGTACTGAGTGCCTAGTACGTGCATTTCTGCCTTTACTTACAGCTTTCTGATCTTGACTTTCGCATGTCTGCGTCAACCGTGATAACCAAGTTGCGCCATTTCACATTCAAAAAACAGAATGCTGCACGACTTCTATTTAGCCCAATCAAGCGAGCGCCTTGACCCACCGCTACTCAGACCCTTACCTTAACTTACCTCTACAAATGACAAGAGCTGAAAAGCGATCATCTTGATTATTTCACACTGCTCGCGTATACTCCTTGAAAGCAAGTTCCGTCCACAATATCCCACTGTTTTCCGAACACTGCGTGCAGTATACCTTCGTCAACTCAAGCACTTCATTCACCCACACTGCCTACGGCTACAATACCAATACAATACCAAACGTCGGTGCATCGACAATCACCACTCGGTGTTACTGGTTGCCGCTTCACCAATACGCCGTTCGTGTAGCTGGGGTGTACATGCCACAGTAAAGGATAAGGCAGGATATTGTAAAAGCTTTCGCCTGTCCGTCGGGTAGACGTAGATGTAGCAAATTGAATTTTCTTTACAATTTGTTTCAGTATGTTTTTTGACCTAGCGTGGTAACAATCTCATCACATTCCTGGCTGATTTGCATCCGACGAATTGAATGCCAAGCGCTGATTTCCTGAGGTCCGGGCTGTTGGGATCACTGCCTACATCGCTGTTCGTCTCGTTCTCATCCACCTTCACGTCGCCTTGCTCGATGATACCTACTGGTGCGCTGTCTTGCTTCAATTTCGGTCAAACAAAATTCACGGACTATTCAGGTCGTCGAGTGCGGCTCGCAATTACACTCATTACCCTCTACCTTCCTTTTTTATGCCCTCTTTTATGTGCGTCTATTCGTGTTTTCGTTTCGAAGAGTTCGTAACTCGTCAGCCCAGTTGTCGAAGCTCATATCCATCGACCCTCCGCGAGACATAACATTCTTGCCAAGCGAGATGCCTTGTCCGATAGTGGACTGCCGTCCGCTTCGTGGATATGGACAGCTCAACCAATGTCGGGAAATGTCGCCTTTCTGAGAACTTTTGCAAGTGCTGCCGGGAAGACAGCTACTTCTGCCACAATCTCGATGACCGCCGTGAACCAGGCCACAGTATGGGTGAATGGTGGGGCAATTGGGATAACTGACAACGGCGCGAACAGTTGGAAGACTGCCGAAGTGTTCAGCGCTGGGTTGAACGCGTCGACTAATACGTTCTCCGTCCTGGCGGTGAATAACCCCAAGATTGCCACGCCTGATCCGGGATTCCTTATCGCCATTCAAGTCAAGTACTCTGACGGTAGTGGGGATAGTATCGTCTCAGACGGGAGTTGGACCGTGTCTGCTGCCCCTCCAACAGACTTTCCGCTCCCTGCAGACACGTCTAAATTTGTGCCCGCCACGGTACTTGCAGCCTTTGGGTCTGGCTCGTGGGGTAAAAATGTTACCGCAGCAGCAGCTCCTTCGACGGCCGGCATTCTAACTGGAAGTACTTGGATATGGGACAGTCTTACTGCAGCCATCGCCGCTGCTGCTGGCACCATCGGTTTTCGCAAAACTGTTGCAACCCCAGGCGGCAAAATTGCTCAATCCGCCACCATCCTTATGACCGCCGACAACGATTTCCAGCTGTTTGTCAATGGCGAGTATATTGGCCAAGCACCTGGCATACCGACTATTCCCAGCTTCACAACGCCGCAGCGCTTTACGGTTGACCTCAATAAGGCTTCAAATGTGTTCACTGTCTTCGCCACGAACATTGCGGCTGCCGGCGCAATAAGTGCTGGACCTGCTGGCCTGGCGGGCTCAATCACCATCAAATTCTCGGATGGGACCACTGACGTTGTGTTCACCGATGCTACCTGGCTGACTGGCCCCTTCTCTTCCCCCGACCAGTTTCTCGCAGCAGCGGACTCGACGTTAGCCCGGACCTTTGCCCTGGGGGCAGTGGGCGCAAAGCCCTGGGGCGCCATGACTGGCATCTCGGATGCTCTTGCTGCTCCCAAGGTCCCCGCCGGGCCTTTCACTCCCGCTACTGTGCGTCCGGCCGCGAATTCGGTATCATCCGTTTCGCAAGAGTCGTCCACTGGCGCAGCAAATCCTAGTTCCACAGGCGGTAACTCTAATTCAGCCCCCACTGGCTCTGAGTCGGAGACCGGTTCCCCTCCTGACCAAACTTCGGATTCGAAGGCCGGTGACAATTCCACTTCCAAAAACAACAACCCCAACAACGCTACCTCAAGCACCAACTCCACGCCCATCATCGTCGGGGTCGTCCTCGGCATACTCGCTCTTCTCGGCGTCGCTGGGTTGTTTTTGTGGCGTCGCCGAAGGAACGAGAACTCCTCGCGCCACTCGCGCGCCATGAGCCGAGAGTTGTTTGATGCGGCTTACGGAGTCGGTCGCCCAGGTGGTTCGTCCCAGCCCGCAACCTCCCGGCGAACGTCAATATCGAGCGCGGCGCATTCGGAAATGATGATGGTGCAGCCACAACAGCCGAGTTATATGTACAACTACCCTCACCCGCCAGTCATGCTCCAAGGAGTTTATGTGCAGCCCCCGCCTCCCGGCCAGAGCTATCCGCAGGCGCCGCTTCCCGCCGTCATTGGCCACGCGGGTAACACCTCTCGCTTGGTCGTGGTGGGCGAGCCTCCGTTGTCGCCCATAACCCCAATGCAGCACCACATGTCCGGTCAGCAAATGGCTGCTCAGCAGCAGATGGCGTCACGGCAAATGGCAACTGCTTACGACCAGATAGCCGCGCAACGACAATTAACGCCGCAGATGACTGCCCGACCAATGGACGCTCAGCCACTACCCGCGCCGCAGACGGTTTCCCAGCCCGTGGTCCCACGCGAGCCTATAGCCCAGCCGCCGCAGGCCGTACCCTCCAAAATGGAGCGCGAGGAGATGGTTTGGAGGAACAACGCGGCAGCTGGCAGCTCCTCCGCGAGCGGCCCCGCCACTCCAACGACTCCCACAGATGATGCGTACGGTGGCTATGAAGGCGATAATCTCGCACCCCCGCCAAGTTACTCTGCCCAGTCCCCGCTGCATATGCAGTGAGGAAACTAACTTATGTCTCACTTAATGATATACCTATGTTTCGCTCGGTTTTTTTCCTGCTCTGGCATCTCTCGCTATCTGTACAGGATGTACATATACGGATCGCGCTCTTTTATTCCCGAACATCGTTTGTAACAATGTGCATTTGAACTGTGTCATCCAAGCCTCCGTCCCTATGATCAACCTATGATACTGTTTCTGAGCTTGGAGATACGAGAAAATGCATTGGAAGATAATGACAAGGAAAGAAAGTATGGCATGATAGCCAGAAAGAAAATAGGACTTATACAGTAAAAGTAAATTATGGAGCGTGCGTGGACGGAATGGTGGATGGGTGGATTGGATGAGCGTAGCTAGCAATAGTACGGTATTTGGTTGTGGGTTGGTATCGATGATTCAGTCTGGACTAATGGTACACTTTACATATGCGCGAGGTGTGTATGTCGTGGATGAATTGACCATAACGAGTACCAACGAGAGTATTGAGCAATGAGAGCTTTTGAGGGAGCGGGCGGATGTGGAGTCCGACAGAACGATGATGCATTGTGTCTGCACGTCGCTTGTGAGTGTGTGTGTAGGTGGGTGTAGACGATCGAAACGATGTGACAGCGCCTGCGGGGGTGGGGAACTGGTACGTGTGCCACAGCACCACGACGACATCAAAACAACCACCGGGAGGACCAACGCAAAGAATGTGAGAAAAGGATAAATGTATCAAGGGGGCCAAAGGAGGGACATGGAAGAACGAGAGAAAACCAGGAGAAGCTAAAATGACGGGCGACAAGAACCGGAGGGAGGGCGGGGAGCGCCGCGGTATGGTCCGCGACGTCCTCGCAGGCGAGAATCCACTTTTCGCCCGTTCTAACCCATCTTGCCATCCTTCTTCTTCTGCTTGCGTGGAGGTGTTACAGGCCGCCCGACATTGATACCGCCGTACGGATATTTTGCCTTCTTTTCAGCAGGCTTGAGAATCTGTGATCGTGAAGTCAACGAGTGAGTTAGCAGTACTAGGCCTGAACGAACCTGGAAAGAACAGAGTAGCGTTTCGTCGACACTCATCATAGCACCAGCGTTATCGAACTCGCCACAGTAATTAGGCGCCGAGAACAAAGTCACTAAATGGCGTTTAGCGAAAAATTCGTAGCCGTCTTCGACGACCTATAGACGCTATATCAGTCTGAAGCTCGCAGGTATCCATCTGTTACGCACCTGATGCGCTCTACAAATTAAATCCATATCGTGCTTCTGCAGGAACCGCGACACCACATCCGGCCCAAATGTAAATGAAACCCCTCGGTCATTCTCCGACCAGCCAGTGATGTCCTTGTCGGGATCTGACCATAAAAGATCGCAGAGCAACCCTTGTGATATCCGGTTGAGCAACAGGACGATGAAAAATGAGGTTCGGCACAACTGACCGGTGTCGGGAACATCCGTTGGTCGCATTACTCGTCGTATCTGCTCCATCGATTGCAAGTCGGGACTCAGGCCGCCGTGCATCGTAAATATTTTCTCATCAATGATAGCAGCGATTGGCAAGCAATTGAAACAATCGGTGAAGGTTTTCCAAAGTTTGATGTTGTACCGACGTTTACCTGCTGTCGGGTGAGTATATCCAAGACCGAATGGGAAAAGGCTGCGCACATTCGTCGTAGAACCCGTATATCCGATTGATACTAGCGCACTCGTGGTTGCCGCGAAGTATGAAGAAGTTTTCAGGGTATTTGATCTTGTACGCCAGGAGTAGACATATCGTCTCGAGGGACTGTTTTCCTCGATCTACGTAGTCGCCTAGGAAAAGGTAATTCGCTTCCGGAGGAAAACCGCCGTATTCGAACAGACGCAGAAGGTCGTAATATTGGCCGTGTATATCGCCTTTGGAACATCACAAAATGAAGAAAACAAAGGCAGGTGGGGGCGCACCACATATTTTGATTGGTGCCTCGAGCTCCAACAGAATGGGCTGGTTAATGAAGATCTCTCGCGCTTTTGTGCAGAGGTATTTGATTTCGTATTCTTGTAACTGCACGGGCTTGCCAGGTCGGTTACCGCGCACTGACGGGTGTTGAATTCATTAGCGAGTTGCTCTGAGAAGGTATTTGAGGAAGGCGGCGCCGGTGCGGAAGGCGGGGCTTGCCAGCCGTGGCGACCTAACCAAGACATCGCTCCACAGCAACCGCTCACGCTCCCGCAGCACAAGGGTGCCGACAAATTTCTCCATGGTCCGAGAGCTGCACCAGCTCGCTCGCCCGATACCGCATCACGCTCTTCCGAGATACACTGACAGCTCACCTTCAAGAAGACGGTCAATGACCGAGTCCAAATCGATATCTGGGACCACGTCAGCCATCTCGGGCTCCAACTATCAACGGTCGTAATGAATCGTCAAGATTTCAGGCCTTCCGACGTCGGTTGTTCAGGAATAACAGGAGACGGAGGAAAAAGGCGGGGAGGACTTTGGTGTCGGAGATATGCGTGGATTATGAGCGAGATACCAGGTGAATTTTGAAGGGGCCTACGTGTGTTTTGGGAGGAAGCAAGGGGGTAGAAGAGGAAGAGGAAGAGTTTGAGGCCGTCGGACACGATGGCTAAGGCTGAATCGATTGGCGTGGAAAGGCCCTGTCCTATTGATGACAAATCTCGAAAAATTAAATTATTGAAAATTTAAAATAATCTAGGCTTTGCGGTGAGCCGCCAGAAGCCGCCTGGCGGCTCTGACGGCATGCGGAGTGAAACAGCTCATTTCGATAGGAAAATCCAAAATTTCTGTACGGGAGGTGGTTAGCATCAAGTCCTTGAGCACCATACACCTTTTCCGCACCTTGGTCCTTGGGTAGGTGTTGAGATACGACGAGTTTAAGTTGCGAATAAGCCGCCAGCAAGCCGTCGGAAGCCGTCATATGACGTAGCCGCTCCACAACGCATGCCGTTAGAGCCACCAGGCGGCTTCTGGCGGCTCACCGCAAACGCTCTAATGCATATTCATCTGTACGTTCAACGTTCAACGTTACCTCCCAGTCTCCAACTATGTTGCATGCATGTCTGCCCTCGTTCTGAGCCGAGGTTGGGGCGGCATACTGTATACGACCTCGCTGTTGGACCTTGATCCAACGAAAATCTCAAGCAGTATCTGCGCATTTAACAGCTTGTACCACCGGACCCTTCATATATGTTTGCGCATCTCTCGGTCGCTCGGCCTGATGATCTTGGACTCAGAAACCCGGTTTTCAGCCTCTTTGAGCGCTGGCTGTGAGTCGGCGGTGTCTTCTCGCAGGGCTGAGGTGATCTGCTAGTCGACTGGCACTATCCAGATAATCCTGCCTCTTGACGCAGCCCATCTTTCGTTAAAATCGTTGCTTACTGGGCGCTCGGCCACATCATCGGAGGAAGCAGCTTCTAATTCCACCAACAGCTGTGCGTCCCGAGATGTAACTTTTCTAGAGGCGTACGATGGACAGCTCCCAGTCGATGAACGATATCAACTTTGCGTTTCATTGGATGCAGATTTCCTACTGCCACGTAGATCGGCCACTAATCGTTCACACTCCAAGCGAAGAATCATATATGAAGCCTCGCTGCTCAGATTTCATCGCCTTTCTGAGCCACTGTCAAATCACCCCCAGAGTGCCGCAGGCGCAATGCATTCTGGCCTCCCTTCCTTTCTCTCGCCTAGGACAACTCTCATCGACACCTACTCCAGCTTTGAACACACCACGCATTCTCATTCGTCGATCTCATTTGTTGCCCAGCCCTCCTCTTTATCTTCTACTCATATCTTACGAACCACCGTCCTCGAATGGGTTGAAAAGCAATGGATGGATGACCTGAAGTTACCAAAGGTTGCCCTCAATGAATCCATATGGTTTCGATTGCTCCTCTAAAAATACGAACAGTACTTCATCGCCCACGCATTTTCATTGCCGCTTTCGCTGTCGCCAGTGTCTGTATTTCGCCGCTGTATTATTGACTGTGCCTAACAGGCTGTCGGCTCATTAGACAGATCAAAGATATCCAGATCGTAGTGCAACAATGGGGGCGATGGGATGCCGTCGAGAGTCTCGCAAACTATCGCTCTGTCGTCAAGATTTTATTCGAAATCATCAAGAACGGGCTGATGGCTGTGCGTCTCTTCGCTATCTGTCCTTCCTACATAGTCATGGCTGACTGATGCCAGGATGCCCAGTGGATTAGCCATGTTGTTGCGGAGGAGATCTTCCGCTGCCTTTCGCAAGATCTCATTGTTATCCATGATCAGCTGGTAGCAATTTTCCGTAACCAAACAAGCACCAAAGCTTTTTTGGCCTCCCGTGGCGACTGTGCCCAGCAACTCCTGGATCTCTTACAAGATGTTCTTGCTTTCCATGTCCCTCAGATCGCGTCTAATGCGCATTTACTAGGTATTGGATGCTTTCCCCCAATCGGCATCTCGGCCCGGTCTCTGTAAAGCTCTTGTTCGGCTTTCCCGCGCATCGGACCGCGTTCCGACGTGCTTTCCTCTGACAGAGTTGCAGGTTGTGGGACAGCAGGTGGCGGCTGGGGCGTTTGGCGATATCTGGAGAGGCATAGTGCGCGGACAGAGCGTCTCTATAAAAGTTGTCAGACTATTTCGAGACGCGGAAGTAAGAGCCGCTATACAGGTGACGCTTGGATAATCTGCGCAATTGCTGCACGAATGGCTCATGACGCACCCTCCAGGAATTCGGCCGCGAAGCTCTCATTTGGCGCCAGCTTTCGCATCCAAATTTACTGCCGTTTTTCGGGTTGTATTATCTAGAAACTCGGATTTGCCTTGTTTCGCCTTGGATGTCCAACGGGCATATTTTACAGTTCCTAGAGAATGCGCCGCCGGGAACAGATCGCTTGTCTCTCGTAAGCTGCAGGCTCCCTGTTTAAAACCCGTCGTTTAACCTGGTGGTGTAGATGCTGGATGTAGCCATGGGAGTCGAATACCTTCATGGGATGTGTGTCGTTCATGCGGATCTCAAGGGAGTATGTTGACCTTTCGATGACCCAATTTGCTGTTGATCATCATTTTCGCAGTCAAATATTCTAGTCACCCCCTCGCTCCGGGCGTGCGTAGCCGACTTCGGTCTTTCCTCCATTGTTGACTCGATGAGCATACGCTTCACGTATTCGACTGCGAGCTTTAAAGGAGGAGGTACCGCACGCTATCAAGCCAGAGAGCTACTGCTCAATGATATGCGGCCTCATTATGGGTCAGATGTATATGCGTATGCCTGCGTGTGCTACGAGGCAATTGCGGTTTTGATTCACAACTTCTGGTCACTGATTCAGAGCTCAACAGATACTGACGGGCTTGTTGCCTTTCTTTGAATATTCTATGGACGCTCAAGTTATTTTCCGTGTTTTTGAAGGCTTCCATCCCACCCGACCTGAAACAATTCGATTTGAAGATGACCTATGGGTACTTCTTCGCGAGTGCTGGGGCGCGCTTCCGTCCGCTCGTCCCACCGCCTCTCAGATCGTTCAGCGCTTGATTGCCCCCATCGGAGCCAAGAAAGCGGACGCAACTCGTGATTGGGACGAAATAGTTAGCTCCAGAGGTCGCCGAGCTTTGCAATACTGGCCGCTACTCCCTTCCGTCACTGAAATCGAGCGTCGGGTCTTCGGGAATGGTGAGTATTGTTACTTTATTATATACTATACGTTGACTTATTCGCTCCGAAGAGATCGCCCAAGGTCTGGAGCCTTGCTGTTTTCATTATCGTCATTGAACTGCGTACAGTCTGCTCAGCATGTTATCCGGAAGCGTCCCGCGATCTGGTCAGTTCCGAGACTCCAAGTACGTGGCTTTTGTAAGCAAAGAGTTCGTGTGACATTGATACCATCTTTTCTAAGACTCCGGCGACGGTACTTCCAATGAACTGCTGTCCCCTTCGCTCAGTGTCTGTGAAGTATTCCAAACCGACTGCCACCGCACTGGAATCCTTGTCTCTGATGCCGCTGTCACATACGAAGAACACGCTCCATTCCTGTGGACGTTGGAAAGCACTTCAATCCCTCTCTCTTGCCTCGAAGGGGACCACAGTGGCCATTGGAACGCGGACATGCAACGCCAGATCCGGATTTACGTCCCCAGTGTTCATCATACAGACCCTTCGGTCCAACCCCACCGCCGCTCAGCAGCACCGGAACCACGACGATCGCCTACGCCGAACAACTTTCCTGCTTTGTGGGAGAACTACAAGCAAATGCTGGCGCACCCATCTATCGACAACTCGGCGGCCACCAGCTACGGTACCTCCCTCAGGCACAGCAACGTTCAGTTTCCGTCTACGACGTTCGTGTTGCCCAAGACCGATCATCTCTTCTCGCCCCACGAAGGCGGGAGTGATTCTTTGACGAGTACGCCAGAGCTCGACTGGACGTCGGCAACACCCGAGTCCGTATGTGCCTCTGAATACACCCCAATTGACAGCATGAGCGGCGATTTTCCGCTCATTGCTTCCACATCGGACGCCGATGAAGATTTGGGCCCAGAGATGAAGCTCTATGATTCCTCTCGTCAGATCCCTCTCTATCTTTTTTGACTGCTCGAGAGCTTTCAAGGCCTGCTCGATAATACTAATAGGAACAGCATCGAGCAGTTGCTTCAAGCGAAGGCGGGATCTCAGTTCGAGGCACTGAATTCTTGTCAATCACAGCTAAATGTTATACATAGCGAAAACTCCAAAAAAACTCTACATATATCTATACATTCTTAGTGCGCAAACTGCATGGAATCGCCGCCCCGAATGGCATCCTCGCATCCCAACCACTCAAGCCACTCCCTTGCAGCTCCTTCGCCTTTATGCGGCCATTGATACACATCCGCAACCTTCCCATCCGCACCGCGCACAACGCGCCAATACGAGCCTGCGATCTTCACTACCCGTGCCATTGGGAAACCATGCTCTACTGTGGCTCTCGCACTTCTGGCGGAAAAGTCTGGTATCTCAACGTACCGCAGGACGGGAGGAATTCCCGGGCGCAGCTGGTCGAGCAGAGATATGGGATCGCGCGGTGCACTGGCGTAATCGAGCGTCAGCGCGCGAAGAGTGCGAGGGATAAGCCATGCTGCGAGGCCGGCGGCGAGGTCGCGCGGGTACGTGATAGTGAGTGCTTTCAACTGTGTGAGAGAGGGTAGAACGCCCCACGCTGCTGCGTCGAATCCGGTGGTACGTTGGTCGGCTTCCTCACGCACGACAAGAGTGAGGGACTTGAGTTCGTTGCGGGCACGCAGAAAGTCGGAGACGGCAGGAAAGAGATCTGCGCTGCCGGTTCTGCGAGCGGCGCCGCATACGGTTAGAGAAAAGTGTCGTAAGAAGGGCAAAGTTCTCATGTGAGCACGGAATTGTTCGGCAGGAAGGCACTCGAAGGTGCAGGTGAGACTGAGGGTGTCGAGTTGGCGACCGTGCTCGAGAATATCGGCGATGGCGGGACTGCTTGGGGGAAGGTGTCCTGAAAAGGCAATACTTGTAAGATTGCGAAGGGACAAAGCGTCCGATGGAAAGATCCAAGACATGTTATGTAAGGAGATCGTCCGCAATGAGCGATTCTGAGCAATGAAGGTGTTGGTAGGGCTTTGTGTGCCCTCGCGCGTAGAGAAGGAGAGGTGATGGAGAGTCTGGCACTCAAATTGCGACAAATCGACAGGCGCATCGGGACAGCTGACGGTAAAAACTTATTTAGCGGGAGCAGTCATTTCACGAGAGAATGAGGTGAGAACGTACACAAGTGACAGCCCGCGAATTCGAACTGGTTGGAGAACCCGGAGCAGCGGGACAGTGTTCTCAGAAAAGGCGGAGATATGCACATTCCGTAGGTTGATCATCCTTGATATAGCATTCGTGAGCATTCCTAGATTTTCACTGTCTTCAGCCCACGTCAAAGTCGGGATGGGAACGAAGCATAGGGAGAATGCCTCACCGAGTTGGAAGGACATGGACTCGTCTTTTCCGGTCGCATAAGAATAGACACATAGCGTGCGCACAAAACCTCCGAAAGACGGGTCTGTGATAACACGGGTCAAGATGTCGGCAGTCCGTTGTGCGTAACTGCTCGCAAGCGGTGGAGGCGGGGTTGCGCCCCCGTCCTCATGATCTGGAGGAACAGATAGGTGGAGATCAAGCCGCCGAAATAGAAGCTGGCTCGCAACACGAGATAATGCATTTGGTACGAAGAGCAAGGTTTTCAAGTCTCTTCGTGGTAGCCATAACGCGATCTCGCGCCATATTTCGTCGGAGAAGCGGCCATTGCCTGCTGGTAGAAGGGGAGACAGAAGCTGGTCGAGATGGTGATTGTTGAGTATCAGAAAACGAACGTAAGGAGCTGTGTTGCGTACCTTTTCGACGGCGACGGAACGATGATGGAGCAGCGCTTTAGCTTCGGCGTTGTCCGGTTCCGCTGCTAGAGCTGCTTGGAGGTCTAAGAGCGGCAGAGATCAGACGAGTGAAGACGACAGATCGACAGCGAGCATACCTTCCTGTGCACCGCGTTGGTACCCAGAGGAAAGACGTCTGCGAGCACGTAAAATTCGCGCGCGTGCAGCATTGTGTGGGGAGAGAGACGTGACTTGTAAACAAGACTGGATAGCATTCTCGAAGACGGCGCGTGAGGGACTTGAATAGTATCAAAGGTAAGCCGACGAGGTTTCGAAGACAAGTTGAGACAAACCCCTCTTGCGGAAGGATCCCCAGCCCGTAGAGTAGCATTTCGGCTTTTTGGTTATCGGACAGGCACAGAGCGACATCGCGGAGACTGGCATCTAGGATTTTGGGATTGAAGACGTTCATGGTGAGGGGAAAGAGAGCAGCTATAACATAACATCGCGAAACCTAAAAAATTCAGACGTGTGAGGAGTCGGAGGGAGACGGGAATCACGACTGTTGACATCCATCACGAGGCCTGGACTTCGCGCGAGTTTGAGCCGGGTATACATATAGCCATAGCTCTCGATACACATAAGCTCAGCCTGTACTGCCGGGCGTATTGTCCCAATGAGAGAGAGCCTCCGAGTTAGGACGGTGCCGATTTGGAGAAGAAGACTGCAAGCTTAGACAGTGATATGTTTTCCGATTTGTGAACGGGGAGCGGGTGCAGACTGAAGTCGAACCGTAGTCCGCCGAAGCTCATGGAAGTTTCTCCAGACAACTTGCATAGAGATGTCCGCAACGTCGCTGGGCGGTCGTCGGGTTTCTTGAGATTCTTGCCTGAGTCAGACCTGAGTCGTATGAACCCACTGGAGCACAGAGAAAATCCTTAAAATCTGCCGTTGAGATGGACGTGGACGCGAGAAGCAGAAAGATCGATAATGTTCCAGAAGGAAAAAAAAAAGAGTGTTGGCAGCTGATTATTGGGCAACGCAACCGCGACGCGTTTACTAATGAGCGTGGGAAGAAGAACGAGTCAGAGCTGTTGTGGGCGATGCTTGCGTAAGCCGAGTGCTCCTTGCCTCTTACCACCATCTGCGCCGCAGTTGCTCTTGTGAGGCTCTTTGTGAGTCCACTTTTCATCCTTTCGCGTCGCTTTATCGTTCCTATCTCTGCGTCTTTGCTGGCAGCGCGAAGCACCAGTAAATCCCACAAATATTAGTACCGATTTTCATGAATTATCATACACAAGTCGCGTCGTGGGCGCCGTCGCCATCGACGCACTCTTCCCCTATGGGAACAGCATCCTGGCAAACCTCACCCATGCTATCTTCCACCGCCAGCGATGAATACGATCGTGATGATTTTGACCAGCCCCAGCTGACTTCGGATTCCAGACGCAGGCCACCGAACACTACCTCAGACGCCGCGATTTCCGTCCCATCACATAACACCTACACAACTCAGCGCGATGATGTTCACTCTCTGAATATCTCGGGCTCTTTTCGTCCCCCGTCACCGGCTCCTCGTTTCAATGGCCTATCCGCGACACCCTTTGAATCTTTCCCCAATTCCGACAATGTCCCGATAAATCATTCACCCAGTCTTCGGACTCCTGCGGTTTTCCCGTCTCCTAGCGAACTTGCTGCCCATTATGGCCTCCCCCGGAATTTCCCTCCTCCACCACGTCCAGTCACTCACCACAGACAAAATTCACCCCCAAAACAGCCCTCCACTCAGTTCGCCGACACAGACCTTTGTTCGGGCTATCTACAAATGCTGTCTCAACAGCCCTCTGAGCATGTCGCACACAGTGCGGAAGCCACAACTGCTGTGCCCAATGATCTCGTGGGCACAGCAAACACTATGAACATGATGCAAGATTTGGATCTTGAAGGTAACGCCTCTTCTCTTCGTGTCTTAGCACCCTAATTGACTTCTTGCCTCCGCATCCAGCTTCCCCAGAGTATCGAGGTTTTGGCGACGACTTCGACCCAACGCTGCCCGCGTTTTCTGATAATGCCAATGACATTGAGATGTCCCCGTATTTTGAAGAGTTATCATCATACGGTGGCCCGTCGTTTGCCTCGGCGTCTTATCTTACATCGCCATTCGAAACACCGGGGCAGGATTATGCCACCTCCCCTTGTGAGGACAGTCCCCTCAGCGAGCTCCTCGGCACACCCGTCATGCCCGACACGAGCGATGACGGAGTGGGGATATATCAGCACCTAAACCTCTTTGGTGGTATTCAAGAAGTTCCTATCACCAACGAAGTCGTGACCATTGCACCTAAACTCCCTCTGTCCGGAAAACTGTTCACCATCTCTCCCTCCACCCCCGCCCTCGACTTCATCGATCCCGTCACAACCGTGTTCTCGGGTCCTAAGTCTCAAAGCACCACCCCTGCCTCCCCTGCCCTCGAAGCTCCTCGTGCGCGTCCAACACGGCGGCGTGCTGCTGTGACGGGTACACGCAAGAACCTCAAGCCAGAGTCGCTCACTCCGCTGGATGCCCCGACACAGAAGCGTACTTACGTTCTACCGTCGGCAACTTCGCGCAAAGCCGTACCCGCGACGTTTCAGAAGAAACGCAAACACAGTACGGCCTTTCCTGATGGAGACGAGGAGCCTCCGAGTCCAACGTTGAGCGAGCAGGAGATGATCGACCACAAGCGGAGGTTGAATACGTTGGCAGCAAGAGCGAGTCGCAGGAGGAAGCTGCAAAACCAGCAGGAGACAGAGGCTCAGGTCGCGTCCCTGACGGCTGAAGTGGCTTTATGGAAGAAGCGTGCAGAAAAGGGAGTCGAGCTCTTGAGAGAGAACCGCATCCGTTTCGATGGTTGGAAGGATTGACATCCATTTGCGGCGCTGTCCACGCCCCAACCATCCACCCCCGTCTTCCCATTGTCGCTTTTCCAGTCGATGAAACTCTTCGCCCCCAATTAAGCAAGGCTGTACAAAATAAAGCCTCTTCGGTGGTTCGTGTATTTTACTATCATATCATCTTCCCCCATCCACTTGTCAGAACCACCGTCGTATCCCCTTCCCCCATGTCTTATCATATCCATCTTACATGCATGCTTGTCTTATTGTTTTCTTTAACTCTCCTATGCTGCTTCTTGCTATCCTAAACCACAAACTACCCCCTCCTCCCCACTCCCCACTCCCAACCTCGTACAACCCCTCAATCTAATTCACGTCCGCTACCGTATTTCCCACACTATAAACGCACCTACCTTTACCCTGCTATCCCACATATCTCGTAGGTTGGCACTACCTTCAACAAGCCCGAACGGACTACTTTTGGCATCATAGTTTGTAGCTTTAGATAGGTACTCAACGATGCAGCGTCGGGTTCGACGCACAAAATAAACGTGATTGGAAAATCCATACATCGCTTTCCACGAACAAGTGTATGAAGCGTGGTTCGTGATATATAGTTTCGTGCCAAATCGTGGGCTTGGGAAGGACAGTGACAAAGAACACAGGTCACGTTATCGTGACTTTTTGTGTTCCTAACTCTTGCAGACTCTTGCCAGCTCTTATCATTGTGATACCCCCACCTTCAATGTAATCGACCCCCCGTTTGAGATACACCCATTCGACCTAACCAATTCTCCTCACCTCCACTCGAATCTAGGTCTCTTGTCTCGCTCCCGCTCCGCGTCGTATCTGGCCGTATGAGTATCAGAGATTCTGGATACAAGCTTCAGGTGCCTCCTCGGAGTCGGTGCCCTGGGTCAACTTGAACTCGAACGAACACAGCTGCCTGCTCACCCAAATCCCTTCGTGGACATATTAAAGCAAGAGCTTATCGTCAACATGCGACCATAGAAACTCTAAGGCCTCATCTATAGCCAATCCAGCAGTCTCTTGTCTCCCGCAATCGATTTCGGACTCTACAATGAGTCCATAATACTTTTCTCCCTTCTGATCTCGCCTCGAAGCGCCACACCCGCGGTATCCATATTTCATTGAGATGAATCGGATCTGGGGAAGATTACAACTGCAAGTTATTGTGTCGGCGTCGCAAAAGATCGGCTTACTTTCGTCTCTGTTGCTTATCCTTCGTCTTTGCTTTATTTACCGGGCATTTGGCTCGGATCTATGTTTCCCGCCAAATTTGCTCCTGGTTCAGTACGAGTTCCGCGGTCGAGGAAGGAATGAAGACGCATGAAGGCCCGCTGGCGAGGTTTCAGAAGTAAGAACCAGGACGAGTGAAGGCCTCCTGCGGATCTTGGGGTCTTATCCTGTCCTATCTTACCATCTTTTGAAGCGGAATAGCGTTTGTGTCCCGCAATTGGGACCGGCTGCGACTGAACGACCTCATTCGCGCGTCATCACCATTTTCGGCCACTCGCCACCCACCGATTTGTCGTCCTTGTGGTGGCGAGGCCATCGATAACATCTTTAATGTTGTCTGTAGTTCGCATTGTTTCCAGCTCAGCCTGAAGCGACACGGTTGCCTCGCTCGCGTTTCTTCGTATAACCACCGGCCCTGCCATTTACCGAACGCTCCGGATCTTTTCGTGGAACGAAATTCTACCAGTGGTCATCATCGAGGCGCATCCAATACGAATCGATGTATACTCTATGTACTCTTGTCAATCTCAGGGTACTTCGGTGTATATGCTTCGCCGTGGGCCTGTCTACTGCCTGTCTCTAGACCCCTATTTGTACTAACAACAAATACCATGTCAGCATGGACCTACAAGCCTATCCCTATCTGACCACGCTGTCAACAGTCAATGTGCCTGGCAACTTTCGCAGCCGAAGCATGGTTATGCCGCCGGCTGCCTCGATCGGTGCTAGCGCCCAACGTTCAACGCCGAGATCGTGACCCACTAAATGAAATACAATCGAATTTGTATGAGTTCGTGCACAATTCTGCCGTTTTGAATCCGAAAAGTTCCAACCTGCGGCTCGGAGAGTTTCGGACTCTTTCAGCCGTTGGTGAGACTTGAAAGAATTGAGATGACGGGTGTCGAGCGCTGAGGTTCCGCCATGAAGGAAGATGCTCAGGTCGTGCAAACAAGATATACACCAATCCGTAAACCATTCGATGTTGCTTTCACAAGCCCAGATGCTGCGTTGCGGGCCCGAACAAATGGTGGTGAAATTCATGAAAAGCATAACATCACACGATACTTAGTTGCAGATTAAGATGCCAGTGTGAAGGATCTACATGTATTTGATACAACCTTAATCATCAGCATTGTGAGTTATGCTCTTCATCGGTCGCAGAGGTAAATGAATGGCAGAAAGGGAATGCCACGGATTGATACCCAGCAACTCTATGTTCCCTTCGTTGTTGCTCCGTCGCCCCTGCTTGTACTGTTCCTCGGTCGTACCGACATTTGCATAGCAAGCCCGCGGTATGGTCGCCTGAAGACCGAAACGGTTGGTGATTGCCTGACAGTCAGCTATGCCTGATCTTTTGTATGCTCTCGTGCCGGTTCAGCTGAGTCGACGCCTGGTCCAATCAGCTCCTCGAGCTGCGGTATGCAAGGGCCGTATTTATAGCTCACGTTGTTGTGCGCGATAACCTTCAAGCTCGCTTGTCCTTCTGCTGTTCACAACTCGCTTTGCAATATAAAAACTAGAGCCAAATAAAACGAAGAGGCCGGCGAAAGAGCGGAACTGCGAAATACTGAGTAAGATGTCGGAGACAAAATGATTACCTGCAATTTTGTTGGGGGAATGGTAATTCATGGCCATATTTGACGCGTCCAGGTTGTAGACACTTTGGAAGTAAGTAATGTACACAGCCACGTTCATTCTACGTAAGTAACAGTGCCACGATCATTTATTCAATTTTCTAGCATTACGGAGACACACGGAATCGAGACAATAATAGCATTGTAGCAAGATCTCGCACCGAACAGGCCGATGCTCGGGTTCGGAGCTGAATAGCTTTTTATTGGATGTGACTGACGGAAATATACACTAGCTGACAAGGCGCCCTGCACGGTATCACTTCCGTGTCAGATATAAAAAACGCGCTGAGAACGCGACCCACACGGGACAAAGGGCTTGGAATCCGGACAAAAAGTTGACAAGAGCTGCACTGGTTTTCATGCCTGGACACTTGGTTCGGACGCGTTTTTTTAATCTGCCTTTGTGAAAGGTCTACAAATACGAAAACAAAGGTTTTTGCAGACTTGTTGGGGATAACCACTTGGTCGCGCCAAGTCAAGGGTAGCCTCGCAACAGAGCCCCGTGCATCCGAAACACAGGGTTTTTTCTCCACCGTGACCAGTCTGAACCAGACGAAGGATTCAAGGAAGATGCCGGTGCATGGGCACGTTGAGCCAGCCTTGAGCTTGAGGTCCGTATCTTCGAGAAAATGATACTGAACATCGTCGGGCCTTGGGAGTTTGAGCACAGGATGCATCTCGTAAGTTGTTCGTAAAAAAGAACACCTCATGGGTCGTGGGAAGCGCATCACTGATCCATTGAGATCTGGATGAAGTTCCTAATCGGGCGGCCGGTGGCTCCAAATTGATATTTAAGGTGGATGGGTCTACCTTATGTCTCAACGCTCCGCAACCACCCTCTTACCATCCCCCCCGCGCTCTACTTCACAATGACCACTATCGGTGTTTCCACAAAGATATGGGCCCGCAACCAGCATTGGTCTCTTTATAGCCAGTGCGGCGTCTGGGATCCCTCCACACGGAGTGTCCAAGTCTGGGAGTGTATACGGGATCGTGAGTCACTTAGCCTTTCCATCCTTTCTTCCTCTCATACATAACGTTCAGATGATTCCGTTCCCGGCACTGAACCACCAAACACTGCGTACTGGCGTTTCATTGCACGCAGATAGCAGTGGCACGGGCCGCAGCGGCCGACAGTTACCAGACCCCGCGCCAGTCGTTGAGTCGTCTCGCCATGTATTTATCTACGCTGGCCCCGCCGACACCCTCCACCGTCCCTGGCCCTCCATCCAAGCGCATGACTCTGCGCTGCACCGACTCTTCCGGGGCCCGCACCGTTTGGCGCGCGATTTTGCAACATTCACACTTTTTTTGGTCTTTTCGGGATATGTACGGGGGTTAGCCATACTGTAGAGCACATATAATTTTCTTCAGTGTAACTTATCAATTTCCTTTCGACTGCTTCCTCTATGTGTTATCTTTGTGCACAACCGAAAGAACTTGAGCAAACCGTGAAAGAAAGTTGGAACGTGATGTCATGATGACGTCGTGACCGAAGCTTCTCATGCTCCGGACTATAGGCTGAGAGTCTGAGACAACATGTACAGCTAGTAGCGCTTCTGTGCGTCCAAGAACGTGAATTGGGTCCAGTACATTGGCTATCAGACGTTTGAGACGAGCTTCTTCTTTAGTCCTAGTAGCTCGAACGAGTGCTCCAGTAGTAGACTGAAAGTCGAGTCAAGCCCAAGCGGGTCATGAGAACAATGTACATGTACTACTCCGTCCGCGACTGAATTAAATAGACGAATCTGTCGTCAAAGTAACACTATTCACAGGCTTTCGATGTGGTTAGATCGTTTTAGATATCATGTTGGTGTGAACCTGTGTGAACAGCTTGAACGAGAGTGAATAGTTCCGCGTCCACGTTTGTTTACCTTGATCTTGGCTGGTTGCAGAGAAATTCCTCGCGTCAAGATGGTCGCGAGCTGGCATCTTTGATTTCCATATTCACTGCCATCGGAGTAGCATGACTGCCGCGATAGATGAATCACTGTGCTGAGAGATTGACAAACGCACAAAAGAGTACATACCGTCTGAGATTCCGACGCTTCTTGGAACCACACGAAGTAAGTTTAGACCTATGTACCGTGAGAGTGTCGGCGTTGCCTCCTCCGTTGACAATGCATGTTGCAATTACGGCTACCGAAAAAGGCGGAAAGGATCGTGCTTTGGCCCACCTGATGTTGGGTAGAAGCTGAACGCTTAGCGAGACGATCCATTGGACGTAAGAGTACCTGAACGAAGAAAAATTAGCTTTGGATGGTCGGGCTCGAACGTCCGGAGACTCGGACATAATCATCGTAGGCAGTCGTGGATGCAACATTGCAAATCCCGTCAGCTTCTCACCTGTTCTCGCAGGTTCAGACACCGCAGCGATGACACATCGAGATGAACTTTAACCCGTACAGCTGTACTTGAAGGGCAGACAAGGCAGAGGCAATGGAATTAGACGGAGATTGCACATAATGCGATATCGCGGGAACGATGTGAAAACTCCGAGTTCGGTGGCAAGTGTGATTCAAGTGTTGAGAAATGGGGTGAAGAGTGGGTCGAGTTCGACGAGGGAACGATGACTACAGAATCCTTTTCGTTCGCTTTCTATTAGCCAGGAGGTGGCGCCGCTGCGTCGACGACTGCGGGTCGGAGAAGATTCTGACTTCTGAGTCGCACTGTCCACTTCCGACTTCACTTTCAGTTGTCTTCTGGATGACTCTGGAATAAGACGGAAACCAGCCAAACTCAGCCTCGACGGCAATACAAGGCACAGTAGCTATTCAGAGAAGATGCAGCGATGGGTTGGCGAGGGGCGAGGTACTTGCCAGTGGTGAGGTTACAGTTCAGTTCGAAGAACGGTCACCCAATGATTGTCCGGTCCATCTTTTGATCGCCGGCGCAATCTCGTCCTGTGCACCTGAACACAGTCCAGACTGTCCAGTGTCCAGTCGCAGTCCGTACCCTGTTTTCTTGTGCCCGCCGATATCTTAATGTCCGGGTGCTCGAAAAAAGCTTCCTACGATCCACCTTCATCCGCACCGCCGCTTGACGGCCACTGCCGTCAAGTACCCAATCGACTCCGATTTTTGCATCCAAGTTTGCGGAATTACTTACTTTCCATCCATCGTTTTTCTACGCCCGACTTTCACTTCCATACTTCATGCCAACATCAAGTCAACATGGTGCTTCGTCCTTCCTGACAAACAATCAACGACTCTCTGTTAAACAGGGCGACATCGGACTCGGAAATGGCTTCCTTCTTCACCGGCCTCCCCTTTCTCATTTGTGGCGAAACCGATCCCTATAACACCGGGAATGGGGAATAAAACTGGAGCTAAGCTTTCCCAATGCAAGTGCCGCGCTAGTTGCTCGGAACGACCCTCCCTTGTGACTTGACAATAAACCCCGAATTTTCACACATCTTGGGAATATATCTGTTCGCCATCATCGATTTGTTGTCTACGGCAGCCCCTACGAATCTCGCTCCTGAACTGCGGTCCCTTGTGTTGCTACCACGGAGTCACTCCCAGCAAAATAGTTCCATTTTGCTAGTATTCAAGCCTAATACCTCTATTTTTGTCCCAAATTTTCTAAGTTTGCCAGGCCTCTCCGCAACCTATCCGATCATGTCTGTCCGCATCGCCATATGTCTTCGTTCGAGATAATCTTGAAATACTGGGTGATGCTTTTTCGGAGCAGAGATCGCTCTGCCTTTACGTTCTGACCATGATCTATGAGAGCAGCTGTCGCTATGACGCAGAGAGTGAATATCCAGAGGTATAATTTAGTCCGTACACATACGCAATTCATTACATTCTCACCAGTTGGTCGCTTCCCATGGCTTCACCACCCACCTGACCAGTAACCGCCATGTTCCCCACTCGAATCCGCGCACTATATTCTACACACCTTCGTCGCCAGATGGCTGCTCCCGGTGGAAAGTTTGACGCTAACACCCCGAAGGGGCAGAACAACGCTGTAAAGCATGAACGACCGACCTCATCCATGCACATCTGACCCAAAATTCTCCATTGCAAAACAGCTTCTCCTGACAGCTGGGCTAGTGGCGATCGTTGGAGGTACCTATTACATGGGCTTTTGGGGCATGGATCCCAAAGCGCAGGAAAAGGCGCAAGGCAAGTCGTTTTGACTTAACAGAGTTCAATTCCAACATGCTACGAAACAGGCAAAGCGAAAGGTGAGACGGCCCTGAGGCTGCTGTTATTCAGGTACGGTACGCTCGATTTGCTGACCTCTCTGTGAAGAAACCGCATCTGCCATCAAGAAAGATTGAACGCTGGAACAATCGAATGGACACTGTAGTTTTCTAATATAAACAGAACAGAAAGCATGTATTCAGAACGAGTCGGTCAGCCAGAACACGAATCGAAGAACTTTGAGCCAGACAATGTACAGACAAAAACAAGACAGATTGTGCCGCACTGCGCAGACTGGCCATAATGCCAAGAGGTTTCCCAACGCTGCTAACTGGTAAGAGTTGGTATCGTGAATAGGAAATGGGTCGAGCCCTATAGCACTGGCTCCAGGGACAACGAAAAATGGTGAGGTTCAGAGTGAGCATTACTTCCGATGCGGTTTTGGCATTTTGCCGGGTTAATGAGCCCCTGACCTCGAGATACTGGTATCGAGTCGGAAATTGAGATAGAAATTGAGAGTAAGACGAAGAAAAGAAGAGGTGGTACGCCGCGGCGGCCGAAGATGCACCATGGTAATGTGACCTGCTGTTTGCATGTGTTGAATCGCATTCTCTCACCTTTCTCTCTAGCTCCTGCCACCATCTCGCCAGATCATCCCGCGATCCATTCAATAAATCAGCCTTGCAAGAAGACGTCCAAAGCTGATCAGGTCACAGCAATCATCGCGGGTTCGCCCTCTGTCCACAATCTCCCACTTAGCCTACGAGGGCTCCTCAGGAGACATCATCGGACATTAGGCTGAGTTTCCAACGGCGGTCAACTTTCGGGCTTTGAGGTCGTAAGAATTCTGAAACTTCAGAATGAAGATCTTCAGAGATCTCGCTCGTGTTGTCTGGACACTGGACACCTGCATCACATCCTAGAGACGTACCCGAATCGTTTACTTTTTCAACTGCTATTTTGCTCGCTTCCATCGTCTCCCTCTGATTGAGAATCATTGCAGATACCTACTAAGATTCACCAGCAGACTGTCAGATGCCGACTCGACTGACAACGATACGTTCCTCCCTTGCTTCACTTCGATCAACACCAGCTCGAACCCCCTCTCCAACTTGCAAATGAGATGCCTTGCACTCTTTTTTCATCAAGGAACGACTCGACGACTGTTGTTACTCATCCTCACTTTCCTAATGGCGACGCCAGTATGTGTCCAGTAGTACTATGTACGAGGCTGGGATGGGATAGCAAGGGCAGGTACCGGTCATCTCGGGCGGAGATCTTCTGGATCTCGTTCATCACAGCATGTATCTCTTCTTCGGCTTTCAACTCGGGGCACGCGCTCCCGAATGTTCATATCTGACGCATTGCGTGAGCAGTTCACTCTTGAAAGCTTCCAGACCATCCAGACCGTCTCCATCTAGGTACGGGTTCGTCGCTCTTCCTCCGCGTTTTACGGACCCATTCGGCAGTAGCCTCGAATCAGCGATTTACCGTCTGTGCATTCGCCGGCTTGTCCACCCTGGGATCTAACTCTGAATGTGGCAATTTGCGTCTCAAGCAAACCTGTATTGAGCAGCATTATCTATCACCCATGGGACCACACTTTCACACCGCAAAATTGAAACTTTCTGTCAAACCAGTATACTTTGCAGTAAACGATGAATACAGTCTGGTCAGAAAGTATTCCAGAAAGTGATGTATTCTGTAGAACAGAAAACGTACCTGTAAACAAAGCTATCTGTAAAGGATTCTGTTAATCAGTATACAAAGCTTTCGGCGCCGCCAGTAAATGATCCAGTAAGTAATGGATTCTGGATCACTTTCGGCATTGCAGTAAACAATAAAAACTGGGATGCCGAAAGCGGTCCAGAATACAATAAGAACTGGATCGCTTTCTGTGCACCAGTAAGTAGTACTTTCTGGCGCACAGAAAGCGGCCCTGTAAACAATAGTTACGGGCCGCTCAGAAAGCGCACCTGTAATCTATTGTTTCTGGCCCCGCAGAAAGCGGACCAGAAAGCAATGATTTCTGGTCGTGCTGCAGCACGCCGGCAGCACGCCTGCAGCACGTCCGCAGCACGCCAGCCGCACGCACCATCAAAAACATGCAAAGCGTCAAAAAAATGTTAACGAACTTTGTTTCATGCTCAGGTAAGTAATATACAGCGAGAAAAGTGTCAGAAGAGAGCAATGAGTCTAGGATCTACAACTGAATAGAGAAATAGAGATAATGGCGAGGAAACCTTTGGTTTTTTCAGTTTTCTCCTGGTCTAGGTACGGAATCAGATGAAGGTATGTGGTGTTATGAAAATTGAAATACCTTTGAGCTCCGTGTAACCTCAGGGATGCTTGACGGCTTCGTGCAGCTGCACGCACAGTCAACATCAAGCTAATCTTTTCGAATTCGACACGCCGATGATTCTCAATTTCACCAGCGACGCGTGAGACGTAGTGTGGGGGAAAATACCTTTACGCTGCGCCACAAATAATGCGTAGCAATAAGCGAATCCGTCGGTACTCCCACCGCCACCGCGGCCGATAGCTTTTAGAGCCGCTGCTAAGACTGCTCCCGGAATGCGAATGTCGATGTACGTCTCCCCGCCCCGCGTCTCCTCCACCCCATGCCAGCACAAGCGTCATTCACGCCGTATACCCACACCCCCATCTTACGCGCACCTCAGCCTTACGTGAAGCATCGTCCTCTACATCGACACCGCGCTCGGGCCTACTCCTACTCCTGCCCTCCCCCGCCGTACATTGCTTCAACCCATGCAAGACGTCATTCTCGACCTTGTCACCGCGAGTGACTGCTTCACGAGCTCCGCCGGCACCACGACGTCTGGCACGGGCTGCGCATTTCGAGAGGAATATGCACATGCCGTTGTCGACGAGGATGAGGACGGCGTCGAGAGCATCCATTGCCCAAGCCCAATCGTCACCTCCATTCACCCTCCCCTCATCTTCCTCCTCTTTTTCTTCGTCTATTACTCGCAGCGCCGCAGTACACCAGCCTTCGCCTCACCGCACCACCAGTGGTTTGGACCTCCGCAAGACGAAGGAGGACGGCGGCAACCCCAGCGGCGCCATCCCACGTTTGCGGCCAAGCCGAGCCAGCGATGCCGCTGAGCGCTCGGGTCGTGGGTGTATGGGCAGGAAGGCCGACGGATGGGGGATGTCGATGTGGACACAGATGGTGACGAGGGTGGGAGCATGTTGGTGTGGAGCAGTAGGCGGCGAGGGAGGGAGGCGGCATGTCGGGGTTGGGAATGGGGTGTCAACGGCAGCGCGACGTGAAGCAGGAGAAAGTAACGGGATGTGGGTATGGGACGTCCGTATATACATGGGATTCGGGGAGTCGAAAATGAAGACGACGTTATCAAATGGATGCGTAGAGGGGGAGAGTAGAGTGAAGAGGGGATATAGAAAAGAAGAAAGGGAAAGAGAAAAAGAAAAAGAATTTGAGGGTATGAGATAGAAGAGGGGTGATGGCGTGGAGGCAGGGTAAGTAGGTAGAGGTAGCATACGAGGAGATAATACGGAACGAAATGAAAAGGTGGAAAGTGGGATGGTGCACAGGGTGACGTCGAGAGGCACGGTACAATACCGCCACCGTTCAACGAGTCTATGTCCGTATCTCCAGCTCGCTCGCTCCTCCACTGCTCCTTGATTGTCCCCAAGGCTGACCCCAGCTCCACCCGCGCCCTCCTCGTTATCTGAGCAAACGCTAGCGAGAACGATACCGCCGCCTTACATTGCCGCCAAATCCTTCGCCAGCACGCTAGCCGGATCAGTGTGGTCGGCGTCGGATGTAACATCAGGTAGAGTACGCTTGGGTGCAACTTGGGTGTGGCATGAAGGATAACGCTCGACAAGCATCGATGAAAGATTTTGCGGGTTGGGGTGGGAGAGGAGAAGGCGCTGGTGGAGGATTAGGAGAGGGAAGAACGCCGGTGTCATCATGGAGGTGAGTTTCTTCTGAGTTTCAGCCGATACTGTAGAGGGTGTTTGCTTGACAAGGTGCACCTCTACCCTCTTCCCATTCCAATTTCCCTTCTCCTCACCACCCGTCACGACCCTCAACCTATCGCTCAAAGCATCTCTTTCTACATCCCCGCCCATATCCTCCCTCATTGACTTCGCCGCTCGAAGGTCACGCTGATGAAATGGGCGCCGGCGTCTCTCATCGAAAGCAGCGACGGGAAATGCACCAGCTCTATCTTCCCCATCTCTACGTCGACGGTTAAGCCCCGCACAGTCGGCGAACGCAACGTCAACGCCGTCTTTGGCTCCAGCACAATCATCTTTCCGCTGAAACGCTGACTATAGGGCAACTATGGAAAACACCCAAGAAATGAAAGGAATTAAATCCCTAATCAAATCCTAAATATAATCCTAACCACTATGAGATCGACGTGCGAGGTTCGGGGTTCCAGTCCAGTATAGACTGTGGCAATCCAACTATCCTAAAACTCAAAATATACTAAACTTAAGCTTTCGCGATTGCTGACTTTGTACAGAGATCGTCTATACGAGTCCTATGTTGACACAGGAAGTGTGGGTTTTCAACAAAGGTTTGAGATGTAACTCTTCTCAAGAGGTTTAGGTGTTTAATTTGCTTGTTAAAGCGCCAATATATCACTCGCGAAAGATGTCCAATAACCGTTTCACGCGTCCGTATGCCAAAAGTTCTCATAATTCCACGCGTAAGTTCCCAAAATTCCCAATATTCCACGCGTACAATTCAAGAGATGATCCAACAGACAGTATATATTGACGAAACAAACCAAAGAAACAAATAAGCTTCTGGAGTTTATCTCGAATGGAGTCCAACGTCTAGTTGTTCACGAAGCCAATACTGGCTTGACGCTCACAACGAGAGGAGGGAATCCACTAGAGTACCAGTACAGGAAACGATGCCTTTTATACCTTTCACTAATAAATAATAAGAGACCGAACAATTGACAAACGGGTATATGGTGAGAGAAACCTAGGGCCCGCTATGCCCTCGCCCTATCCTTGGTTGCCAGAACAGGAAATGGATCAAAAGTGCATTGAGTTCCACTCCCTTATCCCGATCATTATGTTATGACAGTGGCCCGCTGCGGCCTAATCAATATTGCCCAAATTGGCATTAATGGGTGTCCCTCCTCGGACCGTGCTCCTTGATCGTAATACGGCGGCAGCCACCTCGGCATGACGTGTAGTTCCTTGTAGGAATATTCCGCGTCCGCAAATCCCTCGCAATTGGTTTATAGAATTATTCGTGAAAGCCTCTTGCCTCCAGGAAACACTCCTTCTGGCCTTTCGGCAGGTTCTTATAAGTTCCAAGTAATATCCCACTCATTCTGCCTTTGGTCGGAACACAGGGCGACTCCCAATCCTATTCCGGATGGTTAGAGACCTATCGTGATAGGTCTGTTCTGGAATATTATAACTTCCACGCTATACCAGCGCAGTCGTAGACAGTGCCAGACCTCCCACTTAGTGTATAATCCTTTAACTGGCCGCTCAGGCAAACGCCAGTCCTCATACGAGCGTATTCCCTTGGTATTTAATGTATTACTCTTTTAATACAATAGCACTTGAACTGAAAATGAATAAATTCAGCCCTGGCCCAATACCGGGTCTATCATCTCCCCTTTTCATAAATTGAGTGTCCCCACTCAACACTTGGTCCTTATTTTGCGCCCTCCTTGCGCTATCAAAAGTGTTTCCCACAGTCATTCGGCTAACTCGGCTATCGCGACCGGTGTGGTCCCGCGAGATTTGCTTCCGTTGATAGACAGCGGGATCCTCGCTTAGATCCCGAAAACACTTATAAGTGTTCATTATTGCCTATACTGACGCCTACAATCGCCAATTATCGTGTTCTGAGTGTGCGGAGTTTGCGCGAGCAAAGTGGGTCCGTGCGCATCAATAAATCCACGTGATTTATGTTTGTTTTGCCGCAGCTTTTCTCTCACTTTCTCTGCTCTTCCCACCACAACCACCTATCGCGAATACTCAAACCACAGCTCTAGCACACTCAATGGGTACGTGGCTGGCTTATATGTGTAGTTTAGAGTCTCACAGGTCGCCTTGGACTGTTTTACAGCTCAAGTCACTCAGAACGCTGCCCTCACTATTGAGAACGCTTTCAACACCTTTCGCGTTAGCGAACACACACTCTTCCTGGACTCCATGTCGGTGACCCAGTACCAGGCTGCAGATGCTGAGGGACGTCACATCGTCCCTTACAATCTCAAGCCCGCGGACTTCAGCTATCCGGCTGGACTTCGCCCGTTCTTCCCGCTACACGCCACGGAACTCGTTCGCGACTACCCGCTCACGGACGCGGATGTCCACTGCCTTCAACTTTTCATTCACCCCGTTACTATCTGGCTACTCCCCTACGTCCGCGACGTCTATCGCTCTCACCAAACGAGCCCCGACTGGCTCGCATGGCTCCTCCAACATTTCGAACCAATTGCTGTGAGTATTCGCGAATGCTCGTCCAGCTCTTTACTGACTTCAACTTTTCAGCAATTGATCTCCCGCTACTACCAGATCTTCGACATCACTGATGTCTTCGATCAGCTACTCGTCGCCATCCACAACATTGGGAGAATGTTCGAGAATGCATACCCCGGACGGTGGAAGCAGCCTTATCGTATCCTTCCCATGTCTTTTGAGGGTCGGGACATCAGCAGGGTACGTCGTCCCCCTATTCGTGACAGATCTCATATTGATAAAACTTCTTGGTTTTTCAGATCCTTCACCTCTCCTTGCAGTTTACTCTGCCCGGGATCATCGAATTCGACGACGATTTCCCTTGTCAAGAGCTCGGGCCAACGTTCTACGAGGATTCCCACCTCCGCCGCATCAATAACGAATACGTCGAACGTTTCGTCCGCTACTGCGCCCTCATTGCCTATCAAGGGGCCGAGATTGAGGGCAAGTTTGACGAAGCCAGTGTCGCCAAAATCAAGCCTCTAATGGACCAAAGTGTCTTCCCTTTGGTGAGTTTTCATCCTCTTTCTGACCTTTCGTGATAGCTAATGCTTCTCAATGTTTAGGCCAAATTGGATCAGGACATCGGCAACATCGACAACCGCTCTTTCATCGACGCCATCCTCAACTCTGCTTGGACAGTCTGGTCCCTCATTCCTGAGAAGGATCGCAATCCTGGTTGGGAAGCCGCTCTGCCCGAGGCTCGTCTCTGGGGCTATTCTCTCCCCAAGGGATACCGTCTTCCTAGTGGCAAGAGGACTCGGCCACCAAAATTCAGTCTCTGGCGCGACTGCCCGTATCGCGACTTCGTCGCTGACGCCTGGTTCAAAGTCAACAACCTCCCTCTCCCCAGCGGCTCATTAGCGCGACCTCTCACACCTCCATCATCTGAGTCGTCTCGCTCGCCTACTCCCGAGGCAAAACCTCCAGCGCGTTCTCGCTCGTCTAGCTTCGGCAGTGCTGGCCCCGCACTCGGTGGCCCCTCGCCAACTAGTGGTGCCAAGTTCTTCAACTTTGGTGACGGATCCAGCAGCCCGGACCCTATCACGATTGATACTGCCAACGCTTCCGCTGTAAGTTCCAAGTCTCTTTACTCAGTACTTTGCGCTGATTGTTCCCCAATCAGGACGCTCCCGCTCCTCAGACTCCCAGAGCTGGCTCTCCCGCTCCAGTAGTCAAACTTCCTACTCCGCGTGCGAGCACTTCGTCTGGCAGCGACTTCGCTGCTGGCTTCGCAGCTGGCGCCGCTTCGCGTGGAGACCGTCAGTCAGTTAGTCCTGACGACGGTCCTTCTGCGACTGGTGGCGAGGAGGGTCCGGATGTCGGCATGGACAGTGAAGACCCTTTCGTGACTGATGCCTCCGCTCCTGCGGGCACATCTCAGGTATTCCTTATCGATTCTTCTCTTGAATATCGATCAATTATACTGCTGTAGGACGATACAGCACCTCAGACTCCTAAGGCTGGCACTTCCACCGCGGCTATCGCGACAGATGCCCCACCCTCGTCTGGTCTTCGCCGAAGCGCGCGTGGCGCGTCCAAAGTAAGACTCTTGTCTTAACATCTCTTTTCTGATTTCTAATTGTCTCTCTTAGACCAATGATGAGCCAGAGGAGGCAACGGCTGGTGCTACCGCCAACGAGTCGGACACCGAGTCCAGTTCTCGTTCCTCCAAGCGCAAACGCGCTGAGGAAGAGTCGTTTGAGCCTGCTGGAGACGACGACCAGGATAGCGGTGACGACGGCGAACCTGAGGTCTCTCCTCCTCATAAACGCTCTAAGAAGGGCAATCGTGATAGCGAGGAACCGTCGCCTTCTAAGGGTAGAAGCAAGGGCAAGGGCAAGAAGAAGGCTGACGAGACTTCCCCTGGTCCTGCTGAGGTTCGGACCACTCGCGGCGCTTCTCAGGCTCACAAGGAGGACCCCTACGAGGCGGAAGGCTTTGAGCCGACCACATTCGACATCCGCGCAGCGAAGGAAGGTCTTGGGATCCTCCCCAAGAGCTTCCAAGCTTCTCTCCTCAAAGGTACAAGCGTTCTGGTACGTTAATCGCTCTTTCTTTCGCTTCATTCTCAACGATTCTGAGCATTCATGATAGCGCCTCATGGGCTGCGGAAATTGCATGATCCGCAATCGCAAGTGCCGACGCGAGAATGGCCATGCTCGTTGCGATGCCTGCGTCAAGAGCGGCATGTCCCGGTGCTCAGATAGCTTCTCTATCCCTGAGTACCTTCAAGTCATCAATTTCTTGGAGCCGCTTACGGTCTTCTCTGACCAAAGTACGTCTCCTTGATTCCTTATTTAATCCGGCGTCTCTAACTTCGTTATTTTCTTAGGCTGGAACTCCGCCTTCAACGAGCTCCGCGATGCTCACTATTCCCAGGTCCTCTGTGATCGGCAAGTGACGCTCGCTAATGCTCGTCTTCTCCGCGCGCGCGCCAACTTGCGTGCTCTCATGAACGGTTCCGAGGTGGCTTTCAAAGGCAAAGTCATCCCTGGGATCGATTCTGTTGTGGAGGAGGAGGTAGAGTTTTATACCAAACTCTTCAAGACCGCTCGCGCCGACTCTGAGCGCGAGTTCTACATGCCTGATGGCACTCGTGCTGACGAATACTACTACGAGCACGACTCGCAGTACGAAGGCTCGCAGGGGTCTGCGATGGACGAGGAGGAAGGAGAGGAGGTGAGGGTCATATCGGTGGAGGATGCTGAGGCTCACAAGGAGCCTTCTCCCATGCAGGAGGATGCCCCCGCCATTCGTGATTCCTCAGCCGAGCCCACTGCTGCGGCTATCTCCCTCGACGACGCTATCGCAGCTGATGAAGCTGGTCGTGACGAGTTCGTTCAAGGTTCCTCTCAAGGCGGAACTTGATTTTTCGTAAGTCCTTTCTTACTTATTCTCCTATCTTAACTGACTCTTTCAGTTAGATATTGTATTATACGCTACCAGAGGGACTATCGCTATTGCTTGGACCAACGCGCGTTCCCAATCGCTTTGAACATTTGTATACCTCGAAATCTTTGTACATATCTTTGGATATTGTCGTACTGCTTGATTTCTTTTGATATCGTCCTAGCTATTGTTCTGGAACTCTTTTGATACATGGGCCTGATTTGTATATTGCTATACTGCCCTTAATTGTATCAACGCTGCCTCAAAACGAGGTTTTTCTCCATTCGCGAACGCTTGAATCCTAAGTCACCAGCCCTTGCTGATGCCTCGTGCGCATTTATCGATTAAGGAAATTTTGTCGCGATTGCCTCGCTGTACGGATATCGCTCCGTTTTTCCCCAATAGTAAATAATCCATTCCTTGGATCTATTTAAGCGCAATCATGATAGCTTTTTCGTTGGCTCCCCAACTTTATCCTTCATGACGCCTCGCCCTTTTGTTGCCCGCCGTGGACTTCCTGTCGTCCCTGTCCTCTTGGGAACTGCTACCTCCTATGGTTTCCCTATCCTCTCTCCGGATTCCTTCAAACGTTTTGGTATTCGTGCACACAGTGATGAGTTACTCGACTCGGTTCGCAGTTTACTCTATCACGATTGCTGAATTCCTCTGACGCTCTTCGTCTCAGAACCCTGCGATCGATTCCAATACTCATCCCATGCTGCAGACTTCTTGTGTGCAGTCTGGGACTTTCCTCAGATGGGGTCAACCTTGCTCGCAGTGTCTCATCGATGGCACTGGTGCTACTTGCACTTTTACCAACCGACTCAAGTTCGTGGAGGTTCTGGAGTCGCGGCGCAGCCATGCGGAGCAAGTGATTTTTAGGATCAACCCTGATCCCGGTGCGTTTCTCGACTTCCTTAGTCTGTCGCGAATGCTCATTTTCCCTTCCCAGTCGAAGCGTATCGCGGGTGGGAGGTGCAGTTCTTCGCAGACTGTCAAGCAGCCTTTTACGACTTCAACAAGTGTGTCGCTCCTTTTGACAAGCAACGCCTTTCCTTGCGTTCCCAAGTCGAGGCTATCCAAGACTTCCCTAGCCTGTGCTACTTGCACATGCTCTTCGACTTCTACGAGTATCCCGCTGATGTGAAGGCACTTGTGATTCAGCGCATGGAAGGCATGAAGGCGTCCTTCGGGCCATCGGCTGTGGAGGACTGTATGGTCCAAGAGATAGTGCGACTAAGCTTGTACAGTAGTTCTCAAGCTGGTAGTTCTTCTAGCTCTAAGTAGTATAAAGTCGAGTCCTTTCCACTTGTAGAGTCCCTTAGAGTAGTTCTTAGCTCTTAGGAATCCATGTGTTTGTCAAGGAACGTCTGAATTCCACTTCCTCAGTCAATCGCGAAAGCCATCTTTGCTTATTCCTATCGCTATCTCATCTTCGGATCGCTTGCGTCAAAAGACCAAGACAGACTGGTGCGGTTCTCTGTTCTACTTCCTATTTCGGTAATTTTCCTGTTTTCGGTCGTATTACGCTTTGATATGCGAACACATGCGGCATCCTTATTCCGCTTATCCCGATCACAGTATTTCTTATACCGATCAAAGTTTCCCTTTATATTTCTGAACTCCAGAGTCTATAGAAATCCTAAGTCCATTTAGAATTCAACTCCGGCCGCTCTTTCCGCTTATCCCGCAATCTATCACGATTGCTCCTACTCCTCCCCTTTTCATAAATTTTAACTGTCCCCAGTTAACTGTTTATGACGGAGTCCATCCACTCGCCTAGCTATAAAGAGCTAGCCTTCTACACTCCTTACAGCAGTATCTTTTCTCAGTATCCCTTTCTCAAGAACATGGCTCGCTCTGGTCTCACTAAAGGTCAACACGACGCAATCGTCGGTGTTGCAGACAGCGTTTCCGCGACCAAGTACCCCGACCGTGCTAAGCAGCGCACATTCCTCGACCAACAGACTGTTACTTTGGTGTGTTTTAATAATTTAACACTTTTCGCGAATGCTCATAGCGTTGTCAGGACTCGTTCTCTGGCCTTCTCGGCGAGATTGCGAAGGACAAGACTCTCTACGATGCTTTCTATAGCGTCAAAAACAGCTACCACCAGACTGCTGTCGGTTCCAACGGCGTTATTGGCGGTCACTATCCTCTTATTCTCGAGTTGTGTGCTAAGATCAAGGCCGAGCGCGAGCTTCAACGAGGAAACACCGTAGCTTCTCAGCAAGCACACCGTACCGAACTCGAAGAGGCTCGTGCTCAGGCTGACGATCAAGAGAGCAAGAATTCGCGAAAGCCCCGCGCGCCTCGCGCTAAGGTACATTTCCTTATTTCAGCTTGTCTCGATTGCTCAATACAACACCAGAAGGACAACAAGACCAAGAAGTCTAAGGCGACTATCGAAGATGGAGATGAATCTCCTTTCGACGACTCTGAGCTTCCTGGGTTTGTGGACGACGCCATGATTGTGGACGACTCCGTGCGTTTATCATTCATTATTGCTGTCATTAATTCTGACTTTTGCAATTTTCAGAACGACGCAAGTGCCTCTGGTCACCGGGCGACTCAGTCTCTTGACGAGCGCAACCCTGCGGTGAGTATTGACCTGTCACGATAGCTTCCTTCTCGCCACTTCCTCTTATTGCTGCCTCAGACTTCGCAGTCTGGGAGTACGCGTCCTTCTTCGGTACGCCTCTCGTTTCTTCGCATCAAGGGGATTGACAGAAACTCTGCTTCCTATATCAAGGCTATGGCCATTCTTGCCCGTACTGATCCAAGTTCAGCGTCAGCCATCGTCGTTGAAGACTTCCCCGTTCCACCACCACGGAAACGTGCCCGTCCCTCACAGCCACTCGCGCATGAGGACTCAGTCGAGCAGTACGATGGTGCGTTTTTAGCTTTCGTGATTGCTTCTAAGCCAGCTTCTGACTTATTTCGAAGCAACCGACTTATCAGTTAACAACCCAACAGTCCGCCAAACTGTTGCCGAAGCACGGGATGCCGTCAAAAGCTCCACAGCCGATTCGATGGGCGCATTACGACTCCAAGAAGCAGAACTTCGCTCGCGAGTCGGCTTCGAGAATGCCCAACTCCGGTATCACCTTGATCACCGCGAGTACTTGCTCACCGATCTTCGACGCGTCCTCGATGCCCAACATAAGCGGGAACAGGTACTACCCACCGGTAATGCCTAACTACCCTCTCCCGTGAGCAGCTCCCCTTTTTCACGAAAGGGTGCTAACCCTCTCTTTAACAGAACCGGTCACGAGTTGCAGAACTCCCTCAACTGCGGAGGTCCACCTTCCACTCTCTGCCCTTATTGTTCTGTTAATTACCACTCTCCTCGTCATTGCTTTTAGAGTCTACACTTCCGCTCATTAGCCGTATACCCCGACCAACTCTTTTCAGTCGTTACAGCCTATCGCGAATGCCAACTAGTATTCTTCTTTAGAATATTTCGCTACACTCCTTTCAATGTGACTCTGTGTTTTCGCCTTTGACTCGTGTGGAACTCCTCTTTTGTTCCGCGCCGCTCAAGCCCAAGCCCAGAGCTTCTTCGCTCCCTTCATCATCTGAGTCCGATTCGTTCTCATCACTATCGGTGCCTTTCGCGATTGCTCCAGGCTTTTTCAGACGAACTTCGTTCAATCGCAGACCCATTCCAGCGAATGGATCTTCATCTGAGCCTTTATCAATATTGCCTTCTAACATCTCTCTCGATAAATCAATCGAGTCGGAAAAATTTAGATGACAAATTCGACTCTTTTTTTTTTGTTTTGGCGCTGTTCGAGCAGTACAACTCTAAATTGAGCTGTCCAGCTTTTACAGCATTGACCCGTCCATCTCACATAGAAGGTACAGGTTTTTGTGGGTTCTGGTATAGCAGAGGGAGAGTCTGGAGGATTGGTGTATTCCTCTTCGACTTCCTCCTCTATGGTAGATTGTGTGCTTTGTTCGACAGAGTATTCGTGATAGCTTTTGCTTTTTCTTTTGTGCGCTGTAACCCGTTCCTTAGCTTTGGCTCGAGGTTGTGATCTCCCTGCCTCAGTAGGAGTACGCTTTTTCTTCCTAGGAAGAGGATCTAAGTCTGTTGGTGTTTTTAACCGACTAGACCGGCGTGGTTTAGGTTTCGCGAAAGATGTGGAAGCAAGTTCGCCGTCCGCAGATATTTCTGACGAGTCTGGTTGCACCGAAATGTTGACCTAAGTCAACGGCGCTTTTAACGAATAATTCGTTCTTCTCGGATGTAAGTCCAAGGTATAATCCTGTATAGGAAGGTAGAGATATTTCTATACGCAACAAGTCCAAACTTGGCTTGAGATTTCTACTTTGAAGTATAGAAATAGATGGATGAACCCCTCGCGGTGGGCTCCAGATGAAACGCTGACTATAGGGCAACTATGGAAAACACCCAAGAAATGAAAGGAATTAAATCCCCTAATCAAATCCTAAATATAATCCTAACCACTATGAGATCGACGTGCGAGGTTCGGGGTTCCAGTCCAGTATAGACTGTGGCAATCCAACTATCCTAAAACTCAAAATATACTAAACTTAAGCTTTCGCGATTGCTGACTTTGTACAGAGATCGTCTATACGAGTCCTATGTTGACACAGGAAGTGTGGGTTTTCAACAAAGGTTTGAGATGTAACTCTTCTCAAGAGGTTTAGGTGTTTAATTTGCTTGTTAAAGCGCCAATATATCACTCGCGAAAGATGTCCAATAACCGTTTCACGCGTCCGTATGCCAAAAGTTCTTATAATTCCACCCGTAAGTTCCCAAAATTCCCAATATTCCACGCGTACAATTCAAGAGATGATCCAACAGACAGTATATATTGACGAAACAAACCAAAGAAAACAAATAAGCTTCTGGAGTTTATCTCGAATGGAGTCCAACGTCTAGTTGTTCACGAAGCCAATACTGGCTTGACGCTCACAACGAGAGGAGGGAATCCACTAGAGTACCAGTACAGGAAACGATGCCTTTTATACCTTTCACTAATAAATAATAAGAGACCGAACAATTGACAAACGGGTATATGGTGAGAGAAACCTAGGGCCCGCTATGCCCTCGCCCTATCCTTGGTTGCCAGAACAGGAAATGGATCAAAAGTGCATTGAGTTCCACTCCCTTATCCCGATCATTATGTTATGACAGTGGCCCGCTGCGGCCTAATCAATATTGCCCAAATTGGCATTAATGGGTGTCCCTCCTCGGACCGTGCTCCTTGATCGTAATACGGCGGCAGCCACCTCGGCATGACGTGTAGTTCCTTGTAGGAATATTCCGCGTCCGCAAATCCCTCGCAATTGGTTTATAGAATTATTCGTGAAAGCCTCTTGCCTCCAGGAAACACTCCTTCTGGCCTTTCGGCAGGTTCTTATAAGTTCCAAGTAATATCCCACTCATTCTGCCTTTGGTCGGAACACAGGGCGACTCCCAATCCTATTCCGGATGGTTAGAGACCTATCGTGATAGGTCTGTTCTGGAATATTATAACTTCCACGCTATACCAGCGCAGTCGTAGACAGTGCCAGACCTCCCACTTAGTGTATAATCCTTTAACTGGCCGCTCAGGCAAACGCCAGTCCTCATACGAGCGTATTCCCTTGGTATTTAATGTATTACTCTTTTAATACAATAGCACTTGAACTGAAAATGAATAAATTCAGCCCTGGCCCAATACCGGGTCTATCACCGCCATCCACCACCACCACCTCCACCCGTAAACCGATCTCGTGCAAATTCTACAGGGGGTGACCGGGATGGAGAGGGAGAGGGAGGAGCTTGACGCGTCCCTGTCGTCGGTGGGGATGACGTGGATCCTGTGGTGGCGGACAGGCGGGGGCGGGGGCGGGGGGCGGAGGAAAGAGAGGGTGGCTATGAGGAGGGATGGAAGTGGTGCGGCCGAACGAAGGATAGGGTGAAGATGAGGAGGGATCAGTGATGTTGGAGGAGTGGGGTTTGAAGAGGTGCGAGAGGCGTTTGGCTAGGAAGATAGGTCAGTACCAGCGGAGAAGGGTGTAGAGGAAGTAGATGGGCATCAAGAGATGGGAAGTCAAGGCATCGTAAAGATTGCCACTCACCTGCATATACAGTGGATGAACTCGTTCCAACTCCTCCAATTCCGAACGAAGACATTCTCCCCTTCTCTCTCTCCCTCAACGTCACCACCTCCTGAAACGCTGCGACGCGAATCCGACCACTGACATCACTCCCGAGCGCCTCCCTCACCTCCCCTTCCACGCGTTTCGTCGTCGTCGAAACCGATAGCTTGCGCAATGCAACTCGCTTTCGCTTCCCGTACTGCACACAACGCTCCGGCTCTCCCTCGTCTTTCGGGAAGACTGCTCCGCACCGCTATCCTCGACAGGGACGAGAGTGAGCACATGTGGAGCGTCAACGACGAAGTCTCCAGTACTCGCGAGCACTGTGGATGCCACACACAACGTGCACAAGATGGATGTGGCCGGTTTGGGTGAGCGGCGCTCAAGCCTAAAAACAATGTGGTAGGTTACAATGATGTGTGTGTGTCTTTACATCAAGAACGTACTCACTTAAGCGGGAGAACTAGATACGTGCGAGGTGGACGCAGGCGAAAGCAACGGCGACGGCGTGGAAGACATGCGGGGTGTCAAGCGCGGCATCTCAGAATTGGCGTAAGATGGGCTGTTCCATGGAAGCCGTGAGTTTGGAGATAGCATGCGAGCCGGGCAGGTGGTGCGGGATTGCTAGCCGCCCCCAGCAACGAGACGAGCAAACTTGCCCGCCCGCTGGCCAAGCATGTCATGCCGATCGGGCATAATCGTACGCACTCAAGTCGAAGGAAGGAGAATACGGCGCAGCCTCAGCAGCGCGGTAGGCATGCGAGCGGCCACTTATCGAGTGCTGCTGTTCCGCTGTGCCCGATACAGAAATCGTTTGCGCACGGGAGAGCGAGAAAGGGAGAACGCGGTCGGGTTCACCGTCTGCTGCCCAGCGTGCTAGGGAGAGATGAATCTGTGGTGATGTAAGCCACAGAAGGAGGAGTTGATTAGGACGTGGCGTTGGTGACGACTGCGCATCAAGGCGGCGGGTGCGCGGAATGACGTCTGTGCCGCAGGGGCGGATGAATGAAGTACTGAGAGCGACGCGGCGTGGCGAGTCGCTCCGGCAGCTTCAGCAGCATTGACCGGCAGTGTTTGAGCGTGAATCTGTCGTCGGTGTTGAGTACGATGGGTCGGCAGGTGATGGCTGAGTTACGGGAAGGCGTGCCCGTCGTCTGCGTCGTCGAGGACTCGAGTGCGGGAGGGAAGGCGTGGGTTGGGCGTGGGCGTTGTCAAGCAGGCAGCGACCGCAGTCACACAATTTCGGCCGATAGATCCGTGCGGCTGCACGGACCACGTAATTGAAGAACCGCCACCACGCTTTTTGTCTCCGGCGTCCTTCTGCGTCTTCGATGTATCTCTGATACGGAGCGAATTTCAATATGAGATTCGTTCCCCTGGCTCAAACATGCCCCTCCCCTCCTTTTGACTACGTGTTTGTCGCTTCCGACCCGCCCGCCAGTGCCGATGGGGCGGCGATCTTCTTAGCCTAAGTACTTGCATTATTTCTGCATTCCTTTTGATTGACCCTGTCTGAGTGTCTTGATAATTTTCCCTTCACCACCTCTGCGACCCTCCTCGGTTTTAGTTCGTCACGGTCAATCAGAGCATTGTGATCTCAGGCTCCTGAAGGCAGCGTTTTGTTCTACTGTCCGTTCGGTACTTTCTGGCTCACCTCCACATCCCGTTTACTGTTGCTTTCAGTTCTTACGCCGCGCGTCACGACTAGCTCTGTCCTGAAACTCATCTGTTCCATTAAGATCATTGTGCGGCGTTGAGGCAATCTCTCGATTTACTTCATTCAAGCTTTATACAAGTCATTATCTCCATCATTGCCGAAATTGGTGACACAAAAGCTTCAAGCCAGCATTGTGAGTTCATTTTCTATTAATTTTCGTTGCGATTCTGCCTCTGGAATCGCTCTGACCGAAACGCAAGTTTTCGGTGGCTCTCTGTAGGCCAGTAGCCACAACGTAAGACCGGGACCTACCTACCGGCGTGTTACCGCCGTTCTTTCACGGTGCTGCAGCACGATGACACGGAGTCGCACACGGCAGTGCTGTCCGGGTGCGTTACGAACTGGCTCGCATCTTCTTAGTCGAAAGTATTCGATTCAAACTTGTCAACTTCAGATGTGAGCGCGAACAAAAGTCTCTGAAAAAATACAATCGACCGTAACTTCCTTCCTCGAGTTTTTACAGTAAATTTCTTGCCATTCTCTGGTCTTATTTCCGGTTCTTTCCAGAGCCCATTCAATGCCTTAGTTTACAGCCAGAATCTCGCGCTCGTTCTCATGTTCAATCTCAGCATGCACCACAACTTGAAGTTTCGGCTTGGTACGCTTCCATCTTTTTTTTTTCGTTTAGAATTGTCATCATGCCGCGCTCCTCACTATTGAATGATTTCAGACTTGCGCGTCGCCCGTCCAAAATTGACCAACTTCAATTTCCTCTGCGGTTTCGGCGCTCAAACGTCATATTCGATTTAATCAATCTTGCTGTACAGCTCATTTGTCTCGAGACTCGAAAGTCCGCATTGTGTGGCAGCTGGTTGGCACCTCATTGCAGTACGTATCTGCTGTTGCCCTTCCCTCTTATTGTGCTATCTCTCCGATTCCCACAGTTTCCCGAAGAGTCAACATCGTCGGTTACTTCTTCCGCGCTGCAGCACTTGAGGCGCTTGTGCTGCAGCTTTTGATTCACCGCGGATAGCTCAAGTCTGACCTAAAATTGTTTCTCAACGCTCGTAGGTATGTTTCCCTTCGATATGATCGTCTTGTTCGGCCTGTTCGCGGTGCTGCAGCACTGACATCACTGCCTACTCATATCTGGGCCACAGGCACCGCAAACTCACGTTCGAGGCAGAAGTGATACCGAGAGGTAGGTAGCGCAAGAAGTAGATATCAGACGTAAAAGACAATAGGTGATTGGGAACCGTGTCCGCGCTGCAGCAGTGTGCGGCGGACTCAAGCTACTCAGGTGTGCGCATGGTGATCTGAGACAATAAGGACGACAATGCTGAAGGTTACGCATCGCCCTCGCGCTGCGGCAATTCTGAGCCATCACACATGAACAGTTGCGTACGATGATTGCTGGAACTGTCGATTAACGGATTAACTGAGTCTACAGATTCAAGGATAGTCAGAAATCATAAATATAGAACGTGAAGTTAATCGAATCCTGCGCAAAATAGCAACGGGGCGAGTGCTGCAGCACTGAACACGATTGACTGGAAACTGAATTTCTCTTTCCCTTCGTTTGATTTGGAGTTTGAATTGAAGCCGAGATGCAGGTAACAGCTGGATCGGAATGATTCACTGGCTTGTATACTTCAACTTTTCTAGAAGTGAGTTGAAGCTCTCGCGCAGAACCTGATTTTCGCTGAAGTCTGTTTTGTATTTGCATGTCATCGCAGCGGTAGCGTGTGCATAATAATGATATCGCACAGCTAAAGCCGTGAAATATGGGAGATGAAATAATTCGAAGGGTTTATCAGCGAGTATCATACTGATCGTGGCATCGCGTAGGCATTGCGTGAAATCGTCCAATTTCGTGCTGTGGACTGTGGCCGTTCTATTCTTCTCGCTCAAGGTCGAAGAGGTGAATTCACACCGCACCTCCGTCAATGTGGTCTTCTCCTCGTCGCTCGACATCAATCCCATGCCCTTGTGCTCAGTCTTCACAGGTCATCTGCGGGTAGCTTGGAGTCGGTCTGCGTCTACCGCGCTGCAGCACGGAAGCAGTACTGCAAACTGTGCTGCTGCACCGGTTGTCTGTTCTTTCTTATTGTTCAGTACCTGATGCTTACGTCCAATTCAAGTTGTCTGGTGCGTTCGAACGAATTCACGTCAAGTATTACCTTCGAATCCGACCCAAATCCGACCATAAGATTTGGTGTTGCAGCCTGCCCCACAGTGCTGCAGCACAACAGATCGTCTGCAGACACCCCTGCTGGAACCCTCTTTTTCAAATATAACGTGCTGATGTACAATTTCGAATTGGGTTCAATACGCTGACATGTCTGTGTAGTTGAGATGCCAATAATGTGAACGAGTCGAGCTGCCGCTTTCAATGATTAAAGATCTTCCACGTAAGATTCAACTGGAGGAACTCATCTATCCTTTCCTATTGTTCGGTATCGGTTCAATTTTACATAACAGACGAGATTCGCGAGGCCGTTTGCGAAGGCGCCAGATAATCTTTATCTGACGGAAGCAGCAGGTTGGACAATAAGAAAGAATAAAAAGCCCGTACAGCAGCACAGTTTGCGCTGCCGCATCCGTACTGCAGCACGACAGCACGGCAGGTTTGCAGACCGACTCGGAGTCAGACTTGAGTAGCCGCACTCTTCCGCGTAATTCATTCCGCACTTCGGCGTATACCCGCTCTTGCTGACTCAATGTACACCCTACCACGCAACCCGCACAGAGATATGTAGAGCGGTGAAGGTCCGCATGATTTCAGGGATTTCGTAGATGTCAATCTGATCCCCAATCTTCAGTGCTGTTCTGAACAAGGCTGATGAGGAAAAAACTTGAAACGAGATGATGGGATAGCGAGAAACTCACTCACGTTAGACAAAGGAATAAATTGGATGAAAGTTCAGGGTCTTGTATAAATAAGATGAGTAGTAAAATCCTTTTGGGTAATGACTTGGTTATCGCTCATTGGGGCGTCGTACTACTGATCCTACTAACAAGTCACCGGCGTTAAGTAGTGGCGACATTCAAGGTCAAGAACCCCGCCTGGAACCCCGATCGGCTAAAAGATTTAAATTTGTGCTAGGACTTCGAGAAGTGAGATAATAAATTCATGAGCGGTTGCCGAACCGGAAAGCTAGGGCTGCCAATGCAGCATGCTGAGCAGCGGAATTTTGGAGTCGGAGAGTCGATCGCAAGTCGAAAGGATCCAAGATCCGGTTTCGGAGAGTTGTCGGAGAGGCTCATGAGACTCATTCGGGATTAAGTACCTTGACACAGCGAATAGTACAAATATTAAAAATGCGTCCGGGAGTCGACGAAAGAGGGAGACAAAATAGCTTGGCTTGGGTGGCAGTTCCGTTACGACAACGTTGGTCCGTGCGGCCGCACGGATATATCGGCCGAAGTGACAGGCAGCCAACAGGCAGCTGTTTCCCCTTTGCCTCACTGGCATGCCGCTGCACGACGCGTCTACTCGGTGCTTTCGCTTCTGCTTCCCCGTCACCTGCAGCACGTCGTCTCTACGCTGACCACCCACTCGTTTACCCTGACAGAGTACGGCTATCTGAGGCAAAATTCAAATTTGACGGCTGTCGACTCCTTGATCTTTATTTTCCTCATCCGACACCGAGCAGCGAGTTTGCGATGAAGCTGCCCGAGGACTGCGCCACACTGCATAGGGTTTCGCTAGGTGTGTATATCCGTTTCTTTGTCTCTCCCTGCGCTCATTCTCATCAGACCTTGCAACACAGTTGTCACTATCGCCTGTACTTACTGGTTGTTCTGCACCGTGAATCCGGACACTTTTATCGTCCTCTTCGATGGATCAAGCGACCTCGACGCGCGCCTCCCCCGCAACATCTGCTCAGCTCGCACGCAACCTCGAAACTATGATTCTGACGGGAGGTCCGCCCTTCTCCCCAATTCGACCCCATCTTTGTCTCCCTCTCGTGCGAGTCTGTTCCGTCGGTGTTCCAAACCCGTTAATGTAAACTTATCGCATCTTTCTTACGGTCGTACGCTGTTCATCGAAGCCGTCCACCTTTGGCGTCGACGACATCGGGTCCGTAGCTGCGAACTCCCCGTGCCGTTCTCGCCTCATCACATCTGCCAGGGTCAAATCGCAAAGGTGCGTGTTGTGCACCTTCCTCTTTACCGTGTACTGACTCTGGCTTTCTCCGCTGGCGTAGCATCTCCTGTGTGCCCACTCCACCCGAGGTCCACTCCGCTCATTATGGCTACGACTCACTCTCGATGTCCGACCCATCATCCACTGCACCTTGCCGAGTGTATCGCCCTTCCTCTAGATCGTGCCCGCCGCCGTCATTCGATTCCAACTGCTGCCCGGCGGCTGCCGCTCCATCGACATGGTTACGGCCCATCACCCTCGACCCATTGTGTCTACATCCCCAGTCTCACCTCGACGCCCATGACACGCTCCCACTTCATTCAGCGCCGCCGTCAGACTGGTCAAACCCTCCCGCATTGGCATTTTTTCTTCGTTTTGAATGGAACGGCAGAAATCATTCACCTTCGTTCCAGACCACCGCCCGTGAATCTCGCTGGGGAAATGGGAAGGCAGCGATAAGGAACCACCTGAAGAAGTAAGGGTGTGATGTGCTGGGATGTGGGTGGAATGGAATGGCGGCGGAGTGGGAAGTCGAGACCAGTGGGTGTTGTGGAGCGTATTGTAAGTAATTGGTACATACTTAGTTAAAATTAAATGAACCTTGCTTTCAATACCTGCAGTTCGAATCGTCAGTAAACAAATGACAATCTTTGACTTCCCCTAATATTGCACGACTCCATTTCAAGTGAACGAAATGGAAGGAAGAAATTCCCTCAGTGGAATGGCCAGGACTCTGAAAGACCTTCCGTGCTGAGCGCTGAGTTGTTTTGGGCTGTTCATAAGTAACTAGGTAAACGATGGGAATATACAGGATCACTTACTATACGTCAACGAGCCAACTTCACTTCTCTTCAAGCCAAAGCAATTTCGAAAAGAAGGGCTTCTCTGCCGCGGTCCAATCACAAAAAAAAACCAGCTGATTCAGGACTCGGTTTTCATTCGCAGTCAAGGACTACTGACATTGTAGTTTCAACTACGTATTGATGCCCAATCGGACGCTCAACAAGGTTGACTGGGTTGGTCTCAATTCGCTGTGCTGCAGCACCAATGGGAGGCGGGCTGCAGTACTAGATGTTTATCTAGTCTCTTGTAAACAGACGGAACAACACAAAAGTCCTCGTACCTGCGGTGTGTTGTGGTCTGTCAACATCCTTTGATCACCGGTTGGAGGGTCGGCTTATTACATAATCATCAAATCACGGCGCGTCGATACACCTTCTAGCGCGCGTCAATTATAATTTTGAGCACCTTAACATATTGCTGGTCGTCCAGTCATTGGTATACGCGCTTTAATCGAGGAAAATGGTGGAGAAATCGGCGAGATCAAAATTTGCTCGGTTAACGCCGGTTGGCCGCAAGCCAGCGCAAACGTCGAGGTTGAGTCTCTCCTCAGCCATAGAATACTAATCTGAGCTTACCAGCGTGCTAATATAGTCTAATAGAACTTTATATGTCATGAACTGAGGGCAGAGGCCATGGTGCTGCTGGAATATAGTGCAAATGGCGTGTGGGAAACTCCTTCCATTTCAAAATGTTTACATAATAACAGGACCCTCCTGACAGCTGTCGCGCGGTAAACTACAGACTAATGTTTATCCTTTCTTACTGCTTGTTACGGGTTCCAATTTACTGCATGGAAATTTGGGATGCTATTGTGCAAAGGTACTTGGATAACTCAGTGTATCAAACGTAAGTATCAGGTAAAGAACAATAAGAAAGCATAAACAGCTGGTCCAGCAGCGCAGTTTGCACTGCTGCATGCGTGCTGCAGCACAGCGGATTTGCACAGACTGACCGCTGCCACTCGCAGACCGACATCGTCGCGGTGGAGCCCCTTCAACCCATCCTCCGGAACCAGCGCAATGAAATGCAACTCACTCAAGCTCCTCGAGTCCAGTCGGTTTACCAATCTGCAGCACAGGCGGTCATGCGGCGGGGCAGATTGTGCTGCTGCACCGCGTGTACCAGCTGTTCTGTCCTTGCTAAAATCTGATTGGCCTTCACCGTTTGTCTAGGTCAAATACTATAGGAGTAAATTCAAACCCGTAATCAAGAATGAGAGTTAAGAAAATACATCCGGTGCTGCAGCCCGCCTAACATGGGTGCTGCAGCACAACCGACAGACGAACTCAAACCTGTTGAGTTTTGCTTTAGATGATCATCTTTCAACACATTGCCAGAGAAGAGTGGCATGAATACGACACGCAGAGTGCAAGTCGGATCGGCGGTAAATGAGAGGCGGAATGTAGAATGATATGACAGAAGTTTTGTAAGTAGTTGAATTGAATTCAATGTTTTTGGGTCTATTCAACTTTGAATTTTTGTGAGCGAATTACATGACAATGTGGCACCGAGAATGCACGCACCGAGAGTAGGCAAAGTGAACGACAAACAAGTCGCATGAATTTGAATCAAGAGTGTCCGTGCTGCACCACCATTTAACAAGCTTGTTTGTTGAACGCGGGATCAAGGCTTCGTACGTACGTTTCATGTACGTACAGGCCGAGAAAAGTGGACATGAAAGGACAATAAGAGAGCACTCCAGCACGGATTTGTGCTGCAGTGAGGTGCAGACCGAATCAACCCACTGGTTCCGCACCCGAAGGGCAAGCGGATGTTCGCCATATGTTGCGTCCTACGAGACATGGCCCCGAAGACAGTCCCCCGCGTCATACTCTGAGCGTCTCGCATCGTCGCCGTCGTTATTTTGGCGGCGAAGGCACCAGACAACATATTCGACGTAAGCAAAAGGCAAAAGACAATAAGAAAGGACAGATAACTCGTGCACCAGCACCGGTTGCGCTGCCGCATCGGTGCTGCAGCACGGCAGATTTGTAGATGAGCTCTCGCCCTTCCTTTCACCCGTGTTGGAAGCCAAAGAACCCTTCATAGTCTTCACCCTGAATGTGCACACGCACCTTTGCGTCGTGCCGACATTCAAACAAAGGCATACGACCGAACGAAAGCTCATCTGCCAAATAAAATTGAAGGTTAGGGTAGGTCCAACGTCGTGTTAACATTTGGTTACTTACTTCAAATTGACTATTAGCGTTATATATTAGCAGCCTGAACACACACGCGCGGGATTTGCTTCAGACTGTCATTCCCTCGTCCTACAAGATTGACCATTCAACAATGAAATCAACCAGCAGGTCAAATCGTTTTAAACCAACAAAAACTAAGGTTAAAAAGAAAGTCGGAGTGAAGAGAAGACTTGTTCTGGACGGGCATAGCAGTCGGTATATCAAGAAAACAACGTCGGTCTTGTGACTGACCGGGAAGCTCGAAATGGCGGTTCGAGTGGGATGATTGTTTGATTGAAAGAGGGCGTCAACCTGTTCGGACTTGAGTGTCAAGTCAGCGAGAATTCGGTGAAGTGAGAAATGAATAAGGATTCGTGCTCACAACCATAGTATTCGAACGAGCAAGAACTGTGGGCGAAAAGAGGTGAGATACCAGGTAGGATATGCGAATTCACGGTTTCCCAAATAGCTTTACAGAGACTTCAATCTCAACCTCAATATTCCCTCCTGAAGAGGAAACGTCGTGGAATAAAAGCCATTTGTAACCTAAATGTACCTCGGTAGACCGAGAAAAAGAGGTCGGGTGTATTTCTGATATAGGCGCCGACTCGACTGAGCAGGGTATCTGTATAATGTGAATGATTACTATGAGCATTGAGTTCAAGGGAATATTAATAAAGAAACAATGACTCAACATGAAATTTGAAGTCGCGATCAGTAAGTCGAGCTAACTGTGAATTGATCAAACGACGGCAGTGCGTATGGTGAAGGACTATGTCACGGTGGAAGGGAGTCAACGGTGGTGGTAGAAGCGGAAACGGTGATTGACGGCCGTGAGCAAATCAGTGCCATACACAGCCACATCACTACTGCTTTGCCGCCACACCACGCCAGCGCACTCTCGCCAGCTTATTAGTCTAACGACGCTGTCGGCTGCCTGCGGTCTTGGACGCATCATCGTCCTAGACGCCCTCAATCTCACCAACTTCGACGGCGCAGGACGGCGCCTCATTGGGATTCCTCACAATTGGCTGGGTCCTCTAAAGCTATCAACGTTTTCTCCTCGCCAAGGCGGAGGCGACATCGGCACCTTTCGAATGGATCGAGACAACAAACGCGAGTGTAGAGAATCTAAGAGATCGCAAGCAACAATTTGAAGGGCGAAGAGGTATGTGTTGCTTCGAGACGAATCATCGTCATCTCGGACCTTCCTTGAATATATGCCTCATCCTCTACCCTCTTTCCTTCCTTTTTTTCCACGTAACATTGCTCATTTTTTCATTCATTCATGCCTCAGTCGTTTCACTCCGCGCATCAGCGTCTCTTCACCGTGATTTCTTTGTACGATCCCTTCTGGTTATCTTGAAGCACGACACTTTACTTCTCGTCTCGATGACACGACATACTTTCGTGCTTCGCCGGCGCGTCTATCTTTCTTCTTTCTTCCTACTTTTGCTCCCCGCTCATTTCATTACTTTTTCATCAATTTGCCTTGAATAATCATTAATAGATTCTTCATTCAGGCCATAAAAACCCCGCCGCCAGCCGTGGAATCGGTATCTGTGTCCGAGTCGATAGGTAACGGGAATGAAGTTATTGAGGGAGAAGGAGGACATGTCGAAGTGGAGAATGCGTCGAAAACCGAGCAGGTGCGTTTCATCTGGTCCTTGTTTCCTTCTTCCGTATTTATCCCTTTCCCAGATTCGTCAGCTTCATCTCTAATCACTTGAAATTTTTCAGCTCATCCGTACTGTATGTGTTTGCCTTTTTGCTGATTTCTTTGCCGCACCACTCATTGTTGCTGCTTCTTCCTGTCTTCCTAGGCTTGGGATACTTGACTTACATCGTCGCCGCGCGTGGATTCACATCTGAGATAGAGGAAGAGGTGCCTACTCCGCTCCTATTATGTGTCTAGCGAACTTCACTGATTCTTCCGTGGGGCACCAAGCTCGGGTATCGCATTCCTTTTCATGTGCACGTACACCCATCGACGTCTCTTTGTGGCGCGGCGTCCGCGCCATCCGATGGTATATGTTGCCGGATACTGAAGGCGGGGAAGCAGAGGAAATCTGCTGCCGCTACGGTGCGAGCGGCGGCGACGGGTTTTCTATTGCTTGCGATGACTGTGGACAGTAGGGTCTTGCTGCGTGTTTCGCAATTCCGAAAAACAGTGCGTCATAGGAGAGGAGTTGTTAGGTGTGTGCCAAGGTGGTAAGTGCTTCCCTTGTCTATTCGCTCACACCCTCCCGTTTCTGTCTCTCGCGATTGCGCGCTTTCGCTCTAACTCTTTGTTTGTTTGGATAATATTTGGTATCACATTCTATTCGACGCTGACATCCACACTACAGACGTGTTTCCGCACAACGGCCACGCTCACGCCACCTCTACCGGCGCCCTTTCTCTTTCCATTCTACGCCAGCCCCTTGCTTTCTAGTCCCTACCTTTCCGTCAACGGCAAACCTCCGACTCTTACGAACAACAATGCGAACACGAATAACGCACTGACCGAGGGCGTCTGTGCGGCATGACAGGGGTTAGTGCGATGGATGGGCCACAACAGGGATGTAATGGGTATGCTGCGTACAAAGAGGGAAAGGGTGATGGACGTGGTCACGGGCACGACGAGGACGGGTACTGGCATATGCTGGTGGTGTTAGCGGATGGGGAAAGGCCGGAGCCTTGTTCCTCCTCGTGGTCGACGTTGTTGGCTGGTGTCGCGTCGACAACGCCGATATCTGCACCATTTCTGGCCTCCCCGCATGTTTCCTCTGCATCGCCGTACTTCGCATCCTCTTTGATTTCCTTCCCCACACCTTACCTACCCTTCTCGAATGCCACATCTCACCCCATACGCGCTCGACCCCCGTATCTTTCTTGTGAAGTAGCTCCCACCATCACGCCCTCCTCGCTACCTCTCTAAAGCGCGCATCCCGGGATGCGCGCCGAAGCGATTCGTTTATATCGTGGCCGCCGCCCGTTGGATGCGGGGGAGCAGGGGGAGATGGGTTGGGCGTATGTTGGTGGGGAAAGCGGAGAGAAGCATTGCACGGCGGAGGGGAAAAAAGGAGGAGAAGATCGAGGAGGAGGAGACCTTTTTGGCATTCCCGCCCTTCGTGATGCCTGCCCCTTCGTCTACCTCGTTCCGTCCTTCTTCGTCGGCTTACTCTCTCGCCGCCCTCTCAACCTCCACGAATCGGCGAATGAAATCCTCTTTCCCCCCACGTCCCCCTCTCCCCATTCCAACTACCACCAACCTGCTTCCTCCGCAATCGCCACCCCGCTCGAAGAAATCAAAACATCTTGCGGGGTTTTGAGCGGGCGGCGTAGACCCCTCGTTGGTGCCGCGAGAGCCCTGCGGGCAAAAGACAGTGGCAGGTTGGACGGGGGTTGCCGTCGCCATTGCAGTATGAGAAGATGTCGTCGTGATCAAGTATGTGGACAAGAGCAGTTTGGAGGGGCGGTGGAATGGGGAGAACAGCAGCGGTGCCAGGAGTGAAGAGGAGCGGCAGCACGGTGATATTGCCGGCGCGAGCTTTCGTCGTCGATGGTGGTGGTGGGTACGGATAGGGTTGGTCCGATTGGTCGTTTGAGGAGAGAATCCGAGAGATGGAGCGAAGCACATGTCTGTGGTGCCGCCTCCATCCTCGTTTTCGATTGTGCGAAGAGGTCATTCTGAGGAGCCGTGTCCTGTTCTTCCCGCTCAAGGGCATACTTCCTACCACAACCCTTCCCACCCCTATGCACCTTCGCCAGCAGCCACACTCCTCGCTGCTCGCCGTATCTCCCTACCACCCCCTCCCCTTTCGTCACCTCCGGGTGCTTGAGCAATGAGTCCTATCGGTTTGATGGGCAGATTGAGTAGCGACCCGGCGCTTTTGTCGCCGTGAGCTTGAAGCGATATGGGTGGAGGAGTAGGGAGGAGGGGGGCGGTGGGGTCAATGGGCACACAGCGATCAAGAAGGTGAGAGGAGGAGCGGCGAAATGATTATGTGGATGTCATAGTGGGAGGAGGCGGCGGATTTCCCGACGACGTTTTCGTTTGCTTGTGAATTTTATAAACTCTATTATACTGTGTCCAACGACACCTTTACGTGTATCACTCTGCTCAATCTAAGTCGAACCTGAGGGTGATTATTTTTTTCTTTCCAAAATTCTGTATATTTTGATGGTGCGGCTGGCGTGCTGCAGACGTACTGCAGGCGTGCTGCCGGCGTGCTGCAGCACGGCAGAAACCATTGCTTTCTGGTCCGCTTTCTGCGGCGCCAGAAACAATAGCTTACGGGTGCGCTTTCTGAGCGGCCCGTAACTATTGTTTACAGCGCCGCTTTCTGTGCGCCAGGAAGCATTGCTTACTGGTGCACAGAAAGCGATCCAGTTCTATATTGTATTCTGGATCGCTTTCGGCATAACAGTTCTTATTGTTTACTGCAATGCCGAAGTGATCCAGAATCTAGTACTTACTGGATCGTTTTACTGGCGACGCCGAAACCTTTGTTTACTGATTAACAGAATCCTTTACAGATAGCTTTGCTTACAGGTACGCCTTCTGTTCTACAGAATGTATTACTTTCTGGAATACTTTCTGGCCAGACTGTATTCATTGTTTACTGCAAAGTATACTGGTTTGACAGAAACTTTCAATTTTGCGGTGTGTTTGACGCTGGCTTGCTCTTGATCTTTGGTGACCGCCCACCCGGCTTCTATACTCTTGTCGTATAAGCTTACACACCATGCCCCATGGTTATTCCTGGCAAGTCTGCAACACCAGCTCCATCATGTTATATTCAGGTTAACACATTCAATATGCGGATTCATTATCGTCGACTTTCTTTGCTCTTACGCCTGAGCTCTGCGAGGGCTGTCAAAGCTGTCACCTCCTCCATCTCATCCAGAGACCACATCCACGTCCGGCCCAAAATTCCAGCAGACCCTACCTCCCAACGCCTCACCCTTCTGCTCAATTTCCCAGAGTTCCTCCCCAGTTTTGTAGTTTTCCGCTTCTGCGCTTTGTCCTCTACCCCAGCTCGTGCCGACCGTCCCGATATGCTCCCATGGGGACTCTCGGCGCAAACCTTGGGCCAGGCTCGGTCTCTGTAGACACGGAAGGTGCAGTGAGGGGGCATGAAATTTTGGCTCTTCTTTTTTTCAGCTTCAAGCTCCGGTGTCGCACCTGTACGGTCATTGATCTGCACATTGGGCGTACGAGAGACGATGTAGACAAGAGCTTCATTGATAGCGTCGACAGCATGCTGAGTCCTGAAAGCCCAGTGACCGTCAAACCACCATATCTCAGGCGCGTACGTGTCGCATAACTCCTTGACCTGTGCCACCATGCGACGTAGATATGCCTCTCCGTCTGGTGTTCCTTGATTGACATCGTGGCGGAACTCCCACCACGAGTAATACAGGCCGAACTTCCTACCGGCCTGTAGCGCAGCGGCTTTGAAGTCACCGACGACGTTTCGATGAGTGTGGTAATCTGTGGTGGAGGTGGGCCAGAGGCAGTACCCATCGTGGTGTTTTGAGGTGAGGAGGACGTATTCAGCGTCAAGGTCCGACGCGAGGGTCATCCATGCAGAAGGCTCCCATTTTTCGGGATGGAAGCCGCGCTGGAAATCTTGGTAGGGTGCGTTGTTGTAGACCCTTCGGTGATGTTCCTGGATCTTCTTTGTAACCTCATAGTCGTTCGCCTTCCGACGTGCAGGCTTCAGCAGTCGCTTCTCGTACCACTCGTCGCCATAGGCGGGAACGGCATAGAGACCTGCGTGCGATGTTACATATATCAGAGAACGATCTCAACACCAACACGCTTACCCCAATGAAAGATGAGGGAATACATTGAGCTTTGACGAGGGTTGGTAGGTTTATCTTGGGCAGAGCTAGGTTGAAGAATTTATGTTCTCGTTTTGAGTGAGGTTGTCTGACTCGAAGTTGCTAAATTGCTTCTGCCGATCATGACTAGCTACGGGCGCTGATGGTGCTAAATGCGAGTCGATTCAATGAAGAGAAATCGCATGTGCTAGACAGTCGTAAGAACAAAAATGCAACTGAGATGGTTGAGGCAACTCAGGCAAGCTGTTGCGTTTGATGGCCACGGCAATTTTTGATCGCCATCACTGAACTTTGACTCTTGCTACAACCTGCTTTCTCGATCGCTAAGCTATGGTAGATCCCCCGGTCCTTGCGGGCTCAAAACGACGGTTGCGCAACACCTCTATTCGCAAGCGCACCAAAATCCATCACAACACAACTGATGCTTTACCCTGGAAGACAGTCAAGCGTCCAATGGAGACTGGAATGGACGGCGACGACGGTATACTCGAACTAGAGGAAGTAGATGGTGTGGAAGTGGTCTACGAAGATACTGAAGCTGGTCGAATTATGACCTTCAACGTCGGTGTCACCCGCTCGCTATGGCGATAAAAATTGAGGCGTGAAATAGGTCATTGATGTTGCTGAAGATATCGAGTCTAAGGCTGAGGAGGTCCGTGAAAACTCTCCAGATGTAGAAGTTGCGGAGCCAGAGCCGTTCGATTGCAAGTACACTCTTGTAATCTTCATCGACTGTTCATGCCTGCTGACTGTCTCTCAGCCAGTAATCTACTGCCGAATTGGCATTCACATTCCCTTCACCCAACACTTCTCAGGACCCTGCACTCAAAAGATTTTCTTTCCCCAACACCGATTCAAGCGGCGGCCCTTCCATTCGCATTGTCCGGGCGGGATGTTGTTGGAATTGCGCAGACTGTACGCATTATAACGTCCTGAATGCGCGTTGTTTCTGATGCTTAACCAAGGGTTCCGGCAAAACGCTAGCATATGGCCTCCCCATCCTTCATCGACTATTGTCAACTACAAACCCCTCCAAGCGCAAGCGCAAGTTGGGTGCCCTAATATTGGCGCCAACTCGCGAGCTGGCGTTGCAAGTCTCATCTCACTTGAGTGAATTCCTGAACGCGGTGGGATCCAATGACGACAACAAGGATGCCGAAACTGAGGCTCCTACTGCGTCTCGTTCACCACCCATAGTCAGCGTAGCGACCATCGTTGGCGGCATGTCTTCTCAGAAACAGCGCCGTATCTTGGATCGTGGGGTCGATATTCTTGTGGCGACGCCCGGTCGACTCTGGGATATAATACAAGACGTATGTACTTATCTTCTTCGTTCTCAATCCCTCAACGCGAATGTGTCTTAGGACGACGACCTGGCTACCCAAATCAAAAATCTCAAGTTTCTCGTCCTTGATGAGGCAGATCGAATGATAGAGGCGGGACATTTCGTGGAGTTGGAAAACATTCTCCGCCTTACTCTGCGAGAATCAAAGTATTGTTTATCTTCCACTTCTTGTTCTCTCACTCATCTCTCTACCTTGCCTAGAGCGGACCAGATTGAGCCAGCGAATGAAGAGGATGACGAAGAGCCTATCCAGGATGGCCTGCAAACCTTCATTTTCTCTGCGACCCTGAGCAAAGATTTGCAGCGTAATGTCAAACGACGCGCTCGCCCGAAAGCTGGTGGCAAGAATAACAAATCGGGCTCACCAGCGTCAACATTAGGTCAAGCCATTCAATGCAAAAATTCTCCTTATCTCAACTCCCACAGACGACCTCCTCCTCCGCCTCGACTTTCGCGATCCTGAGCCAGAGGTCATTGATCTCAGTCCACAGGGTGGGGTTGTCTCGACTCTGAAGGAGAGCAAGATTGAGTGTCTTTCGGCGGATAAGGTGATTTGTTCAACGTTACTCATAACAAATAACCTCTCTTAACCGGCGCAGGATGTATACTTGTACTACTTCTTGTTACGATATCCTGGACGATCTCTCGTGTTCCTTGCCTCGATTGATGGGATTCGCCGCCTCCTCCCATTAACGGAATTGCTCAATATCAAAGCCTTCCCCCTGCATTCTCAGTTGGAGCAACGCCAGCGGCTAAAAAATCTCGATCGGTAAGGGACTGGATGGTTTGAGAAGAGTCGGACTAACACTAATTCAGTTTCAAATCCACGCCAAACTCTGTTTTGCTCGCCACAGACATTGCTGCGAGAGGTCTCGATATCCCGGCCGTAGACCACGTCATCCACTATCAGATCCCTCGCTCGGCAGATGCCTACATACATAGAAATGGGCGGACTGCGCGAGCAATGCGTAGTGGGTTCAGCATGCTCATGTGCTCTCCTGATGAACACCGTGTTATCCGTGCTCTACTCGGCAGTCTGGGGCGTCGTCAGTGTTAACATTGGTCGATCGACACGAATGCTGATTCCGTCTTCAGAGGAAAGCGAAATAGCGGAAATAAGTATCGATCTTAGTATGCTAGACAAGCTGAAGGAGCGCGTTCAGTTGGCGAGAAAGATCGAGATCGCCCACCACAAGACCAAAAAGGCCAACCATGATCGCAAGTGGATGAAGGAGGCGGCAGATGCCATGGAAATTGAACTGGATTCAGACTTCATGAGGTAGATTCCCGTTCGCGTTTTCGAACACAATGTTGATGATGTTGCGACAGCGGCTCGGACGAAGACAAGCCAGCGAATCACAAACAGAAAACAAAGAATATCGAGAATTCCAAACTGAAAGCAGAGCTCAAGAGGTTACTTGCGCAACCGCTTATCGCTCGCGGGGTGTCGACTCGCTACATCACTTCCGGAAGTAAACCCATAGTGGATGATCTGCTTGCGGGCGAGTGTAAGCAGTCAATTCAGTGCTGAGTGTCGAGAAGACTACTAAATATCTGCTACAGTCAATGATTCCATGGTCGGAGTAAAAAAGACGGAGGCAGGCAATGACCTGCTTTCTGGGAAGAAAAAGAAGCCCAAACGAGCCCCCAAGACATCCACTAGTACTTGATCCTTTCATCCAGTCGTGTATCTGAATATAAGCGGATCTCTATATGTTTCGCTGACGAACCGTGAATTGTCGCAGTACTGTGCCTCGATGAGACTCGAAAGTCTGCATCGGCAGGAGTCTTGCGGCTCGTGGCAGAGAATGAGCGCCGCACACGCCGCAGAGGTGCCTCCAGACTTCGAAAGAGCATCAGAGACTTGAGCATAGACTTGGGAATCAGAGATTTGAACACAGGTGTATCTCCCTGTATTTGAGACAAGATCGAGTCTAAGATAGGGTCGCAGTGAATTCACTGAAGCTACTTGAGTACCGAAGGAAATGACAAAATTGTGGCAAGGGATATCCAGATACAAGATTTTTGGAAAGGGTCTTCTGCATGTTGTCAGAAACCAGCTAGCTGCCCTCTGAACGAGAAATCGGTCATTTTGGGGGTTTTGAGAGTTGAGTCGGGAGGTTTGCGCGTATATGAGGGTTTTGGCTCTGAATAATATCTAAATGCAGGGTGAATATCGGTCGAATGGTGTAGTTGGTTTATCACTTCTGTCTAACACGGTTATTAGTCATGTGACTAGTGTTCACAGGCGGTCCTCAGTTCGAACCTGGGTTCGATCATATTTTGCTCCCGGCATTGGGAGCATGATCTGTTCATTTTTGACTTGAACTCAAACTATATAGAAGGGACAGAAATAGAGTTATCTGTTGTTGCTTTTTTTTTGGTGGATTCTCCCTCTAGTTGCCGAGATATCTCGAAGTCAAGTGGATACTTCGACCTTCCCGATTGGGACGATATCTCACGTAATTGGCGGTGAATGTCCATTTTGGGATTTAGGCGTGTAAATTTTGTTTCATCGAATTTGCCAGCACCACCTTCAGTTTCTGTAGTATCTTGTCAGCGTATGGGACCACGAGATGCGACAAGGTCGTATATACTCTTACTGCTCAATGCCTGCTGATAAACCTGGTGAATATTGTGGTGAACTACTGGCGGCACTCGCCAACATGACGAGTCCAGTCAGCAGCAGGCCACTGAGTTAGCAGTGTTCGACATTGTCCCAGGAGATTCAATTTCGTGCGGCTGCGGGCTATCGGAAGTAGAAGCTAGTAGAAGCCACATCCGAAGGACATGACTTCGGCCACAATCATCGCCATCCAGACGCTGCCCGTTGCAGTGTTTCAGTAAGTTTGCCCCTTGAGCTCAATTTGGGCAAGCCCAACGAGATTTTGCGTCTGGAATGGTATCTTATACAGGCAATACTGATACAACATGTCCCAAACTCGATCTACAACCTCCCGTCAACCATGTAGTCCGGTCAGCATGTCCCCCCAAATAAACACCACCGAATAAATAAAAGGGCACAAGTGAAGCAGCCGCGAAATATATCGTACACTTGACGCGCTGAGGCGTTCACAGTCTATCCACCAAGCACTAATGACTGCAAGCAAGGGTGCACGAAGCTCAGGCCGTTCCACGTTTCTTCTGTCTCCGTGGTGTTGCATCGCCGTATGGATACTTTTGCTTTTTCTCGGCAGGTTTGAGGATCTGTAAAGGTTTTGTGAATCAGAGAGATCGCTATATGTCGGGACGCACCTGGAATGAACACAGCAACGATTCGTCCACACTCATCATCGCTCCCGCATTGTCAAACTCCCCGCAATAATTCGGCGCGGAAAATAATGTGACCAGATGACGCTTTGCGAAAAACTCGTATCCGTCCTCCACGACCTGAAATCGCTGAGTTGCGAACGAAGTAAGCATGCAGCCAACGCACCTGATGGCCTCTACAAATGAGATCCATGTCGTGTTTTTGAAGAAAGCGTGCGACGACGTCTGGCCCGAAAGTAAACGATACACCGCGGTCGTTTTCTGACCAGCCAGTAATATCTTTGTCGGGATCGGCCCATAAGAGATCGGATAGCAACCCTGCAAAGAACAACAGAAATTAGTGCTGCATGGGGAAAACGAGCCAAAACTGACCAGTATCAGGAACGTCCGTCGGCCGCATCACCCGCCGTATCTGCTCCATAGATTGAAGGTCGGGACTCAGCCCACCATGCATCGTGAATATCTTCTCGTCGATAATGGCGGCAATAGGCAAGCAATTGAAGCAATCCGTGAATGTCTTCCACAGCTTTATGTTGTATCGTCGTTTGCCTGGCCGCTCAATGAGTTTCCCGTCTCTATCGCGCACCACACTGAAAACGCACATTCGTCGTAAAATCCGTATATCCGGTTGATACAAGCACACTCGTGGTTCCCCCGCAAAATAAAGAAGTTCTCGGGGTACTTGATTTTGTAGGCGAGCAACAAACAAATTGTTTCGAGGGACTGTTTCCCCCGGTCAACGTAGTCGCCCAGAAAGAGGTAATTCGCTTCAGGCGGGAAGCCCCCGTACTCGAAAAGCCGTAGCAAGTCGTAGTACTGCCCATGAATGTCACCTACCCGCCTCGGCCTCAGTACTGCGTGTCTTATAAATGGGCACACGACGCACCACATATCTTGATCGGGGCCTCTAGCTCGAGTAGAATGGGCTGGTTAATGAAGATTTCTCGCGCTTTCGTACAGAGGTACTTGATCTCGTATTCTTGCAATTGCACTGGCTTGCCAGGTCTGTTGCCGCGTACTGTATAGCCAATCTCGCTGTGAGCGACAAAAAACGGTGAAAAAACCGCTGTGATCCAGACAGACCTTCTAACAGCTTGTCGATAACGGAGTCAAGGTCAATCTCTATCCCAGAATCTGCCATGCGCAATTAACGGAGGCTTCTATAAAGGCGGTATACTGGTATCCGACAAGGGGGTATCGAGATAAAGGGGATTCGAAGAGTTCGTTGGGTGGTCGTTACAAGTGTTGGGGAGAAGGAAGGATTAAAAGGCGGGAGTGTATGGGGAGAGCGCTGGGACAAGAAACTAGTCGGGATGACTCGAGAAGATAAGTAAATCGCGTGGTGCTATCGCCCAAAATGGCGCTCAGTCACGAGTATTTGTTTGCTCCTTCTCGCCGCGGCTACCTCAATTCTTCCAACGCATTTCTTTCCTCAACTTCGAGGGCGACATCGAGGACGTCCTTCTGAATCTGAGTCGCCCTTATCTTGGGCTTCTCCAGGGAATTATTTTACTCTACAACAGCAATATTTACATGTATGAAAGTCGTATCTCACTGTCTGTGGGTATGATAATGCAGTAGATTAAAAGAATGAGTGTTCAGTCCATGCCAGAAGTGATAGAAAGATATACAAGTAAGTATAACATCAACGTGCCGCAGATGCATTATTGCTGTTTAAGGACGTTACAGGAGCTTCGGCACCATTCGCAGGCCTTGGACGACGTCGTCTCCGTCTGTGAATCGAATTTAGCATCCAAAAAACACTACGAATTAAGCCAACGCACCTGGGGAACAGCGGCCCTTTAGGCATAACCCGCTCGTCTAGATCCAGCGCTATATTCGTCGCGCTATGGAACCCCTGCAAACAAGTCAGTCTCTCGGTCCACTGAAGATTGATAGAACATACTTCAATCCAATCCACAACATCCCCCACATCCCTCGCCTGCAGCAAAAACTGCTCCCCTTCAAGTCTTACACGAATAACATGTTTCCTCTTCAAATAATCGTTCCCCAACCCACTCTCGCCATGCTGCAACGTATATGCGCGAATAAGGTCCGCAGGATCAGGTTCCGGGATGTCTGCCCCGGCTGTGCTGATACCAACACCAGACCACTTGCCCTTGCCCTTGCTGCTCATCGGCGTGGCAGGAGCGCGGCTGCTGACGATAGGCTGGGAACCGGGCGTACCCCGCGTGCTAGGTGCCCTAGAACGAGCCGATACAAGGCTCACATTCGACCGCGAAGGCGCCAACGCCGCCCCGCTCGTACTAGCATGCAAACTCCCACTACTACTCGCACCCGAGCTCGAGCTGCCACCAAACGACGGCCTTGGAATAGACAGCGACGATCTCGTCGGCGTGGTTGGTGTCTTGGGCGGATTCGGCATTTCGCTCTTCGACCGTCCATGCGAACGCGGCTTGAGCAGACTGATACCAAGATTCAACCGTGACCGACTGGCACTGGTGGACCCCGCAATAGAAGCCGCAGACGACGCGTTTCCCTCTGTTGATTCAGGCGAAGGCGGCGCCGTACCCCCTGACGAGGCACCACTCCTCGCAGAAGACATACTGGACCTCGGCGGAATAACCACCTCCGTCGTCCCCTGCTCCTCCTGCCCCTCCCCATCCACAGCAGCACTCCCCCCGACCCCCGGTATCCTCCCTTCCTCCCCAGCAATCTTACTAACCTCCTGCCCCTCCCTCTCCCTCGCCGCTCGCGCCTTCGCAGCCGCCGCCGCCGCACTCGGACTCACACTCCCCGCCGCCTGCAACGTCGCATCCCCCACCCCCACCCGCCTCTCCCACCACCCCTCCCCCGCACACCGATAAACCCTAAACACCGTCCCCTCCAGCTCACACAACACCCTTCGCCACTTCCGGTCCTTCGCCTGCACCCCCGGCGCGGTAAACTCCATCTTGCGCGGCATAACTCCGCGAAGCAGGATATCATTGCTATACGGCGGCAGAACCTCTCTCCCCTCGTCGTCCCTTGGCGTGATGCGCACTTGCGCGAGGGGATGCAGCCCACCGCCAGCACCGGTGTTATTGCTGTTGTTCAAAAATGCCGTCGAAGGGAAAAGCGGAAGTGTATACGGTGGCGGCGCGGCCATAATTTCCGGCATCGACCGCCGCCTCTTGAGCGTGCTCGCCCGTTGTGGCGGGGGTTCATACGCCGGTGCTTCCCCTGGCGGATGTGTAGACGCCGAAGCCGACGCAGAATCCTTGCTATTCTTCTTCGCCTTGCCCTTTGCTTTTGCTTTTGCCGTGGCCTTCAACCTATCCTTCACATCCTCCAAACTCTCCTCATCCTCACTGTCTTCCTCCTCCTCACCCTCCCCGCCTACTTCTTCCTCTTCCTCTTCCCTACCCACCGACGAAGACGAAACCTGCAAAATATCGACCATACTCCTCGACGCGTGCTTATACATCCCCGGACGTTCTGGGGCACGCGTAGGCAACTGCGGCATCGGCACCGTCTTCACCGCAGGCGACATGGGAATCTGTGGCATCTGCATCTTTGCAAGTCGACTGTCCTGCTGAAGCTGAATTCGATCCACGCCGGCCCCCGACGTGGATGATGCACTAGCTAGCCCAGCAGGAACAGCAAACACTGGCCTAGGCGTCTCTTCGCTTGTTGGCGTGCGCACCGAGAAGTAATCCATCTGACCGTTTTTGTTGGCGGCGGGCGAATGCCATGGATGCACCGTCGGCGTAATGAGACTGTTTCCCCGCGAGACCGACCCTGGCCCTGGCATCGTCCCCTCCCGTTCCTTCCCCTTCCCCTTCCCCCCGAATATCCCCGCAATATCCAACGAAAGCGGCGTCACATCCAACCTCAACGGCACAAACGGCGACTCCACCGTCCCGCCCTCCCCACTATCCTCATCCCCATCTGCGTCCCCGTCCTCCGCCTGCACCTCCTCACCCTCCTCCTCCTCATCACTCCCTTCCTCCTCATCCTCCTCCTCCTCGTCCCCAGCCGCCCCATCCTCCCTCGCCTTCCCCCCCTCCATTGCCAGCGCCGGCATACTCCTCACAACACTCCGACTGGCCTCCCTCGCATGGGGCCCAAAAATCACACTCGACCTCCTCCCCACGCTCCCCTCCCCGCCATGTCCTCCTCCTCCCTGTCCCGCACCCTCGCTCGGCCCCGCGGTCGGCGTCGAAGCAGCCATCATCCCACCAGGCGAGACAGGCGGCAACGTCGGTAAGGAAGGCAACCGCATGACGGGGATGATAATACTGGGACTAAGCCGCCCGAGCTCCTCGCGCATGCCACCACTCGGGTTGAACGTCATGCTGTAGCGTCCGTTGAGGGTGGGTGGGCGGCGCGAGGGGAGGGTGCCCGTGTTGGAGGTAGACAATAGGCCGAATTCGCTGGCGCCTGGGAAGAGGGAAACGGTGAGCAGCGGCGAGGGGTGAGAGGTAAGAGAAAAGCAACAAGAAATGAAATGACGTCTTGTGCATCGTGAAAACGACAACGAGGCGTTACAGACAGAGATGTGCGTAAGAGAGCACATCAAGCAAAAAAAAAAAAGGAACGAGCAAGTTGTTGTAAATAGCGAGACACGTCCATCCAACAACATGCAACGAAACAACAACACGAGAGAGACATCCCCCGCGAAGAGCAGGAAACGCCTCGCATTGAGTTGTTGAAAAAGTGAGAATCGCGTATGCAGTGGAGCATCACTAAACCAGCGAAACTGCGAACCGCAAAGAAAAGAAAAAACAATAGAAACCACGGTGAACCAAGAGATCGAGAAGAAAAGGCACAACGCCTCTAACTCGCGAACAGCAACTCAACTCACCTCGCATAACAGGACTCCTCGGCGACGGCGTATACGAATACCCATACGCATACCCCGCCGACGCCGTCCGTGCGCGCGCGTGCGGGTTGAACGTCATCCCTGAAGGCGAAGACGAAGAAGTCGGAGTCGGAGTTGTCGAGAGCGGGGAAGTCGGAATAGAATGCGAGTTGGATGAGGATGAAAGCGCAAGCAGGGAAGGAGAAAGAGAGGCAGGAGTGAGAGCGGGTGATGATGAAGGCGAGGCCGATATCGCCATCCCCGACATAGAGCCAAGTAAGCTTGGGGTGTGTGCGTGCAGGCGTGGGGTCGCCGCCGCCGAGGCAGGGATTGCGTGTGAAGGAGAAACAGCGGAGGAAAAGGACGAAGCAGAAGACATCGCCACAGCCGCCGCGTCGAGTGTGGGCCCATACTCGTATTCGTATAAAGGAATGGTGACGATAGGCGGGAGTGGGAGTGGGAGCGTGGCGGCGCGTGGGGGCGGGGAGGCGCGGCTGAGTGAAGTAGGAGAAGCAGGCGAGACGGAAGCGGGGGAAGCGGATGTAGATGTATGCGGTAGATCAGTGGAAGTAGAAGTAGACGCGAAGATAGAGCGGGTAGGGCTAGCTGACGGACTCGAAGTAGGAGTTGTTGCCATTTGACTCCAACTCGTACTCGAACTCGGAGACGATGCCACCCTCAACGTATCAGCGCGTTCCCTTCCCAGCCCCTCCTCCGTGCCCTCGTCCCCATCCACATCCCTGTCGGTATCCCCCTCCTCTTCTTCAAATTCCTCCTGCTCCGAATCATCCCCTGCCCTTGCCGTGACCCAACTCTCGCCACTCGCACTGGTCATGGTGCTCGCAATACTCACGCGGCGCGTGTCGTTCGCCTTCGTCCTCGCATCCATCGTCGGTGTCAAAGGCGAAGGCGAGCTCGGCCCGGAGGAAGGTGACGTCGGGCGTAAAGGCGAGGACGGCGAAGACGAAGAAGAAGACGTCGGCGAGGCCGAGCGCAGAGGCGAATACGCATGCGGGTCGGCGGCGGGCGCAGCACCACGCGGGAGGCCGTCGATGGCGGGAGCAGGCCCCGTGAGAACAGGAAGAGGGAGGCCCGAGATGGTGAGTGTCGAGGTGGTTGAGGCGAGCGTGAACGCGGAAGCATTGTGCGCGGTGGCGTAGGAGGAAGTGGTGGAGGGCGAGGTGGAGAGTACGGATGTAGAGGGAGACATGGACACGGAGACGGGGCGCGTGGAAGGCGCGGTTGCGTATACGGAGGGCGTGGGGGACACAACAGTGTCTTGTGTCTGTATCTCTTGTGTTGTATCTAAATCTTGAGCCGGAGTGGTCTCAGACGGAAAGACCTGGCTGCTTGGCCGAGACCAGTTACGGCCCTCGACGAGAGTTTGAGAACGGGTGCGGCGGATGGGTGGTGGTTGTGGTGGTTGGGAAGCAGAAGAGGGGGAAACGGGTGTGGCGGGGGTAATGTCCAGTGCGGGGAGGGCCGGGACGGCGAGTGGTGTGGGAGGCGGGGGACGGGATGGCGGGGCCGGCCGTATATCTGAGCGAGACAACGGCAGGTGGATGCTGGCGGGGCTGTCGACGTCGCTGTCCTCGTCGTGGTCGTCGATGGAGAGACTAAGACGGAGGAGGGGCTGGGACATGTACGGCTTTGGGGATTGGTGGTTGCTAGCGTCGATTGAGTAGGCGGTACGTCGCATGTACGGCGAATTTGTTGTGGACGACGCGTCTTGGGGTGAACGAGAAAACTTTGCAGACACTTTCTGGAACAGCTTGCTTGCCCGCGCCTGCTTTGTCGTTATTCCAATAATTGAATATCTAGGTTAGAAAGATAGACGGACATGCAACGGGGCCCTGACTTGGACCGTAGAGTGGGCCCGTGGTCTGTCCATCGTCGAGGACAATCGGCGATGGTCCAAGCAAAAGTTTGAAGTCAAGAAATGCGGGGACAAAGCCGATCACAAATCCATCATGACGTCCCGGCAATTCAATCCAACTCCATCTCTCCGCAACTTCCGCGTTTACAAAAAAAAAAATTCAACCCTCGCTCATCGTACATTACAAGTCTGCTAAAATGTATACAATTTATTTTGAATTTCAGTCAAACGCGCGTTGTTGTCGTCGTTGAAGCGCGTCGATGCCTGTTTACGGCATTTGGCAAACCTTATTTTTCGCGTTGCTTGTCCGCAGTACATCGCCTCAACCGTCCCACAAACGCTCTCCCTCGCCGCTCTCTCCTTATCTCTCCCATATCCTTCCGCCCCCATTCCGTCCCTCCCCGGCAACCCACGCATTCTGGCTTTTTCCCTGCGCCACAATTTCCACAAACCACGTTTCCATCTGCTCCCGATCTTTCCTCGACAAAAATTCCCCGGCAACGCGACTGTGAGGCTCCACCACAACAGCGGCGCGTTTCACCTCGATTAGATCTCTACGCGCCCCGTTGCGATTGTCGCTCACTCAAATCGCCTCTCTCCTGCTGCACAGTTGCTGCACCTCATCCTCTACGCCTCATCTTTATTCCTGCAACACCCGAATTGCAGACATAACCGGCCCCGGGCCCACTCCACGACGTATCCGTGACGGTATGTATTCTATTTGTGTTTTTCTGCCTAAATATAGCAACCCGCGTCGTTCGCAAAGTGACCACTACTGACGACGACGCAAGAAAACTCAATTGTCGCTTATGGTGGGACTCTACTCACTGACGAGCCTCCAGCGTCATCGCGATCGCTACAGTAGTGCAAATTGCCTCGAGGCATCTCCGTCGCTTGGGATTGAATACTCTCCAACACGGGGACTGGCCATGGCAAACTGCTGCGCGTACAAGGATTTCAATTCTTGGCCGCAAAGCAGACCGAGCTCACCCTCAAGAAATTCACTTCCGCGAAATTTCTTGGCTGGGGAGGTCGCAACTGCAAGTCAATGATTTCTGAATCTGCTTCAAACATTCAAAAAATCTCAGGGTCATCTACTGCAGCTGTCTTCGAGCCTGTTAAGGCGACTCTCCAGCAAAATTCTAGTATCCTGGACTGTATCACGTACGTCAGTACATCACGGCGGCCTATCGCTACCCACTTTGTATGATACTTCCCTAAGCCTGTCGAAGGGAAGGATTTGAACTCCGATCCGCCTCAAATACGACTGAGTGCTGATCCTTACGCTCAAGCTCTTCACTGGCGCACAAAAGCGCTATTTCCAAATTATATTCAAACACCCCAGTCCTTTAGCACCCCCGAATCGGTGGCGACAACCCGCTCGTTTTGACGCCGTGCATGTGTGGCAATTGTCAAGCAATTTAGCAAATCCAATTCGGCTTTCGCGAGCAAATCAAACTACGCCTGCGATGTGTCAACTCTACCAATCCGCCTGCAGCTAATTTGTTGATATCTTTGAACTGGCAGAATTGATATTGGTACCAGCACCTCAGAATGTGCGAACCGTAGCCAACTCCGACAAACCCGTAACGTGCAGCGGCGGCCACAATGATCACCCATTCAAACTTTCTTTGGCTTTGCGCCTCAGCTCTGCAGCCGCCCTCAAAGCAGCCACCTCCATCTCATCCAACTCACCATCCGCATCGGGCCCAAAATTCCAGCATACTCTCCCACCCATCTTCTCCACCTTCTGCTCAATCTGCCAAAGCTCCCGTCCAGTCTTATAATCACCCTCCTCATGCGTCTTATCCCTCCCCCAACTCGTCGCAACAGTCCCAATATGCTCCCACGGGACCTTCGGCGCAACCTCAGGCATCGCGCGGTCGCCGTACACCCGAAACGTCGAATACGGCGGCATCCAATCCCGACTCCTCTTCTTCTCCGCCTCGAGCTCAGGCGTCCCACCCGTCCGGTCGTTGATCTGCACCCCAGGCGTCCGCTCGACGATATACGCCATCGCAGAGTTGATAGCATGCACCGCATGTTTAGTGCGGAAGTTCCTGTCCCCGTCGAACCACCACATCCCCGGCTCGTATCGATCGCAGAGCTCTTTCACCTGCGCGACCATGCGTTTGAGGTACGCCTCCCCGTCCGGGGTGCCTTTGTTGACCTCGTGTCGGAATTCCCACCACGAGTAGTAAATCCCGAATTTGCGCCCGGCTTGGAGGGCGGCGGATTTGAAGTCCCCGACGACGTCGCGGTGTGTGTGGTAGTCCGTTGTAAGAGTAGGCCAGAGACAGTACCCGTCGTGATGTTTCGAGGTCAACAAAACGTATTCAGCGTCGAGTTCTGTGGCGATGGTCATCCATACCGAGGGGACCCATCTTTCGGGATGAAAACCGCGTTGGAAGTCGGAATAGGGCGCGTTTTTGTAGACTTCGCGGTGGTGTTTTTGGGTGCGTGTTGCTAGGTCGTCGCTGTTCCCTTTTCGACTGGGAGGCGTTAGGAGTTGCTTTTCGTACCACTCGCCGCCATAGGCGGGGACGGAGTACAGGCCTGATTGTACCGATGTGAATTTGAATGGAAGACAGAAAGAAAAAAATCTTCACCCCAATGGAAGATCAAGGAATACATCGTCCGTGCGCGTAGATATTCAAGAAGACGGGTCGGTATTTTGTACGTTGGCGGACCCGAATTCGAGAGGCATTTATATGATGTCTGACTCGAGATTGCTATTCCTTACTTCTGCCGATCAAGCGTTGTTCTCCAGTACAAGTAACAAAGATGGAGGCGCAGAGAGTCAAGTCGTAGTACTTAGATGGAAATAGAGAACCGCAGATGTTGACTGATCGCCGTCACTGGGACCCAAAGTGTCGTCTATGGCAGATTTGTCCAGTGCTAGTTGGCTGCAGGAGGGCAAGAAATAGTCGCGGACGCGCCAAAGCAAACACAAAATGACACAGTCGGCTCCGCTTTTGCTCAAGATGAGTTCAAGCTTTTTCTTCAAGCGTGAGGATCGTGATGAAGCACTAGAATACTAGTCCAAGTTGTGTAGACGAGAAGTTGAGGCAAGGGGGCGCACAGAAGTCCCAAAGCCCGTACGTCGAATTCCAAGGTTGAAGCTGAAGTCGAGCGCGTCGACACAGAGCCAAATAACCGCTCCTGATGCGCTCCCCATCGCTCTATCGTCGTCTGCCTCAACTCAGGTCCCTCTCCCGCACAGTCGCCGTCCGCGCAGACCCATGGCCCCTCCCCCACACGCCCGAGCATCTCGCCTCCACCACCTCCCCCACCGACAACCCTCCAATCCCCCCTCTCCCGCGTTTCAACGAATCCGTCCCAACCCTCCGTGCGCGCCTCATCTACCAATCTCGGAAACGCGGCACCCTGGAAAGTGACTTGATTCTGAGCACCTTTGCGCGCGACCACCTTGCAGAAATGTCGGAGGCGGAGTTGCAGGAGTACGACAAGGTGTGTCTACTAGGGGTCTGAAGTCTGGTTGGTTCGTGCATGCAAAACTGACTTGGTACTGGTAGTTACTGGACGAGGCCGATTGGGATATATATTACTGGGCGACGGAGGAGCGCACACCCCCGGAACGTTGGGCTGGGTCGCCCATCTTGGAAAAACTCAAAATTCATGCGCGGAACGAGGGCAAGGTCGTAAGACAGATGCCGCCGCTTCCCTAATTCAATGGTATTTTGTATCTTTGAACAAAAGACCGAATTGTACTCCAGAATAGACTCAACGGGACCAGTATTGCATTTTGAGCACTACATATTACGAGAACAATAATATGTAGTGCGAGAGAATGAGACCAAATGCAAACCAGTCCGGTGAATGGCACCACCACCCCGCTCCTCCTCTGACACACCACCCGCGCATTCAAAACGAAACCTCGAACCTCATCCAACGCAACTCCCAAGCAAGCAAGCGAAACAACCAAATCCGAGCTTCAGTAGTAAGAACAGCAACCAGCAGCATCCAAAATGTTAACGCGCGAAAATAAAGTAATGATGGTGGAGGGCAAGATTCGTTCGTCGTCGGTCGGCGGCCAAATGATAAAAATACAAAAGAAGACGAAGGCTGAGACGAGGGCCGGACTGTGTAGAGGTGCGAAGACGAAGACGAAGACTTGCGTGGTGTTAACAGTGTATATGTATATGACACAGAAGATGGATGGATTGCGTCGGTGGCTGGTTAGTGGTGGATGAGCGATGAAACTCGCTGTCGTCGTCGTTGTTCTCGGATGGTTTAATCGCTTGACTTGCAGAAAAAAAGTGCTGGCTGAAGGAATAATGCCGGTGTTCGAGGTCTCGAGTGAATGCGCGGCTCCCTCGACTCCCTCCCCTCCCCTTCCCGCCTCCCCGGCCGCTCAACCCAACGCCTCTCACCGGGGTCCAGGTACGCCGCCGCGGAATGCGCCTTGCACACCGTGTGGTACTCCATTCGACCGCATTTGTTGGTGCGCAGCGTTTCCGTTGCTCTGATACAACACCTGCTGCTGCTGCATCTGCTGCATGTGCTGCTGCTGCTGAGGCGGCCGTGCCGGACCCGCAGCCACCTGCCTCTGTTGTTGTTGTTGCTGCTGCTGTTGCGCCCTCTGCGTCTGGTCCTCACTCGCACTCGGGTCGACATACAGCCCGCGATCAATAACCTGCGGAATAGGCCCAATCTCCGTCCCAAGTTCCTGCTCAATGCGATAGAGGTTGAACCTGTCCTCGTATGTGACCAGGTTGATCGCCAGTCCCAAGTGTCCGAAACGACCCGAACGGCCGATACGGTGCAAATACGTCTCGGAATTCTTGGGGAAGTCGAAATTGATGACAACGTTGACGGCCTGAATGTCGATACCACGGGTAAGCAGGTCGCTGCAGACGAGGTTGCGGCAGACGCCGTTGCGGAAGTCGTGGAACACGCGGTTGCGGTGCGACTGCAGCATCTTTGCGTGCGAGTAGAAGCAGGAGTAGCCGAGCTCAGTGACCTTTTTGGCGAGCAGCTCGACGCGGTTGGTAGAGTTGCAGAAAATGATTGACTGGTTGATTTGGAGCTGTGTCGCGAAAATAAGAAACGATTCAAGTGGAACAGACGAGGAGTGTACCTTGGAGAAGAGGGTATTCAGACAGTGCACCTTTTGCCGCTCTTCAACGTAGGCATAATATTGCGTGACGCCGCGAAGAGTGAGTTCGTCCATGAGATTAATCTCATATGGAGAGTCCATGTGCTTGTCCTGCAAACCAGAGGTCAAACCGAGCGAAGACATTGGAAAAGTGTGCGACAGCTACCTTGAAGTCCTTGACTATCATGGGGAATGTAGCACTGAACAACATGACCTGTCTGGTCGTCGGCAGGTAGGATAAGAGCTGCTCCATTACAGGAGCGAATTCGGGGGAGAGCAGCTTATCTGCTTCGTCCATCACGAAAACAGGGCACTCGCTCAAATCTGCAACGCTTTTGCCCGCGAGATCCAATATTCTTCCGGGCGTGCCAACGAGGACATGAACGTTTTCTGCCAACCGCAGAATGTCGTCTTTGAGGGTAGTGCCACCGGTGGTGACCATGACTTGGATACCCATGTGTTTCCCGAGGATTTTGCATACCTGGGAAGTCTGGAGAGCGAGCTCGCGCGTGGGCACGAGGAGGAGGGCTTGGATTTTGTTCTTTGCGATGTCGATTTGCTGGAGGGTGGGGATAACGAAGGCGGCGGTTTTACCGGTGCCGTTCTTGGCACGGGCAAGGACGTCGCGTTTGGTGAGGGCAATGGGGATGGCCTCTTCTTGGATGGGAGACGGCTTTTCGAAGCCGGCTTCAAAGATGCCCATGAGCAGCTCGCGGCGGAGGAACATGTCCTCGAATTCGATGCCCTTTGTGGCTGTTACATCTGTGGTCTGTGGGCGGAGATCTTTTGGTGGGGGGCGGAGGCCGGACTTCCAGTTTTCGGCCGGTGCGGGGGAAGTTATGGCGGGACTAGAAAGGCGCCCACCTACGCGTCAAAAACGAGAGAAAATTTGATTGGGGTGAAACATACGAGGCGGAGGAGGATGGGCCGGTGGCTTGTGACATGATGGGGGTCTAGAGAGATATAAGACGAGTTGCTGAGGCTATTGACGCGCGAAAATCGAGGCGTTGGCTTGTGAGCGAGTGGCTCGTATGTCGGGGCTTTGAAGCGATGAAAGGGATACTGGGCAGCGTAGCAGGGGGGAGTCAGGAATATATTACGCCTGTAAAAGCGTAAATTGGAGGCTGGAGGCAAGGAGAGGGCTGGGCGGTAGATGGGTGGTTGAGGTCAAGCACAATTTCAAGGACATCACATAGTTCCCACGCTTGTCCTAGTGTGAGCTGAGGCTACGCGAGCTTGCGAGCAGGGCCTCAGTGGAAGATAAGGTAGTAGAAGTAAATAGTTTTGTAGTCGCTCTATTTACTAAGACGGAAAAAATATTTCCACACTACCTTATCAGACTCTCTCGTGTGCAAAACCAACATTCAATATTGGTGTACCCCAGCAGCTCAAGCGCTCAAGCTCAGGAATAATTGTCGCTGTACAGCTGGCCGGCTCATTCTAGGCGACTTCTCTGTGTACAATTTTCAAGTGGCGACGTTGGTTCAACTTGCAAGCAAGAAACCGTACTAGGATAGACTGTGCGGTGTACTAGCTGCTCGCCGCTAGGCCTTTGGAAATCGTCTCGCGCTTCGACATTTTGTGGCTCATAATTGTATTACCCGGTCTTCTTTTCTGGGACCGTCCAAACGCCCAGTTCAATCGCGCTAAACTGACCTCTGCCAGCATGGTCCTCGCCATCCTCAAATCCCTGCGTCCTACCGTATACACCGTTCGTTACTCTCGGCGTTGGGTCGGAAATCCTCTTCTTTACATTTCAGCCGCAATGGCCTCTCTTGGCGACGGACTCTTTGGCTACTCGCAAGGCGTTACGGCCGCCTTTCAAGTTCAACCCAACTTCATCCATCGCATCTACGGAAAAGCAGTCACTGCCGAAGAAATTGTGATGCGAGAAACTGAAGTTGACCCGATGGTACCAGGTCTGTCGTTCCTTACTGCCTGTATCACTCTCTTGCTCACTCTTCTGTAGCCTTCATGGTTGCATCCCTCAACGTCACCGCTCTGATTGCTGCACTCGGGGCGGCCTATCTTGCCGACTGTCTCGGTCGTCGTATATCAATCCGCATTGGCGCCTTTATCTATCTCGTCGCTTCCATCATACAAATGTTTGCCCCACATTTCACGGCCCTCATAATCGGGAGGTTCATTCAAGGCTTCGGTACCGGAATCCTTAGCACCACCGTTCCCATCTTCCAGATTGAAATAGCTCCCGCCAACGCTCGCGGAATGTTCATCAGCTTGGAAAGTTTCTGGATGAACCTCGGATATTGTCTGTCCTCCTGGATTGGTTATGCATTCTATTTCGACAATCGAAATGAGGACTCGTGGCGTGGTCCCTACGGTGTACAAGCCTTCATATCCCTCGTGCTATTTCTCTGGACATTCTACCTGCCCGAGACACCCCGCTGGCTCATTCAAAACGGTTTCAGAGCGGAAGGCTTATGGACACTCGCAGACCTGCATGCCGGCGGTGATGTAACCGACACGCGCGTCAACCGAACGTACTACGAGATTGTCGACACCATCGAGGTCGAGGAGCGCAACGGAGTCACTGCCCCTTGGAGTACCCTATTCAAAGAATATACACGCCGCACCATAATCGGCTGGACAGCACAAATGTTTGGTCAGCTCAACGGAATCAACGCCCTCCTCCACTTCCTTCCCGAAACTCTCGCGCATGCCGGTTTCACAGTTTCACGATCGCTGTTCTACTCCGGCATCTGCTCTATATTCTACTTGATAGGTACTCTGCCCGCGATCCTCTACGTCGACAAACTCGGTAGACGGCCTTTCTTGCTCGTGGGCAGTGTTGGATTGGCTATATCGCTCACTGTCGTCGGTGCCCTCAAACTCTGTATCGAGCGTTGGCCCACAAAAGTCAACGTCTCCGGCAGCGCTTATGGGGTCGTCGTCGGCATGTCACTCTACTTTTTCGTCTTCGCGTCAACATGGGGACCCGTGCCTTTGCTCCTCAGCGCCGAGCTCTTTCCTCTCAAAGTCCGGGCAAAAGGTGTGGCACTTACCACCGTCTCCGACTGGTTCTTCGAGTTCCTCATCGCCTTCATAACACCAACGCTCTTTGAAGTGATGCGCGGCGGCTACTACTTCCTCATCGTCGGCTTCTGTATTCTTTCGGGTATCCTGGTATGGCTGGTGTTTGTCGAGACGGGTCACGGAACGCTGGAAGAGATCGGCGGGATGTTTGGGGATGAGCAGGCGCCCCCGCGTATTCTTAGCGATGAGGACGATCCGGTGCTGAATGTCAGACGCCGCCGTGCCAGGGGGCATTCGACGGTGAGTATGACTTCGAGGCTGACGGCGGTCATGGATGGTGCGCCAGCGGCTTCGCAAATCACAATACAAGCCACAGGGACGTCAGACCAATTAGGATTCCTTCGGCCTCACCACGATGCAGCGGCTGCCTCTGAAGTTACGCTGACACCGTCTACAAATTCAGGGGAGAAGAGAAAGGACGATTGAAGCGTATTTGAGTTTGTATTCTATATTAAATATGTATAGTGAGTTTGCCATTTGCTGGTTTTGCACAAGTACTCTGCTCGAGTCGCGTCGTGGACATAATTTGTATCCACACCAGCTACGCCTCGTCTTTGAACTGGCCGCCAACGAACCCAGGACGACATGGCTGCGGTCAGTTGCGCGCGCTGATCTGTCACTTACTTACTGGGCTCCTAGTCTCGCCGCAGCCTGTCGCACGGAATCTGAGCTCATCTGTCGGCAGATTCCCAATTTCAGCGCTAGATCCTTATCGTTTTCAAGTCGAGTCTCTCTGTGTGCTGCGCTTCTCATCTCAAGAAAGATGACAGCGTCAAACTGCGACACAAATTCGGATACCTCCTGAGCGCAGCAAGTCAAGTATAAAGTGAATCGAAAGGGTGTCTTTCACGCATACTCGCCCACCAGCGCTGACTTTCGCGACCATGGCTGTCGAAAAATACCTCATTTTGTCTGATGGCAGAACCCTCGCATACGAGGACGTCGGTGACTCCTCGAGTAATCTGGTGGTCATCTTCTTCCATGGTGTTTTTGGCTATGGCAGCGCCCCCAGACTTGTCTCTCCTGTCCACGCCACGAAGAATGTTCACAATATCGCCCCCACATTGCCCGGCTGGGGTTGTTCCTCTCCTCGTAATCCCTCCAGAACCTTCCGGGAGACGCTCATATCCGACACAACCGAGCTCATCGCGCATCTTCATCCCGATACCACAGATCTGCGGATCTACATCTCTGGAGGCTCATATGGGACCATTGCGGCGCAGATGATCTACGGTGCACCATTCAACGAGTTTCCGCTAGGCAGAAAGATCAAAGGCTGCCTACTCCTCGCGCCATTGTCGTATTTCAAAGGTCATAAAGGCTATTCTAAGTCTATGACATGGTTGGACTACATCTCCGTCGGCCCTGTGTCGCGGTATCTTCCCTTCCAACCTATCCAGCGCCTTGCGGCCCTTGGACTTTACATGATGGTGGCCACGGAGGACAAGGCAGAGGCCTTGATGCGGAAGCAGTTGTTCGACAGCGCGCCGCCGGAGGAACGTGAAGCATTCAAACGGTGGCGCGAGCAGCGAGGCTTGGAGGAGGGCGAGTGGGAGAGAACCATGGCGAAGAACATGCTCAAGAGCACCTCGAAAACCTGGGCAGGCTTCATCGAGGTCCCCAATGTCGCGCACTCGGATTGGGGCTTCCACCCCAATCAGCTTGACGATGAGCATACGAAGAACCGTCCAATGCTCATCGCTGCTTCGGCACAGGACGACTTGGGCCCCGATTTGGCGAACTGGCTTCACGAGAATTATAAGAACTCCACGTTGAAATGGGTTCCGGGCAAGCATTTGTCAACTTTGTACGAGTTAGATGGCCTATGGGCGGAACTATTGAAGGACGAGCCTGCGGGCGTTCCATCCTAATTTTGGATTAAAGTTGTACCACACTACTGAGTCGTCTCGTAGACCATCCACAAATATACCCTTTGTGCCAGATTCTGCTATACTTGACCGTCGACGGGAATGATAAATAGGTATTCAAGTAAAGCTCCTGAGTCCAACCTGAGTCTGCGACTGTATCGGTGGCCGCGGCCAAAGGGCACAGCCAAATCAAACGTTTCAACATCGATCCTCATTCCTCTCCAGCACTTCGAATCGAATCAAACGTCGAAGCTGGTCCAAGCATCTGAAATGAGTTGTGGCTCGCGCGAGTGAAGGTTTACGACCTTTCTGTAGAAGTCAAATCGAAGTCGTCAGATGACACTGGCATGCGAGCTTCCAAAACGTTCTTCGACTTGTCCACTTGAACCATCGTCTACTAACACCCACAAGACTCATGGCGAATACGAGCACCGATACTTACTCTCGCGATGCGCTGAAGGATCGGATAATCCCGTTTATGACTCTTTCCGATGCAGAAAATCCATTAACAACGCCTGTTACTCGACGCAATCCAATCACGCCCGGTACTCGACCTATCGTCGAGCCATCCGAAATCGCCAAGCTCCGTTTTACCGTTAGAGGCAATGCAATAGGTAATCTTGCGATGTTTCTCCAAGACCTGTTGATTTCACGAAGGTTGTAGTCACCGGAGGAGCGGGAATGCTCGGGCTTGAAATCGCTCGCGCCTTGTTGGAGCATGGTGCCTCTGGAATATCTCTCTTCGACTTGACTGCATCATTTGAATCCGCCCATGCTATCTCAGCTTTGGCCTCTTTGCGTTTGACTTTTCCCAACGTGAAGATTTTGGAAACTGTTGTCGATGTTACTTCAGAAGACGCTGTGAACCGCGGCGTGAAGGAAACTGTTCGCGAACTGGGTACCGTGGACATGCTTCTTTGCTTTGCGGGCGTCGTAGGCGCAATCCATGCTACAGAATTGACGGTACAGCACTGGCGGCGGATTCTCGATATCAACACCACCGGAACCTGGATATGCGCACAAGCTGTTGGCAAGTTCGTTAAAGTTTTCGTTCCGAGTGTACACCTCTTCACTGATTGGTGTCCATAGAGAAATGATCCAGCAAAACACAGGCGGCAACATGGTCTTCACCGCATCCATCTCCGCTCATACCGTGAACTTTCCGCAGCCGCAGGTAGCCTACAACGCGTCCAAAGGCGCTCTCCTGCAGCTCAAGAGCTCTCTCGCCGCAGAATGGGCCCGCTACGGTATTCGTGTCAACAGCATAAGTCCCGGATACATGGACACAGTGCTGAATGAGGGTGATGGGCTAGCTTCGGCTCGGGAGATCTGGACAAGCAGAAACCCCATGGGTCGTATGGGCGATCCAAGTGAGTTGGCGGGGGTAGGTGATCCTCCTATGCAGTCCCGCTGGAAAATACATCAATGGGGCGGATATACTTGTGGACGGTATGTTGCAACTTCTCTTTGAGAATGCCTGTCAATTTACATAACGAATCTAAGGTGGTGGATCTGTGTTCTAATGCTATAAACCGTTCCTACGTGTTGCCCTATGAATGTGGTCTTACAAGTCCGATGGGATTCGGCCAATCATGTCGAGTATTACCAGAGCATCGTGGTCTGTGAACAAAGACTTGCATAATACTTGTGCACTACTTTCTACAGTATTGGCTGACTGAACAGTATAGCATGGGCACCAATTCAAATATTCAAACATATACCAAGCGACCCAATCAAAGTGCGGGGTGGCTTTGCAGTTACTGTCACAGCCCTTATCTTCATCGTCACGTCGTTTCGGGCTCGTTCAAGCGCAATGGCTGAGAGTGGCCAGGTCGGCGTAGCCACTTAGGGTTGGACGATCTTGGCCTACGGCACTGATCCCGTTGTAAATGTTTTTGGTGGCCCTGCGAGTCCTGCCTGAGCCAGTGTTGCAGGGAGTGGAATTCGTTCCCTATAAGCAGCTTTATTGCTGAAACAATCTTCACCCACTTTTTGTCAGTGATAGACGCAAAGCGTTCAGATCGCCACAGGTCACAATTCTCCCAATTCCCACCTGACTGTGACTGGACGCGAATGATCCTTTTGCCGATTCAGCCGAAGCAGCTGAAGAGCACTCCATCTTGTTCATCACCTTCACTTGGAGATTCCCATGTTCCCACTATGTTGCCGTTGTTCAAGAGACACGTCCTGCGCCGCCAGACCAGCACCATGAAAGCCACAGACAGCGCAGGTAGACCAGCGCAGTCTCAATCTGTCCCTTGTTCCGAGTTGCAGGGCTGGGATTGCTCACAGTATCACTCACGAGAACGCTCGTAACCAGCTGCAATCTCCTCTATTCGGGACGCTGTTCCCAGAGCTGAGGAACTCCATCTTCGTTCTAGTTCTAGCAGAGCACGACGATACAAATCGTCCCTACAGCAAGCACGAATACTTCTACCGTCCCGGCTTTCAGTTTGCAAGCAAAACTGACACAACTTGTTACTTACCTGCCGTCTTATCTACTCTGAAACACACCTCTTACCCGTCATCCTGCGAGAGCATGTCTTCTGGATGCATCGCGGACCACCTCGTTCCATCGCTCATCACCGACTTCGGCCATAACATCTATTTCGACAGACTGACCCCAGAGCAACGAGCAGCGGTCTGCAACGTGCGATTCTTTGCACAGCTCTTCTGGCTGGAAAAGTCGTAAGTCCCATCGCTGGGCTACGCACTGGCCATTCGCAAACTCACCAATTGTCGTCCGGCACTCCGATTGGTGGTTTTGGGAGAACGAGGAGCATTTGCGTATCCTACCCCCGCAAGAGGGGTGGGCGTCGTGATCGAGAGTATTCCACAATTGGAAGAGCTCCAGCTCGAGTTTGAGACTATCGAACCGAAGATGGAGCAGTTGGAGGAGCGCGTGCGGGTCGCCCTCGCCTGGAATTTTCCACTCAGCGAGGGCCGATGCTCATCCATGATGGCGAGTTGCCAGTCAAGTCAACGTGGGATGGGCACCTCACGTTTGACTCCGGGCTTCGGGTGGGGTGCATGGGACGCGGACCTCCAAGGACAGCTGGAGGAGGAAACACTGGATGGCAGGTTTCCACTGACTCTGAAATGCACGTTAGGAAGTTCAGATTTGTGAGGAGAAAACAGTCACAATAGATGGGGAACAAGTGGATATTGGGTTTGTTTTCGCTGCCTTTGTATAGCCCATCGATGTACTTCTATGAACCAGATTTTCGCGCCATACTTATAGACTCGTTTTCGACTTGTCGTAGCCTTGAGTTTGATAGGAACAAGACGACGTTGATCTCAAATACTATTCATATACTTGAACGTCTAGCTAAGGGACAGGTCTATTCGCCCGCGAGCGACAATCAGTCCTGTTGCAAGCCTGTTGCTTCTGATTCTGAATAGGCTGACGCCTACCTTCCAGCGCTGTGACCGTGCTAGCGGCCACCCATCGACATGATGTTGCGAGACGCGTACCCTTGGTAAGCAAGCGCTCAAGTTCATCCAGGCAACAGCTGCGTCGAACGCAGTAGAACAAATCTATTGCGCAGGAATCATATCCGAGTCAACATCGTCCCCCCATGTTCTTGACCATGGACTGATCCAGTAAATACGATAATGTGGAAACATTTTCATCGCAAGCTACGGAAACCAATGAGCTTGAGAAGACAAGATGCAGCAACCCACTTACATTTTAGATATAGACTGCTCGCAGTCGGCCAAAGCCTTTTGAAGAATTCGAAACACGCTAGCATATTCCGCAGACCGATCCCTGAGCAGACGCCCATGCGCCATAAGTAGCGTGTTGGCCCATAGCAAATCGAATTCGAGATGCGGACTTTGCGCGAGGTGCTCGGCGACAAAACGCAACAGCAGTGGTACATAGACGACGGGCAACTGCCTCGTCACAAGCCGAATATCGCCACGAGGGATGTTTTCGTATACTCGATGAATGAGCGCCTTTTCGTTCAGCCGGAACGCCATTACAAGTGCCTTGAGATATTCCCGCGACTGCAATACGTCCAAGACCGCCTGGGGTGTAAGATCAATTGACAAGTCGAAGGGATCGAAAGCGATAGTTTCGTCGAGCGAGTATATCAGTAACCCCTCTGTCGATGCTGCCGCCCACGCACGTCCTGTCGGGGAGAAGCGCACGCACTTGGTTCGAGCCTCTTGACGATATCGCCGTATTGACATATCCCCTGTGCCGCGAGAGGCTCCGGAAGGCTCGTGTCCATTCTGTCCTCCAGATCACTCTCGTTTCCGCGACTATCGATGAGATCGACATTGATCCCAGCCTCGTTCACCTTCCGACTGTCCAGGAACTCCTCTGTCCCGTCGAGAGACAGATTTCTCCGAGATTTGGAATTTCTTGACCATCACGCCTTCGCCGTCCGCACGTCGTACAAAACGACATACTTGCTGCTGCCTCCCGCAAGGATACATCGTCCGTCCGCTGTGTAGGCAAGACTGTAAATGCCTTCCCGGATGTGCTGTTGGCTGCAGACATGCGATCGTCCGGCCTTGCGACCACCCGAAATGTCTTTGCGACCTTCGATGAGGTTACTTTGTTTCCCTGTGTCGACATCGAAGAAGGTAATCTGTCCGTCGAGAGTCGACACCGCAAGTTCCTTCCCATCCGGTCGAAAGGCGACAGCGAGCACGTCAGAGCTCAAGCGAGCGGTTCGACAGCATGAGACCGGCCCGAACACATTCCAGACGCGGACGGTTCGGTCCCAGGAGCCACTTGCAAGTTGGTTCGCCCCGGACGGTGTGAAAACGCGAGAGAACAGACGGGTCCCTCGTGGCCGGTGAGAATGTCGAGGAGTTTCCCGGTTTGCACGGGACCACATGAATACCTCGAATGAGTCAGTCGACACAGCCGCGACGACTTCCCCCGAGGGATCGACCGCTAGGGAAGAGAATTGTACCGGTGAGGGGGATGTAAAGGTCCTAAAGTTGCGATACCTGACAAGGTCGTATGCGCGGACCGTGCCATCGAGCGATGCGGAAACAAGACACTCCCTGCTTGGCGAAAGCGACAGAAGAGTATAGGTGCGGAGTGCTCGGTGAAAGTGACAAAACAGAAGCCTGAATGGGTTAGACCATACTTTAACTTTGCCGTCATCTCCCCCCGTTGCAATGGTCTGACCGTCCGGTGCATACGCCAACGTATTCATGTCAAAGAAGTGGCCCTGCTGTTTGAGAATGTAGGATTCGGACTGCCACTCCCATACTAGGAGTTGCCCTAGTTTGCGAGCGCAAATGCAAGCCACTCCCCAGAGGCGTTGATGGCCACCGACGAGATCTTTTCTTGGGATATACTGAGAGTGTGTATGTTCGAAAACTCTGGCATTTCCCATAGGCCAAAGATACCGTTCGAGAATCCAACAACGAGCAGATTTGAAGGGGCATGATAGGTCGTGCAAACCACCTTTGTTCCCGTTCGATTGAAGTAATTTCAGTTTGTGTACACCCCATCGAGTATTCGCGACGGGATTGAAGCCGGTACCTTGAGACGTGAAGCCACAGGTTCATCGTCATCTGAATCAGAGTCCTTCGACTTCCATGTAAACACTGCGCCGTCGCGACTGACAGTGTAATCTAGCGAGGGTTAGTGCTGGCCATAAATGGGTGGTAGTGAATTTACCGGTTGTACTATCAGCGGAGAAATATGCCCCCACCACTGCATCTTTGTGACCCGCAAAAGTTTTTGGTCGGAAACCCTCCACTGGGTTCAGAGTAAAGAGCCGAGCAGTCATGTCTCGAGAGGTGGTAATAAAACAACTTATGGTGCGATTCAGAGGAAAGGAAAAAGGCTCATATTGAAACGCACCTCGAGTCGTTTGACCACTGAATACTGAGGACGTCGTCGTGATGTCCGGTATATGTCCTATGCAAATTGAACGGCGCGAACTCGCGCGCAAGATGGTTGGGTGTGCGCCAAACCTGAACTTGTGCTCCGTGCGTAACAGCAATGAATCTATGCACCAATGAGACTCCAAAAGGTGCATTGCCGATCCACCTGAACTCACTTGCCGTCCGGAGAGAACTTGATATCCTTTACTGGTTTGTGGAAATTAAAATGGTGCAGTATGACGCCTCGTCGAAAATTAACAAGCAACGCGCGACCATCTGGAACCATAAGAATTACACTCAACCCGAATATTTCAGTAACATACCTTCGTCAACGGATATGAGAACATTGGCATCTGGACTGAGAGCCAGAGAAGAGATGTTTTTCCGGTTTTCAAAGGCGAACGTGGAGGATTTGTTGCTAAGCCAATGAGCACTCATACCGTTAGAGGGAAAAGACCATACATACTTGACGAGGTCAAACACAGAAACGCGATTTCCGACAGGGCTTAGCAGAGAGTTGCCATCTGGTGTGAAAAGAATATTTCCTTGTCTGTAGACGGTGCCGCATATGTTGGAAAACTAGGTGGTAGGATGAGAAGAGGATTGTATGAGAAGGAACGCAACGCGTACCTTGTAGTTTGACTTCATAACTTTTTGCGGGATTGTCCTTATTTGGCAACAGCTTGACTGCTCGACTGCTTGCGCTCATTACAAACTGAACTCGCCACTGAACACGCTGGCTGTCTTCAACGATGTGCTCCTGAATTTATTCACTTTCTGGAAACGAAAATCTACCCCGCAGCCTGCAGAACTGAATCGGAATGAATTGAATGCCACCTCCAACTCGGACTCGCCGTCGTGCGACTTGTTTTCCCTTCTCCCACCCGAGATATGGGTCTCGCGCATCATCCCCTTCGTGATTCGACTCAATGGGAGGAACTCAGTTCACCTGGAGGACCCTTTTCTTCCTCCGTACTCGACAGAACTCCATCCAGTGGCAGATCCTGGATTGAAGAGTGATCGTGCCGCAGTCTCTCTAGTGTGCCGATCGTGGCGCTATGTCGCATCCCAAATCATTCACGAATACTTGATCATTCGGACCATACCTCAGCTTCAAGCAATTGTTCAGAAGCTTGAGGAATGCCAGGACTCGGAATCAGTCGCAGATTTTGTTCAGCGCATCGACTTTGCAATTCAGCCGGATTCGGATCCACAAACCGCTTCGCCCGACCTTATTGTACGACTGCTGAAACATACTAAACGGTGTGCTCGTTCAACCTTCTGGGTCTGTCTCAGCACTGAATACCAGTGTCTACGTCGCTTAGCCTCATGATCTACGTCAATAAAAATGGGTCCGATTACACTCCCGAGACGCAGACTCCTTCGACAGTGATGCAGGCGTTGGCAGAACACTGTGGGCCATCTCTTCAACGACTGGAATGGTCCAATGTGGGCGAGGCGCCGACGTGGCATGATCTGGCGGACCTTTGTCGTCGCACCCCGAATCTGAAAACTCTACATTTAACTTGGATATTTTCATATCCGGAAGAGCCGCTCGAAAGCAACCTCGAGCTGCCCTACCTCGAAACATTGTCACTTGGTCTCATCCCAGATCCCATAGACAACGTCATACAACTGCCCACGACCTGGGACCCTCTTCTCAATTACTTTGCTTCTGATCCAGAATTGCTGCCTTCCCTTCGAAGGTTCGAGATTGAGATATTCCCGACAAACCTTCGGTTCTTCCGAGTCCACGGGTTCAAAATCCGCTCGTTCCGAACCACAAACTGGAGCGCCCCACCCATGCTCCCCCACACTCTACCCCTTCTACGGAATCTCGAAACCCTGATCTTAACGCAAAGCACAGAATACGTGACTCTCCCTTCATCCCATCCCTCACTTCGACGCATATGCGTAGCACCCTTCATGGAAGATCAAATAACCGTCCCTCCTCGTCTCTTCCACACTGCGGTACTAACAGTAAGCAAAAAGCTCAACCTCAGATGTCTCGTTGATTCCTTCTGCCTCTTCATAAGCCCCTCGACAGTGTGATGCTGTCAATCGACAGCACTCATCTCCCCGCGCCTAGAAGAAGTCCGCTTGCGAAATATCGGCATCCTCATGAATCTCGTTGATGAGCCAGCGTGGCTGCTCAAATGGGCAAAACGCTGGAAATTCAAAGGTGTCAAATTCTGCGACGTGCCACGGCCAGTCGTTCAGCCAAACCCCCGGTAAGCGGTAAGTGTTAACCTCCGTAACTAGTCACTGACGAGCCTCGTCAAGACCCGGATAATGATCCTCTGTTGGACGCGGTGCGAGGTTGACCATTCTACTGTATTCCATATTTGTCGTTGTTCTGTGTGTAGTCAATTCGGCCTGGGCGCCTCCGGTCTTCTAGTCTATGTATCTCATCCCGGAAACCAAGTTCCTATGTACAGTTAATCAATATCGTGCAAAATATGAGGCCTACAACAATTGCGGTTCGTATCGTGTATTATTAGTTTAATGGTCCACGCCGCCCGAGTCTATCGTATCATGAAACTATGCAGGATAGAGAACACACACACTCCGGCACATATGATGAACCCAAGCGGATATCCGCTGGGATTATTGTGCACACTGACGGACCACAGCTAAGGAAAACCGGGATTGAGTACGAATAAGAGAACTTTGAAGCAGAACTCACGTAGCCTCCGATTACGGGGCCAAAACAACGGGCCAGACTGACAATACTCTGCGCTATTCCATTGGCGAGTCCAACAGCACTTGGTGGAGTCACTAGTAGTAGTGTGACAGACATGTCAGACCAATGTAAAAGGCATCATAGACCAGGGGCGTACTGTAGTTCAAGAGAATTGACACAGAAGTGTAAGCGAAGGTGCTCCCACAATATCTCAAGGCACTGTATAGTTAGTCAGTTAGAGTTATGTCAAGCGAGGGTAGTAAGACGTACGTGCTAACAGCCAACGCTGCAGAGGGAGCAAATCAGGAATTGATTGTGTTGGGTAGACCAAAGCGAGGAGAAGTGCGTACCAGACATCAGCACGAGATTTGCCATCGTCGGAGGCGCTGGCGAATGGGCGCAGAAGCGTCACGACAAGGTATGCCGGGATAAAGAGGGCCGATCCAACTCGGAACATGGCCAAGTGGGAAAAACGGCCGCGAGGGGGGCTGGTGTTCGGAAGATGAGAAGGGGTACACGCAGGAGGAGCGTAGCGAAGCATACCCAATATTCCTGCAGAATCCTGTTTGAGTGACCACATTGCATCATTGAAACCAAAGTAACTCACGGATAAAGATAGAATTGATATGCGATTTGGGCAAGGCACATGAGAGCAACTGAGCAAAATGTTGGCGGGATATTGATGGATATGAGTTAGAGACTCACTTAGCTGCGCAAAATTGCCGGCGTCCAGATTGAGACCTCCGGCATCATAGTCGCTATTACATCGTTTCAGCATAGCTCGAAGTTGAAATGAAGAACATACGTGACAAGATACGAAAGGAAGATCTGGTCGTGTGAGGTATTATGCAACGCCAGCATCCCGTACTGTATAATCACGACGACAGGGAGTTGCGAAGCCATCGAAGGCGGAGGCGGCTCCACTGCCGCCTCAAGATCATGCTGAGGACTGTGCAACGACGCGCGTCTGGACTCCGGAATGGGCTCGAGACCGTCTGCCTCGGCTTCTGTACGCAACAACAGCTGTTGAGCGTCGAGAACAGCGGGCGGGGTCTTCACACCAGGGTGGGCGAAAATAGTAGGGACTCCGGATGAGAAACGGCGCGATATTGGGGTCCCGGATAGGGGTTGGGTGAAAGATGGATGTCTCATAGGAACGGAGGGACGTCTGGGAGAGCCTAGAGCAGGCGGGCGAACGGGCGTCGCGCCTGAAGGACGGCGAGAGGAAGAAGGTGGGAGAGTAGGAGTACCGCGACCAGGGCGACCTGGGGAAATGAAGGGGTCGGTTTCTGCAAGATCATCATCGCCAAAGACATCTGCATGATCGCCCTCGCCATCGGATTCTTCCGTATCGGTCTCCTCGAAAGGGTCTTCATTATCGACATTCATAGCGGCAGCAACCCAGAGATCAGCAATGTTGGTAACGGCGTTTTCATTAGCCATGAGCAGTCTCTGCGCAAAATTCATATCGCTGGTCGTCGAATCTCGATGATTCTCCACGTTGCTTCCCCTACGCCGGCGCATAGAGCTGGCCATGCTGCCTCGTCGGGCACTGAAATTCGTGGCGTTACTAGCAAGCCTGTTGCGGTAGGCACCCGTGTACCCATAGGCCGAGCCATTCGCGCGGTTGGGTCTTGAGCTTGAGAAGGTGCGTGTCCGGTCAAGTCTCACAGCTTGGTGTGGTGTAGGCGAAGCACTCGGGGAAGGAGCATCAGGTCCAGGAACACGTTTTGCAAAGTAACCTGAGAACTTCTTGCGAATGGTTCCAGCGAGAGATTGTCGTTCATCGTCGTCGAAGACAGGAGTCGGAGGACGCGATTCTTCTTCGGGAATGGTGGGAGGACGGGCGAGTTCGCCGGGCTTTTCGACGAGGCGGATACCACCTTCTCTAGGCCCGCCGTCAGGACCGAGGAAACAAGCCAGGATTGATCCTGAGACGAAGAGAATTGAGCATTTTCCCCCATCGCTGGACACCCAATACATACCTATCAGGGTTACCGATGCCGCAACAGCGCACGGTAAAAGGTACGGGAAGGTGACAAATATGGTGTCTTCGAAAACTCCAGGCCATTTTACGGCGGGTCGTTCGACTGGTGATTACGTTAAATAAGACCAATTGCAATTAAGAAAGAAATTACTAACAAGCGCCTCCCACTATGGCACCAGCCACACCACCCATGCCCCAGCAGAATCTAACAAGCGACTCAATCAGGTGTATGTTACAGAGCTCGACAATGAGGGAATGCACCCCAAGATAGCATAAGCTCTGCCTTCGTTAGTTGGATCCGTAACGAACGAGACTGAACCACGAGCGACGCCTACAGCACCAGCAAAGATACCCTGGAGAAGGCGAACACAAATTGCTTGTTCCAGCGAGGTACAAGTGCCGAAGATCGCGCAAGTTACTGCGCTACCCAGTAAAGAGATAACAAGAACGAAACGGCGTCCGTGTTTGTCCGCTACAGTTGCCTGCAGTACCGTTCAGCGGTATGATAATTGATCAGTAAAGTATCATACCCATAAAATTGCCGTCAGGAATTGGGTTAGAAAGAATGTAGCCACTTGTCTCGACATTTAGACACTTTAGGGTGACAACAACTATGAATTTACCAAGTATTCCTGTCCAGAACGCAATATCAGCGTCTTCCGTAAATTGGCCAAAACCTATGAAGGGATTAAGTAGGTGCGAATTGATAAACAGTCTAAACAACACACCTTTGACCATGAAGAGAACGAATGGCGTCGAAACATTGGCGGATAAGAACTCGCCGAGCATCGTCTTTGTTCTAGTTGGGAGACTATACTGAAAAGAACGCGAGGACAACTTACGATCGACAATACAATCATGGACAAGATAGGTAAAGGCGTCGCGTATACCTCCGCAGAGGTCATCACCACACTCGGAATCGGTGGTCTCTCGTTGCGAGGAGTTCCAGAGACGCCATCTTCTCCGCTATTGCGCGAACGCGCGAAGCTCGGGCGATGCTGGCTGAGGTTACCAAATGAAAGACGCCCAACGAACTTGCGTATGCGATTTGTCTCTGGGGTGTCGGGGCTGTCGTCAAGAGCGGATTCGTCTGGAGGAGGGCCAAATATGCGATTTGGTGGCATGAAGGGAAGCTTGGGGAGGAGCTAGGTGACGCCCAGCGATAGCGATTTCGAACTTGGACTTGGAGGCGCAAAGCGCGCAGAAGATGTCATAGCCTTCCACGATACACACGTCAAAACAACACAACTTGGACTCAACCTCGATATACTTAACTCTGGGCATTAATTGAACTATCTATTCTGGCCTTATTGCTGTGGACTTGCAGACTGTATTCCAGCCTTCGTACCTTTCAGGCTCTCTCTGGCAGTCTGGCAGAATGTCACGCGCTACTCCGGTTCCCAAGGCCGGAAAAAAAAGACAAGACCTCCCCAAAGTCATGGCGCCCAGTCGAGAATTTCGAGCACACTCTAGCTAAGCCTTTAGAACGCCTGGTGGCTGATCGGCTCTTTTTCGATGCTGAAAACCTAGGATTTCTAGAGGACGCTCAATACGGAGGCCGCCCATCACACAGCACACAGCAGGCGGTCGATGGGTATATCCACCGTGTTCGCTCACAGCTTGATGAGGGTAACACAGTGTCTACACTATTCTACGACCTCAAAGGCGCTTTCAACCGCATCTCGCACCGCGTCGTCGTACAAGAAATGGCCTCCCTCGGGTACTCTAGGCGGTTAATACGCTGGGTCGCATCTTTTCTTCACCTCCACCGTGTCACGGTTGTCATCGACGGCGTCCGCACGGTCACCTTCATCTGTGTCGAAGAGAGCGCACCGCAGGGCTCTGCCCTTTCTGTCATCGTCTTTCTACTCACCATCAATCGCCTTCTCCGCAGACTCAAGACCATAGACGTGTTCCTGAACTGGCGATACGGGTTTGTTGACGACACGAACTTCAGCACTGCGAGCAAATCTCCGTCTCAAAACTGCGTGGTCCTCAACCAAGCAGCGAAGATTGCGGTCGAATGGTCCAAGGAGGATGAGGCCACTTTCGAGAGCTCGAAAACTGAGTTGCTCCATCACTCTCCGGGATACGCTGACCTGTCCGAGCATAGTATCGTGTTCGACGGGATGACTATACACCCATCAGAGGTTGTCAAGTGGATCGGCGTACGGCTCGACTCCAAGCTCACGGGCGGCGCCCATATCGAGTCGCGCGCGGCGTCAGCATCAAGGTCACTTAACGCATCGCTTGCGCTCACTCACGCAGTCTGGGGATTGAAGCCGCTCATGATTCGCGACCTAGTATGCTCGATAGTCCTTCCACGAGCCGACTATGGAGTCAGCTCGTTTTTTCCCCTGTCGCCTGCTGCCTTCAAGCCGCTCGATGGCATTAACAAGTGCGTAGCCCGTTGTATCACAGGTGGGTATCGCACAGCAGCGCGCGCAGCCCTCGAAAAGGAGGCAGCTTTACTTCCAGCAGCTCTCCGGCTCGAGCGTTCCTTGCTTCAGCGCCTCGCCACGTACCTCACCCTGCCCCCATCTCACGGCATCACTCCACTCCTTCAGGACGCCATTTCACGAACACCAAAGCGACCGCATCGTGCTTCGGCTCTGCACTACGTCGAGCGCCTCCCGGCCGTGCGCTGGCCTCCAAATGTTCCTGAACGGGGCTCGCGGCTGTCAAAACTCCAAGTTAACCTCCCCACGGAAGTTACGACGGTGTCGAGCGTAGACCCTAATGAAGGCTACGGCGCCCGTGGAAAGCGAGGGGGGGTGGTCACCGAGTCCTGCACTCGTGGTCTACCTCCGCCTCTTGGCGGCAGGCAAGTCATTGTGGCTACCCCTTCTGTATCTTCCGCTCACTCCACTCCCGCCCCAATGCTCGGCATGGAAAGGATAGAACCCGTGTACCTGCCCCCATGGGCTGATCCCCTTCCTGTCAACACCGTCATACCATCGAAACCAGACGCTGTTGCGGTCTTAGAGGAGCTTCTTCGAGAAGAATCGTTCTCGGGCTCTACATGGTATACTGACGGCTCCTTGCTAGCAGGTGCGGCGGGGGGGAGCAGCTGTTCTTGTTGTGAACGGAGAGGTGCGCGAACGGTTCCTACTTCCCCTTGGCGACGGACAGGTAGCAGAAGGCGAGATGGAAGGGCTCTTATGCGCCACGAAACGGGCATTGGTCTCTCAGGCGGATCACATTCTCATCGTCTCCGATTCCCAGGCAGCGTTGCGTGGGATACAGTCTACTCGCCCTCGTGCTGGACAACATCGAGCTATCGCTTACGACAAACTCATCCGCACCGCCATGCAATCCTCCCCCGGTTTACGCATTACAAATCTTTGGACACCAGCGCACATAGGCACGTTGGGCAACGAGTTCGCGGACGATGCTGCCAAGGCAGCGACCCTCCTTCCGGCTCCATCCTCGCTCCCCGTTTCGCTCACCACCTGCAAACGCAAAATCAACACCTTCATACTAGAACGCTGGTGCAAGGAATGGGCCACCTCCACCCTTGGTCGCGGCCTGCGGGAGATCGATGATTCACCGCCTTCCGTGATCCTTCGCTCGCCGTACACATCCTCCAGTGCAACGCGGGCCGAAATATCCATCATCAGCCAGCTGCGAACAGACTTTTCCGCTCTCAATGCCCATCGCTTCCGCTGCCGCCTCGTCTCTTCCCCGGCGTGTGATGCCTGTGGTGCGTCTCAGGAAACAAGGGCTCATTATTTGCTGTTTTGTCCCGCATGGTCACAATTCCGCGCACCCCTGCAGGCCGCCTCCTTCTCAGCGGGGATTCTTGGAGCTGTTGATATACGCACAATCCTCAACCACCCTAAACTCATCAAACCTCTTGTCGAATTCATGCGCTGCACTGGACGATTCACATGAGTACGTGCTCTCGCACTCTCCCGGTTTCTCTCCATTCTCTTTTTAACTTTAACTGGCTTTCCTTACTACTTTACATTCATATAATTCCCTTTATCCTTACATACTCAAATCGTAGCTTACTATATCTCCCAATTTTGCGACTCAAACCTCTCTCTTATAGTTACTTTACATCCGGTGATTCCCCTCTCGTCTCCAACTTATATTTACTTATCTTCGCTTACATTCTCAACCCCAGTAGTTTATCCTGTACATACCCGAGGCTGCCTCGCACAGCCGGTACTGCCGCGTAGCCCTTAAGGCCAGATACGGCGTAAATAGAAATCAAGTCAAGTCAAGTCAAGTCAAGTCACGTCCGATGGGATCCTGTTCCGAGTCTTCAATCATTCTTGACTGTGTTAGACGCCAACATACGACTTTCAACATGTTCTCCACACTTTGTCAGTTACAGGGCAACCTTGTCTCGTCTTCTGTATCTTTCAGTAACGGCTTCCTGCTTCGCTGGCACTTGGGCTTTTATCAATCAGGCTGATTCAGTGCTCGATGAGAATAGATGTAACTGCCGCTGGCATGTTATTGGCTCAAACATAGAAACTTGCACTGCTCAAGCTTGCGCAGCTCCCCTCAGACAATTGCATGCGTGTCGGTCATGGTTGCCAGCCGCATTTATTCTTGCGTCGTGCAATCTCTCATACATGTCTGCAATTCTTGACTCGGTCCCAAGTTATCTCAAGCAAAGGTCATGCTTAGAAATTCGCGTTCTTCCGTTGCTTAGACCTCTCGTACCTCGACTTAGAATTGATAACGAGAGCATTGAAATGCCATTGACTCGTTCTTCGGTGCGGGAATTTTTGATCAGTTCATTGACTGTTTCCCTGTTAGCCCTGGCCAACGCCCTGGCGATCTGTGGACCCGCACTCTCCTCCATTCTCAGATCCATCAAGGGTCCATGGGCTGTGGGCTTTGCGGAGTCGAGTCAATTGGTTGTTAGGCACCACACATATCTACGGCCTCTCATCACTCCAATACCAAGTTATGTCTGTTTTTTTTTACACGGCAAAACGTTTTTCGTAGGCGAATGCACCGACAAAACCGCGCTCCCACTCTCGTCGCGCTCTCGTGAAATCTTGCAACGAGGAGCCGGATCAAATGAATCTTTATCCGCATTGTCCAGTCCCGTCGACATGACACGTACAGTGCATACGTATACGCGATCTGCGCCTCGAATTTCAATTTCAATTTGACGCAGGGTAGAGAGTTGGTGAAAGAAAGGGCAAGGGCCCGAGTACCACAAAACTGCATAGAATCGAACCGAAAAAACCGCGATCCAGGCGCCCAGGTCTTTCTATCGAGTTAGACAATGTTAGACTTTAGACGTGAAAAATTGGCAGGATCCGCAAGCGGATGGGTGTGCTAATGGGATTGTTTGCCGAGTCGCGTGGGCGCGGTGCGACTCTGAAGTCACCGTTGACGGGCGTGTAAATAGTCGTGGGAACATAACGGAGGCAAACCCGCGAATGGCCGCCCGCCTTCGACGCATCACTGGCCTTGATAGTTGCAACTTGGATAGACTGATACTGGTTTCCGCTGGGCTAGACAGTGACTATGGCACACTCAACGCTCAATTGGGCTGTGCGGCTTCAACTTTCTGCAAGAATATCCGGCAATACACCTGGCTCGGCAGGGCAGCAAAACCTGAAACAGTCTCATTTTTTACCCAAAGACCCATTCGGGATTCTCACCGCGGTACGCAATGACTCGACAGCCGACGAAATGCATGGGACAATGGCTCAAGCCTTCACCCCGGCCCAACCCTGACGGAGCCCGACGATACGACAACAATCACTGGGCGAAACATATTTTACGACAACCATGGTTGCGCGCCTTTCGCACATCGGCCACTCCATTCTCTTGTGTCGACAATTTTCAACGATTTGTCACGCTCCCGTTTCGTTGTTCGGGCGCAGGGCAGTGTGAGTGTGACATTTTGTATCACAGGAATCCCGAATTGGGCACCGAGTTGGTGGGTTTATGCGGAAACGTACACAAACGTAGCATCAACGCGCAGTTACGCGACAAAAAACTTTGTTCATTCTCGGAGTGGCGGGATGCCGATCCAATCGATCACTCAAGGCGCGACCCTATATAAACCACCAACTCATTCTTGTTCTTCATCCGACGCGTTCTTGCTTCATCCTATTCCTTCTTCTCCCCTTCTTTCGCTTTCCCCCTTCTATTCTACTCTCTCGCCCAGTTCGCTTTCTTTGAGCAATGGCTTCCACCTCTACTCCCACAAAGTTCATCATTCCTGACCTTGTGTCCCACTGCACCTTCGACATTCGTATCAGCAGACACCGCAAGCAGATCACTACTGAAACCAAAAAGTGGCTCTTCAAGGGCGACAATCTCCAGGGCAAAGTCCGCGACAAGTTCCATGGCCTCAAAGCTGGAACCCTCAGCGCGATGTGCTACCCTCATGCTGCCGCTCCCCACCTGCGCGTCTGCAACGACTTTTTGACCTATCTCTTCCACCTCGACAACCTCTCGGATGATATGGACGACGAGTCGACCATCACGACCGCGGACGTCGTGTTGAACTCCCTCTATCACCCTCACGGCTACCGGTCTCCTGCCCGCGTCGGAAAGATGACGAGAGAGTGCGTAGCTGCTCAGTGTACATCCCATAGAAAGCTGATTTTTTTCTCGCCTAGTTTCTACAAGCGGATGATCTTGACGGCTTCACCTGGGACGCAGCAAAGAGTACGTTCATCTCCTGTAACTCTGATTGCACTCTAATTCGTGCGTTACTAGTTCATCGAGACCTTCGATTTCTTCTTCCAAAGCGTCACCCAGCAAGCTCAGGATCGCGCCGCGGGAGTGATACCTGATCTCGAGTCTTACATCGCCCTCCGTCGGGACACATCTGGTGAATATATTCCGTGCTGTGCGATCATCCTTTGTCGTGTCTGATAGGTATTAACAGGATGCAAGCCGTCATTTGTCCTCATCGAGTATGATCTCCACATCTCACCCGAAATAACTTCCATAATTAATTTGTTTCATAGATACGCCAATAACCTCGACCTCCCCGACGAGGTCATGGAGCACCCGCTCATTGCAAGCCTCGGTGAAGCGGCGAACGACCTTGTAACGTGGTCGAATGTATGTCTTTTTCATTTCGCTTCGTATGACCTCGTGTTGATTTACCTTTTGTGGCGCAGGATATCTTCTCGTACAACGTCGAACAGTCCAAGGTATTGCGTCCGTCTACCTCTCCGTTATCATTTTACTCAATACCATCGTTGTAGGGCGACACTCACAACATGATTCCCGTTGTGATGAACGAGCAGAACCTGGACCTGCAATCTGCCGTCGACTTCGTCGGGGAGATGTGCAAGCAATCCATTGACCGCTTCATCGAGGATCGCGCTGCATTGCCATCCTGGGGCCCTGAGATTGACAGGGACGTCGACATCTACGTCGACGGGCTTGCAGACTGGATTGTCGGGTACGGTGTTCTCTTTTTGCGTCTCAGGATGATGCTCATGGATTCACCAGGAGTCTCCACTGGTCTTTCATGACGGAGCGATACTTTGGCAAATCTGGTGCCGCTGTCAAAGCCAGCCGCGTCGTGCAGCTTCTTCCATTGCGGAAGTGATATAATTTTACATCGATGGTACGCCGCCCCTCACAAACGGAACCTGATCCTCACCCTAACTAACTCTCATTGCTACAGATCCCCACCTTCTTAACCCTATTTTACTCCCGGATGGATCTCTATTCTTATTGCGACCGCCGCGATATGCCGCGCACCCCCGCTGTATTAACATCACCTCCACTCTTCTCCTCTGCGGACAAGAACTCAAAAGAAGCGTCTTCACTGTATCCTAAACCCTTCACTCCTTTGCTACTGTATTCCTATCTGCTTTCCGCCACTCACATTTTAGAAGCCTCTTTCTAACCTTTCCGGCGCACATACTACCACATTCGTTTGTTACCATTTTCGATTTTCTTGACTAGAGTAAATTTATTTAATGACTTATAATGTCTAGCGCTATAGCTTTGATTAGAATAGTGCACTCTCCATAAGTAGGAATCCCCCAGTTTATTTGAATACATCTGCCTTGATGGTTCGCACCAAGCCTGGTTCTTGGGCAAACGAGCTGTCTCTGCGTCTGCGACGCCAACATTTCCTTTCCTTGATCTTTTCCCGACAACACTGCTCATCGTCTGTTTTTTTTTTCAATTGCACGCGGAATCCCATCTCCATGGGTTGTATCAGTGTGTGGGTTACTTTCTGTTACTTTATGTGACGAGGGAGCGGATCAACCATAGCCTCCAGGTCCGGAGCAAATTTCTCATTGTGCTCAGCCGGGCTGTAGGCTTCGGGTACAATTAATTGCAAATTGTGCTACGTAGCAAGCATCCTCGGCCGTATGAACGGTCGAGGCGGTTTTTACATTCAGTTCTAAATGTTACACTGTTCGCGCTTCATTTGGTTTCATGAAATTCAACTTGGCGATCCATGAGATTCGGAGTCGGCCATATCCGCGGCGCGGCGCTTCCATTGAAATATTGCTGTCGAGACGAAATAATCAACAGAGACAAGAACAGAGAATGACTTCAGACTTGCAATTGACTTGATCTGGAGCCGAACACAAAAAGTTGAACATCTCTGAATCTGCAGTGTTGATCCGTGGAGGTCCACAAGTACCCGCGAAGCAATGGGAGCCGTATCCTTGTGGGGATTCCAAAATTACTGTTAACGGAAGGTAATGGTAGTTACCGTTTTCAGGAGCCAGACCCGCATTTGGGTGGTTTGCGGCCGCGATAAACCGTGCAAGATGCAGATACTGTAGAATTTATCACCAGGCACCGGTCTCAACCTGGGCGCGCGCGGTTTTGTCGGGGATTTTTCTCTGACTCCGAGATGTCAAAGCGGGATGTCTTCAAATGTTCACATAATTGAAATCTCATCCACGCATGTCTACGGAGATGGATAATAGTTTCAGCGTCATTTCATTCATTCAGAGAACAGAACGGTGATACCGTACCAATGATTTAACAGCGGTCTCCCGAATCAAAAGATTGCAATGCAGAGACAAAATCAATTTCCTCGCATGTGTTCCGCGCTTGGCCTTGAATAAAATAGGTAATTACCTCCACAAAGGAGAAAAATAGACCTCGGTACCCAGCGCCAGTCCTAGAACTTGATAGAAGTTCTATAAACAGCGGTCGTTCTTTGTTGATCGCTAGGAATAGCCTCTGAAATAGGTTGCTTTGTATCGGATGAGACGGGAAGGGGTAGAAGAGAGTCGAAGCTGAATTGAGAGCAGCTACCTCATAGTATGGAAGCACTGTTTTGGTCAGGGTGGGATCTCAGTAGGTTCAACGATACGCCAGTCGCCAATAGCTCAGATAATTCGAAACAAAGGGGGCGCTCGAACACTTTAGATCTGAATGTTCAACGTTGAGATGGGGCCACAAGTCGCCTGTATTTCAACCGGCGACACAAGTTCCGACATGGTCTAGCAGATAACGGAAATGATAGAGCAGATTAGGTTCAAAACCCAGAAGATTTTGCTTTGGATTGGTTGGCGACTCGGAATCTGAGCCGTTGTGTGCCAACGGAGGCGGTCGGAGAAGCAGAAGGGGCATTCGAAATCGATCCGAATATAAAACGAGCCAGAGTTTGGAGTTAGACTGTCTTGGGACTGCTGCAGCAAGTGTAGTCCTGTGTAGTCCGTCCGACTTGTGCATCATGTTTGAGTTGGAGTTCTTGAACTTGTTCACCGGCCGAAGTGAGCCGATAAAGCCGAATTACAGCTTGACCGGAACCATTCGCGACTTTGACTTCCAGCTCTTGTCCAGCCAATGTCCAGCTCTCACTGTTGACTTCCTGTTGGTCGCCACGTTATTCAGCACCCTTGACGACATTCAGGCTCACCGTTGCAGCAACGGGACACTTAGGCTGACAGTAACTTACCTGGTTTGGCCAAACCTATCGGCGACGTTCAAGTTTCCGACCCTTGTCCGACCCCGAGCTGTTACAAATTCGTGAAACAAAGCCTCGCCATGTGTGTACGGTGGACCCTTTCGGGCCGTGGTACAACGTCCGATCTCGAACCAAGATTAAATTAATATTCCACCTCACTGAAATGGAGGACAAGTCCGCATCTCTACCTCCCGTGTACCTCTCCCACTGCTATCAGCCCACGATCTCGGAAACGGTGTAACTCTTCCGGGGATCTCGTAGACCGGTAGCCGATCTTTCTTAGGAAGATGGCGCCTTATCCATAGAGAGACGGGGATACTGGTCTAGCATTCTTGTGCTGAGCAAGATCATTGTCGATGCATGTGCTCAAAGTAGCCTTTAGGTTTGTAAGACTCGAATCACGCATCCCTTTCCATTTCTATTCATCTTTGACGCATTCGTGTGCAGTCGCGATCTTTTCTCCCCCCGGAGTCGTAGAGACGCCTGAGAGGAAGGCGCGCTTTTGCGGACCGGTTACCCAGTACTTCGAAGTCCGGAGCTGTCGCGCAGTCTCGCTCACAAGTCGCTTTCTGTGGAGTCGCTTTCCGTGGCATTCGGGACTCGACCAAGTTACTGCCAAGGTTCATTCTACGGCCTCTTTTCATCAGGCCTCGGGAAAAAATGGCTTTCGAGCAGTTGTACGTTGTTGCCTCATAATCGGTCTGTCTCACTCAGCAACTCTGCAGCGATGCATTCTTCATGCCGAGTTGCCAAGGTTGCAGTCCTAACATACCGCCTGTGGACCCTGACATGCTACAATGCTCATCGTTTTTCTTTTCAAGCATTTGTGCAGACCCCTCATCTTCACTGTTCTTGGCTTCGATAACGATACTTTCGCGGGTCTGCATGCCAAGCGCCGATGTCAAACTGACTCATTGATGGCATATTTTGACGCAAAGGTCAACTCGAAAAAAATCGTCTGCTCGAAATTGGTGTGTTGCTGGTGCCTGGAAGGCGCACATAGATAGTTCATTGAGGCTGGACGATGTAGACGATTGTAACCGTCTCCGATGCTCGATAGAATTTGCTTCCGTCTCTGAATCTGAGCGATCAAAAGACCCTGACGAGCTTGGCCTTAATTTAGCTAATTAACACGTTGTTTGGCTCGTCTGAAGCTCGTCTATAACCCTTCTTTCTACTCGTCCACCATGAGCCCTTTCCGCAAACGCAGTTCTGGAGGATCCGACACCTCCCCCATTCCCTCTCCGTCGAAGCGGCTGTCCCGAATCCTCTCTAGGTCCCAGAGTGGCAGCGAAAGCGCCGCCCCTCCGTCTAGTCCACCACCTAGTCAAGCGCCAGACTCACCGTCCAAGCGCACACCGCTGGGCATTGCCAATGTCGCTAACATATTCATTAAAATGCGACGCGCCCATGACCAGATCAAACCATGGCACATTGAATCTTCGTCAGGCGAAGATCCTCAGTCACACCCTGGTGTCCTGGAAGGCGCGACGAGCACGGCGCGCGAGCCCTTGCGGCACACCGACGTCTTCATATGTGACGGAGCGGTAAACGTTGCGCAGCTGCTACGAGCCACGCGCAAGTCTCTGCTGGATTTAGCGGATCTCATTGGTGCGAATGCTTTGGTGGACGAGAAGTACGTCCCTTTCAGTCGTGCTGGACATTCTATAAACGACTCACATTGCTCTTCCAGATGGAACTGCACTATCTGCGGACCCAAACATCGACCAAACGGGACTTTCAAGGTTGAGGTACGATGGCCCCTATCACATCTTCTTACTTTGGATGACAATGCTATTCCTAGATATCCTACACCGCTTCTGCGACGCGCTCTGACCGTCCAGATCCACATCGCCCTGTTGCGCTCGACCAAGTCAAGGGAGTTCCTGGTCTGATGACCGTTGTGAAGCGTATCACAAATTCATAAATCCACGCTCCTTCCGCATATCCAAATAACTAACTTTGTAGCACCAGTCATTGTACAGTACAAGCATGCGTCCCTGGACTTTTGAAGTAACGTACCGTTCGTTCGAATTTCTTTGATCTCCACGTATCCGTGGTTATTCTATGCCTGGAATCCACTCTTAATTATTATGCTAGCCTCGGGAGTTTCACACCAAGTTAATACTCGATATTGGTTACACAGATCCTCCTGCTTTTATATAGCTCTCATTCGAATTCAAGAATTCTGAATATTCACAATCCGTTGGAGTCGCTTCGCCTTCCTGTGCTTTTCAGACTGCCAGATTTTCTCTTCGCTCAGCGACAAGCTCCATGTCCCGACTCCCTCTTTTCTTTCGTGATCATTCGAGGTTATGTCTCTTCTTGTGATCTCGAAGGCCAGTCCAGTACCATGGATGCGATGAAAACAAGACTTGCACTATTCAATTTGCAGCAATTTGTGGAAGCATTGAATTCGCCCTTCAGTCACTCTCCCTTTATCATCTACTGGCGCACTGCAATTGCGTCTCGAAGCTCGCATTTGACTGGCCTCTGCAGGGTCGCACCATTTGAAATCGGAGTCCTTCAAAGAAATCAGTCTTTTTCTGTCAAGCAAGCTTTGCCGCCGGTACAGAAGATCCTCTGGGGCGAACCCAGAATTCGAGATCGCCTGCGGGTGAAGTAAGTCCTGGCTCGGGCGGAGGTTCTCGTTATGCATTTCAATGCATAGAAGCAGATAGAAGCGTCGCTTTATTGTGCGCTCACGAGTCTCCAGATTGTCATATCTCCAAACAGCAAGCCGGTGTCCTCGGCATTCTGCTGAAAATCTGCTCACTTCAAAGGTCCGGGTGCGTCGACGCGGTCGTTTTCAGCACCCACAAACCCTCCTCAAAACTCCTCGGCCGCACTGACAAGGGCAGTTAACGTTTGAATTCGCCCCGGCTGCCTTCATAGTCATATCGTGAGTGCTGTTGCTCGTATTAACTTACTAGATATTTGTTTCTCGACGGACCACCGTAATATTTTTTCTCCTTCACGGCACCCACACCTTCAAGCGCCCATAATTAGCGCGCGTTTTGATAAGAGATCAATATTCGGTTACCATAATTGGGGTCAATTCCCACGCCCATCCTTTCTCAAAATCTTCATGAAAACTCGTCTCCTCAGGGACCTAGTGGAGGAGCGGGCTGATATCGACCAAAATTGGCCTCGCCAGCACGAATTGACATGCTTTTGAACTGGTCTGCATAGTTTCTGCATCCGCCGTCAATCGTATCGGCTGGTAACCCTTTACTAGGACCCGTATTCGGAAAATCCACGACTTGCGTAGTAGGCGTTCGACAGCTGTGATTTCTCAGTGTGTCGATGCGGCCGTCGACTCTCACCGACTCCACGCTACTTCATTGCGGACTCGCGTATCACCTGCGGAAGCGCTCTGGCTATTCAAAGAGCTGCTCAGTTCGTGATACTTACTATAGGGAAGACAGACCCCGGGAGCTTGAAGGCTCAGGAAGAGCACTGAGCCATTGGCCCGTCGCCCGATCTTTGAGCGGCCAGCAAGCATCTTGGAGGGTTTTGCTTCTCTCAAAGTGTGGTCTCGCACTGTGCAGGTTTGGACCTCCTCCTGCTAAACTGAACGGAAATCGCTCTGCGGCAGATGGACACACGGCGCTTGTTTCGGAAGTATTGGGGTGCTTGTATCTGTTTTGCCAAGATCTACCATGAATCTCCGCGCCCTACCAATGTATAAAATGTTCTCCGCTCTTAGAGGCTCCATTCGTCTTCAACTTTTCTGACCTTCGAGGACACAAGACCGAACCACGCTTTTCAATCCAGCCATCGATCCCACTTGGCAGCAGCGTCTCAGCCTCATTTCTTGATCTCTTTCCCCTCGATAGGTCACACTACTCGCAGCAATTGAGATGTCTCCAGTATCGGACGTCGAAGATCTTCCACGTCACCCTTCAGACGAAAAATACGGCCAACTTAGCTTTGATCGATCCCCGCCCTTAACCCCCGCACCCGATTTTTTGAGCGTCCCCGATGGTGGACTCACAGCGTGGATGACAATTGCCGGAGCGTGAGCCTCGCGTCCTCCTACACTCTCAACTTGGAATGAATCTCCATTTCTCAGGTGGCTCGTCTTATTCAGCACATTCGGGTAGATGAATGCTTTTGCTGCCTCCTCGACATGGCATGCTCACGGCTCCCCGCTAGATATCTCTATTCTTTTGGAGTTTACGAGAGTATGCTTGTTACATGCAAGGTTTTGCGTGAATTATAACCAACCTGTAGCGTTCTATGCGTTGGAATATCTCACAAACCACTCCACTAGCAGTATCGCGTGCGCTGGTTACAATATTCGTTCACGTTCCACTACTGAGATGACCCACAGATGGATTGGTAGCTTCCAGCTCATGATGCCGTTTGCCCTCGGCATCGTCTCTGGCAAATTGTTGGACGACGGCCATTTTCATATGCTCCAAATGTCTGGCGGGGTCATTTTCACTTTTTCGTCAGTTTTCTGAATACGTACTGAAATTGTGTGACAACTTCAACTCCAATTCTACCAGGCTTTTCATGCTTTCGCTCGCGAAGCCCTTTCAGTACTACCAGGTCCGTCACATATTTCGAACTGGACAGCGTCTAACCTGTCGTTCACAGATATTTCTCAGGTATGCGGACACCTAATCACGTTTGTTATCCTATACATACTTGCTTAGCCAAGGGCTTGGGATGGGGATCGGTCTTGGTTTGACCTTTGTCCCGGCTTGTGGTGAGTAGTTGTTCTATGTTCTATCGCTCTGGATGCCGACCCTATGTCTTTTGTCAGGGATATCCTCCCATCATTTCGCGAAAAGACGTGCCCTAGCGACGGGTATCGTCCTCAGCGGATCTTCAGCTGGCTCGACGGTTTTCCCAATAAGTGCGTGTTTCCCCCACTGAGCATAGAATCGAAGACGATGTCCATGTAGTGATCAAGTGAACATCCCATCTGCTATCGCATCTCACGCACTGACTCCCCGCAGTCATCTTCTCCCCAAGATCGGTTTTGCTAGCACTGTGCGCGCGTCGGGGTATGTCGTTCTCGGCTGCCTTGTGGTCGGAAACGCCATGATGCGCACTCGTCCACGGCCCGCCCGCGCTGTGCCAGACGTCAAGAGTTTTTTCGCGGATCGCGCGTATTTGTGCGCAATTCTGGGGTCAGCCAGACATCGACCATTTACGTTTCAACCTGACATTGAACCTCACAGAACTCTCTTGTCGACTGCTGGCGTGTATTTTCCTGGTAGGTCGCCCATATTGTGGCTGAATCATTCGCTTGACTTGTGTGGATGCAGTGATTTACATGCAACTATTCGCTCTTCAGCATTCAGTCGGACGAGATCTCGCTTTCTATTCTGTAAGCTCGCTATGTCTGGGGTTTGCGGTATACTGATTTCTTTCAAGATTGCGATCATAAACGGGGCAGGCGGATTTGGCCGTGTAGCTGCTAATTATCTGGCGGATATTTATGGTTCGTTCGAAGCCCCGACCAGCTTGACCACTCTTCTCATTTGTCCTTCTCAGGCCCCTTCTATCTGCTGCTCGGCTGTACGCTTGTCACCGCAGGAACGATCTGGGCCGTTCTCGGAGTGTGAGATATACCTCAGCATACATGTTCACTGGCGCTGACGTTGCACAGACACAATTCCGCGACTCTCATCCTCGTCAGTATTCTATACGGTATCTTTTCTGGTGCTTGTGAGTCACTCTTGATATTTCCCCATCTCTGTTTGATGATGATGCATGACACGCAGGGCTTGCCTTGTCTATTGCTTGTCTCGCGTCCCTAGCTCGCAGCGCCGACGAAGTCGGGTACGTTCGAGTGATCCATTTATGCTACTTGCACCTGATGCTTTGACCTTTAGTGCCCGGACTGGGATTGCACTGGCGCTGGGGAGTTTTGGCGTACTTGGTTCTGCCCCCATTCAAGGAGCCCTCCTCACTTCGAGCTTCATCTGGATCCGTCCCATCGCATTCTCTGCGGTAATTCCTCTCTTCTCTACGAGTGGGGCACTCTCTCTGACTCCTTGTCACAGGGAATTCTCATGGCTTCAGCTATATGTTTCGTTGGAATGTCCATCTTCGCGGGAACCCGCGCTTCACCAAGGCACTGATGATTTCGATGGCGAATACAGCACGACTGCGCGTGTATCGTAACAATTTTCTTGCCTGAATTGGATGATACATTAGATGAATGACCGTGCGTGTAAGTATGAGGCGCTCGTGCAACGCAATGGCGTTTTCGCCTTGAGATTCATTTTTCTTCCATGGCGCCGGACGCACACCACGTTCATTCTCATGATCACCCTCAGGCTATCCCTCGAAAGCCCTGCCCGGCCGATGACTTGCGGACGCTCAAGTGCTCACAGCTTTCTTTTAAGTTTTCGCTCAAGGCTTCCGACCGACGCTGACTGTGTCAAGTTGACTCATGCCTGTCTGGTCATGTGCGGCATTCTCCGAATTTCTTGAACTTCTATCTACCAGCTTCTACTTCTGCCATCCAATGGTTATTCGTGCTCAAACATCCGTCCCCTGGGCAGCAGCGGGTACCCATATATTGGACCTGTGTCCGCTCCGCAGCGCACGCCGACCCCTTCTCCTCCTGTGTGGCCATGACCCGGTTTTCGACTTTGCATTGCTGAGACCTCATGCCAAGTTGATCGCACAGCTCAACAGCACTGGCAGGCCCCCTGCAGTGGGCCGAGCATCTAGTCAGCGTGCAAAGTAGCCAAGAATCAAGAGATCCGAAAGCTGTATCGTCGACCATTTTTGGGTTCAATGACGTGCACAGCTTTCTCACACCGGAGTTCCACCCTGCCGTGTGCTATTTAACCCGCAATCCTTTACTGCTGTTTCTCACCACTCCCATTAACCTCACTCGCTTGCTTGCTACGCATTATGTCTGCCACCTCCGAAACCGTCAGTCAAATTTATTCCAAGCGCATTCAATTTCACAGTGCGTGCGCTCCTATTTATAATTTTTTCTTGCCACTCACTCTGCAAATTAATACAGTCGACGCTGCCACCGCCCTTCCGAACACCAAACGTTCGCAGAAGACGCACACTGCGTTTGTCAGCGTCAAAATCTCCGATACGAAGGGGAACTTGAGGACGAGCATTGTGAAAGGCCAAAATCCCACATGGCAGCAAAATTTATCACCGTAAGCATCGGAGTGTAATCGATGTGCGATCGCTCACGGAACTGTGTAGGATGAGAATTCACGAGAACTCAGAGGTCGTGTTTGAGGTCAAGCACCGCTCGATCTGGCCCAAACCTACCACTTCCTGTCTCGCCATAACCGATCCGTATCCGTTGAGCACCCTTCTCAAAATGCAAGGTGGCAATACGTTCCTCACAAGTTCGTCCCCCAGCGCCCAATGACAAGTCGCGAACTGACCGGAACTTGTTCCAGATATAGAATTGCCACTGCATAGCGCCATGGGCACAAACTCCGTTGGCAAACAAGTCGCCGGCAGTCTCTCTCTGAATGTTAGAGAGCTGACGTCGATAGAAACGGCCAGACTTTGCTGTGAGCTAGCAGAACGGAGGTCACACGAGTTACAAGGTGTCGAGAATCAAAAGCAAGAGATTTCAGCAGCAGAAATCCAACCATATGCAACCTCTGAATATTCACCTGGGGCATAAGCGTTTATTGTTCACTATAGGGTTTTTGCGATTTCAACTGGACATTATGTATTACTAGTAATTTGCGGATGCCGATACACGCTGATACGTATGTATTTCTAAAATCCTGTAACATACTGTATATGAAGAGATGGAAATATTGAAATTGGAACATGTTCCGTTCGCACTGATTCAGAAGGACGAAGCTAGAGGCTTTTAAGTAGCGGTTTCTAGCTCTATGAAGGCGAACATCCATGTCCGGGTCGCGCCTATATCGCGGCCTTGTACCCCGCCCCGCAACCTCACGGCCAAGGCCAAAGCGGCTCGACCTAATTCGGGAGGAGTAAATTTGCTGATAGTAATAACCTGCGTCTGCATTGTGCAAAAATGAGATAAAATCCCAGCCAGCCTTCAAAATGAAGGGGTCAAAGGCATAGAGCCTTTCTAAGCATTTTTTTTTTGCCTGTATACGCACCTATGGAGTAGACTGCGCAAGAGTTGGATTAACACGCGGGGCGCGAGAAAAACGTAAACAGTCGCTTGTAATGCATGGAGGGCGCTGATTTGGCGACCTCTTAAACAGTCTCGCTCCTTTTCAGATGTCTCTTTCTCTTCCTCCCTTCAGGACACTGGCGCTACCGCAAAGACGACCTCTCAAGATCTCAAAGTTCAATTTTGAAGAACTCAGCGGTCAAGTTGCACGGTTTGAAGACAATATTGCTCGTCTGGATCCCTATGAAGCTTGACTGTCCTGGACAACTTGCATGCGCAAAGTGAACTCTAAAATCGGACCGCTTTCTGTCGTCTTCAGCCACCGTTGTTCCAAACAGCGTTTTGAACGGTTTGCAAAACGAAAGTCCGAGATGCCCGGAACCTGATGCGCCATCACAGTTCCACGGCAGCGCGGAACATTTAACGCATCAAACGGTAATGGAAGTCCGAGATACCCGAAACCTGATGCGCCATCACAGTTCCGGCCTTGAGGGCGGCGCCGAACGTTGAACGGTAGGAACAGAGGTAAACTCTTGGTTGCTTCGTATATGGCCCTTTCGTGCCGTCTAACATGTTCGACGAGTATATCCAAAGACAAGGTAAGGAAAGAGGTAATTTCTGGTCAGCGTTACCGTCAACGATGGCGGCCTTTGATATTCAACATTCCAAGGGCTGAGAGCTCCTCCTTATCTCTTGAAATTCCCATAAGGTTTGAGCGTTTTTTTTATAGAGCGATAAAAATATGCGAGGTACCGTATTCCCCCTCCAATTATCAAATAAGGACTCATCGTGTCTACATAATTTTCCTGCAGAGTAACAGGTGGTCGTAAAGTTATATAGTATCAAGCCAAGGTAAGTGCGCCGAGGTAACATTCCCACTGCCTGGTATAGCTGAATATCGAAACGCGCCCTACAACCCACGACCTCCCGGCTATGCTCGGCGCCATTCAGTCTCTTCCATTTCGAGAACGGGACTGAACAATTTCCCATTCCCCTTGTCCTCTACGCTCCGTGGTTTGTGGATGTGCAACAGATAGAAGAAGCTGTCCTCCACTACAAGTAGGCTTTTCAGGACTCCGTTGATATTCCAGGCAATGCTGGCGACCACGAAACCTGCTGCGGCATCCAGCACGTAGTGGTTTGCAGTCGAAACAATAGCGACAAGGATGAGCGTCGGGTACGACATTCCAAGGACCCATTTGCCGAGGGTAAGTAAGCGGGACTGCGAGAACGAGGGCAGCGTCGCGACGGTGAGTCCGATAACAAAGCTGTAACCAAAGTGTAGGGAAGGCATGGCTGCCAGTTGGTTGCAGAATTTGTTTGTGGTCCAGACACTGGCGACTTCGCCCGTGTGCACGGTATCGACAAAGTGGAACCCATCGGACGGGGGAAGCAACCGCGGCGGCATGCATGGCCATAAGGTAAAGACTACAAAGGCCATCAAGTTGGAGACGGCGAGTGTACGGCGGCGGGCCTCAAATAATTGCTGCGGCGCAACGGCATATAGCCACGCCAGGAAGGTAATCGTTCCAGGTATGTGAATGAAGCTGTAGATACGATTCAGGGCGCCGAGCAAGGCTGGTCGGGCGAGGACGTAGCCCTGGACTGCGGGCTCGACGAAGACGCCGAGCTTCTGCTCGAGGTGGATCAAGGAAAGCGCATGCTATCGGCGGGGTCAGAAACGAGATATCGAAGGTTAGTACGAGCATACCTCGCGAGACACCGCAAGCGTGTCGTCCTTGAGGGTGACGGCGGTAAAAGCACGGGCGAGTTGGTATGTCCAATATACAAGAAGCCAGTACCAGACTTCTACTAGGAACGGGAAACGGCGAAGGAAACGCGAGACGCGCGTGTTACGCCACACCGCCGTGTTGCGCGAGCGAACGGTACGACCAAAGAACTCTCGATCTCGGAAAAGCGAGTCGCCTGTGGCGAGCAAAGGCTCGGCAGTGGATGATAGCGGAGATGAGGCATCGTGATCCCGACGCCTGTTGAGGACGACGCCGGCCGTGAGGATGGAGAGGACGATGGCGGGTTCTGCGAAGGCTCCGAAGGACGACATGTTGAGGGGGAGTCGACGGTGGACGGGACTTGCAAGTCGGCTTATCGGTTTACAGGGAATCCTGAAAATAATGACAATCACGAATAAAAAAATTGTGTTTCCCAAAAAGGAAATTTGGGTTCTTCCCTTTCCTTCTCCTTGTTTTTGAGCTCTCAACTCACGGCAATCCTTCTTCTGACGTCCTGGACAGTGCATATGGTCATTCTGGAGGTCTTCGAGTTCAACCCGCCCTCACCTGTGCCTTTCTGTGCTCGCAATTCGATGCATCAACAGCAGAGTGATGTGAACTATCTAGTGCCCGTTACATCGAGTTGGACGGCCTTTCTCGCTATGAAGAAGAGTAGAAGAGGATTTAGAAGATAAATCATAATACTACCACTGGGGTGCTGAATTGATGTGTACTCCCTTCCAGTTCTTATTGCCCTTGTATTGCCTCAGTCAATGGGACTCGCAACAGCTTCATTTGAGCTCTGTTTCAACCCAAGCTTTGGGGAAGAGTAGAGTACCATATTCTCCTATTGTTATATTCCATCTTTTTCCGGATAGCTATCTATCTGGCGTCATTTTCCTGTGTAGTCGGTCCAACTAGTGAATGCATTGCTGGCTTAGCTTCCATTGGTCTTCCCTCGAGTTTGTACCACCAAAATCCTTAGAGTAGCATACTAAAAGCATTTTTACGACCTCCTGCAGTGCCTGAAAGCTTCTGTGGCTGGAAAAAGACGAGAAGGAGCGCAGCAGCACGAATTTCCTTTTCGGGAATTGCAAATATTTTTGTTTGTGATTGTCATTATTTTCAGGATTCCCTGTAAAGGGTGGAGTAAGCCAATTCGTCACACAAAAGGACCAAGCAGGCTGTACTTACCGTAGGTCGTGTGCCGTCGGTCCCAATTACCAGGTTTATCTTATGTCATTAGTTGCTCTTGTGCCGAGACAGATTCAGAATTCTCCGATACCGTTGTCACTGGTCCGTTATCAACGCTGCAAGTAATTCTTATAGACGACGCCATGGCCCTCCGGTTTGTGCTCAGAGTTGGCTCAGAGTCAGTATACACGGTTGGTCTGAGACCTAGCTTGTGCAGGAGGAGGGAGCTTGGCTGCTGAGTTGGCATCAAGCGAAGAGTCAACCCAACCTATCGCATCCCTTTCCGAGGTACCAACGGATCGAGAATGATTGACGTGCCATTCATTTTAGAGCCAACCATTCGCTCATACAATGCGGCACACGACCGGCCACAACACGGCCTATACCCTGCAGATAGGCGCTGGGATTCATTACAAGGGTCATTCAGGATACCTCGACTCTTCCGCGTATGCAGGTACGTTGAACCGCAGTAATATCTCCTTTTGATCTACCAAGTTGGATTTGATCGCTGGGACTTTTGATCTGTTACAAACTCTTTTTTCCAGGACCACCACAACCACGATCCACCTGGTGTTGTTCAAGATCATACAGAAGCGGACGTGGTTCCCCACCAGGCAAAGAATTCCGCCTTCCTGCCTCTATCGCAAGCTGAACTTTGTCAATTTTCGGATAAAAGGCGAGTGAAAAGCGGAGAGGTGTCCGATGTTTACAGGCCCGAAATGTCAGCAGCAATGACCTCAAGCGACAACGAGCGAGGTCGCGACGCGTCGCTGACTCGCACAGCGATACGCATCCCGCGAGCTATGTATAATACCAGTAACTGTATTGGTATTCGGTCATGCCGCGACTGCCGGAAGCACCCGACTCGGAACGCAGTTGAACTTGGCCAAACCAAGTCCTGTAACCAACCTGCTTGATATCTGTATTACTATCCTTGCCTCACCTCTTCTTCATGATCAAGCGTCCTTCCGTTCATCCCAATCAATCTTGTTACGCCGCATTATTGAACAGTGCTCTCCCGAGTAAGTATTAGGATACATTGAATCGGAAGCAGCTGAGCTTGCCTACGTCTAAATTTGCTTGATTTCTATGGCGCCGACCCTGCGGACTGCGGAGATGTTGGTTGAGTCGCGTGCGAATATCAGAACCAAAAGAACGTTAACTCCCGCAGAGGTCAACGAGGGGACAAAAATTGCACATAAACATGGTGTGATTACACTACCAAGGGAGTGGCCACGTCTGTCTGTTTCTTCTGGCTTCAGATTCGTGAAATGAAATTTACTGGAGAGCGATCGGTCCAGGTACAGGAAATTTGGGCCCGGATACCCGCAAAAAATGCGTCGAGTTTCGAGACCGATATCTGCTGCTGTTCGGAGGCTGCGGGCATCTCGCAGCGTAATACGGTAAAAAAATTGTTGTGGCCAGGTTCAAGTCATTGACCCGAATCGCCGATAACACGGACCCACATTTACGTATTGATAAGATAAGATTAGGAGAACGGTCCAAGCGCCTTCAACGATGACCACATCGGGCCTTGAACGTACAAACCATGCCGATATATAGCCTTGAGTGGAAACAAAACCTACGAAATACACGTACATGTAATTAGACCTGAGGTACACCAAACACTGAGTATACAATTTGTGGCTCACTTCCGATGTTTTAGTAACAACTTATGAATACGCCGGAGGCGGCACATTATCATCAGGCGAGGTTGCCAGGCTCGCCAAGCGCCGGTTCTCCGCGCGAAGGGCATCGATCTGAGAGTGTAGACCCTTCAGGTACCCGTCGGAAGAGCTCGCAATGGCAAAGGGCTGTCCGTACAAATGGAGTGCGCTCGACAACTCCGTGACGGTGGCCGGCGTTCCGCCAGTGGCAGTGATTTCAGCGGTATCCGGGGAGCGAACAACAGCAGGCGGGATGATGCTTAGTTGGGGACGGCCAATGCCAGCGATATTCCGATTCATCGATTGTTGTTCATCGTCGGGAGGTGAAGATGGACGGCCGCGATATAACTCCTGGTCGAACCAGTGCGGTTGCGCTTCTAGATGAGAGATAGATATGCGTTAGCTGACGGGTACATATGTGATGTGTTGCATCAGACGAACATACCTAGGGCAGACATTGCCCCGATACGACGCCGGTGCCAATGGCGCAACAAAATACCCAGGACAAGAAGAAGTATGAGACAAGGAATGAGGATCGCAAAGGCCAAACCGGCGCGAGATATCTTGCGAGTTGAAGAGGGAGTGGTGGGAGGGATGGTCGACGCTGAGGATGGGTTTCCGCTAGACGCTGTTGTCGGAATTACCCCTCCTGATGGTATTGACGAGTTTTCAGCGGGTCCGAATGTCGGCCTCTCTCCGAGTCCAGTCAAGGAACTTCCAGCTGACGCTGTCGATGATATGAGTGTCGATGAGGTTGTGAGGGTGGTGGACGACGGCAAGGTCTGAGAAGCGCTTGACGAGAAACTCGGAGGGACAACTGAGGCGAGGATCGTAGGGCGTAAACCGGCATTACTGCCAGGCATCGTTCTCAGCTATCTCGCAGTGCAAACTAAGACACCAACCTCTCCTCGCTCGAAGAAGTGCCTGCAACCAATAGGCAGTCCGTTTCTTCAAGGATTTTAGAATCGCCACAGGACATACGTAACGAAACTGTAACATACTTCCCGGGTTCACAACGAAGGCGTCGTTAGTTGCAACCGCACCAGTGTGATCTTGTACTTGGGCATACACAGTTGTGCCTATAAATCAAATCAAGAAGATACTAGCAGCGTAAATGCTGACTCCATGCCTGCCTCAACGGCCGCAAGCCACTGAAATGATGTCGGTCCGTCAGAAGTACCCACATTTTGAACGAGGCTTCGGTCGACTTTCTTCATAATACTAGCGGAGGTGTATTTGAGAGGGAGAGAATTCAGCGAAACCAGTGGACGTATTACCTCTGTGAACGGAAGACTGTAAGTAGAAAGCCAGCGAAACAGAATTCAAGAAAGAGATACCAATGTCCACGGCTCTTCCGTAAAACCTCAGAATTAAGTGAAACAGAGCCACAGAAGCAGTCTCGACATACTTTCTCCGCCTTGCCATTGAATGAGAACCGGCTCGCAAGTCAGCGCAGGTAAAGTGCTAAAAACCGGGTATTCAGAGGTGATTGTTGAACGTATCGTCGTCCGAGGGCACATACACGGTGTCCACCTGGAAGATCGCCAGCGCCGAGGTAGAGAAAAACGATAGATATACGAGTGCGAACCTCATGGTGGCAGAAGGCAAGAAGTGCCTGGGAGAGGGCGAGCGCGCCTGCAATTGCAGGCTAGAAATATATGGGAGACGAACAGCGTGGAGGACTAGCGACCGTCAACGGACATTGAGCGAAAATATCGATAATGATGGGAGCCCACGATTGGAAGTAAGCCATATTCTTGATGGGGGCGGTAAATACCTGCTGGCGAGAGTTTGGCTTTGGTTTGGAATGACAGCTAGGGCTGTAGAGGAGGCTCAGTCAAGAAAGCTTCAGAAAGTGTTCGCATGTTTCTAAGCTGCTAAACATGATCGTCAAGCCACAACTTGAATAGATCTGCTCCCGGCGAGGATCACCGAGCGGCTTATAGAGAGCGTGGCAGAAAATTGAATCGAGGTCTGCCGCCCCACCCAGAATAGAGTCAGAGCTTGCCTGGGACATTCAGTGAGGATTTGAAGCTTCAAAGGACACATTGGGCCGCGCAGGAGCCTGATACTTTGTCAGAGTACGCGCGTTTGTATTCCTTGCTCTTCACCAGCGCTGATCCAGTATGATAGGCTTCACTCGCCCGACGAGAATTGTAGTCGGTCAGTGTCGCAACAACAGTAGGCGGCGAGGGCTCGACGTGATGTTAACTGAGTCAGCATGCCGAAGGTGACGAGGCAGAGACAAATCTCGAAGGTGAACCGCAGGGAAGCATGAAGAATGAGAGAGGAAGTTTATTGACCAATACGACAGATGGTGAGAGTAATGTGACCAATATCCAGCCCTTTCACGAGTCTAGTAAGGTGCGGCTGCTGCTTGGCACTAAGAAAATAAAAACAGAGTCAGGATCAATGAAGACAGATGGAAAGCGCAACTTACAGCCTTGAGCTGCTCAAGGTAGTACGTGCACGACGGCATGTCAGCCTTCTCGAGACACATCGTGAAATCTTGACAGAAAAATTTGGGGTCAGCCTAACATCCACTCAAAACCAAAAACACATATACCTTTTGCAGGGATTTCACAGCTCATACCCGCCCGTTGCTGCTGCTGCTGCGCTGGGGGAGCCTCCTGCTCTGCAGCCTGGTTTCCGCCGCCGCCGAACAACATACTGGAGAGACCATGGCCAATGGTGCTACCGATGGCCACCGACCCGGCGGTAGCAGCCATTTGGGCGAGCATACCGGGCTGCTTGTCGGCGGCACCAGCGGAAGCTGCAGAAGGAGCGGCGGCGGGAGGGGCGGGTGCGCGGGCGGGGGTACCGGCGTAGCCGGCTGGGGCAGCTGCGGTACTTGCGGTGCGGGTTTGGGCGGGTGCAGCGCGCGAAGAAGAGGAGGAACGACCGCGAGATTGACGCTGATATAGAAACAAGTTGGTTAGTATAGGAATGGGAAGCAGAGGATTGAACGGACAGCCATGGTGGTGAACGGAAGAAAGACGCGACTCGGAAATCAACACCACCAAACTCACCGATCAAAGTCTGCGGCTGTATGCTCCGTTCGTGTCGACGCGCTCCTGCGTCAATCCGCCACTATGCCTCAGCCGCGTCCAAGAAAAAGGCACCACCGCTCAAGAAACCCGCGCCCCCTCCTACGTATACACCTAGAGGCAACCTAAAAGGCAGAATACTAGCATCCCAACAGCGGACTTGGGAAAAACGCGAAGCACCCGCTCAGCAACAACAGCAAAACGTTGCGGACTCCAAGTCCATCGCGTTGGATGAATCTTTGAGTGAAGAGGAGAGGCAGATAAAGCTCGTGGAGCAGGTAGAGCTGCAGCGAGAGCTAATGCGGAGGGAAGGGCGGACGCCACCAGTAATCACTCTCCCGCTTCTCGGTATGCTTTATTTATTTCTACAGCGGTCTTAGTCCTGAAGATAATGTATGCTCTCAGACCATATGATACCGTACTCTGCCGGTCTCAAAGCCTGGAGGGAGTATTCCTCTATACCCGACATGTGGCGGCAATTCCGGAAGAACAGAATAAACAGCGGCAAAAATGCATTCTCGTTAGCTCTTCCATTCACTTCTCTACGGCTCTCAAGGCATGCTGATGATTGTATATCCCACAGTATGCGGCACATCGCCGTCGCGGATTCCTTCCCGGGCGTCGAAATCGACGCCAACATGGGCTGGCTACGCTCACTATATCTCTTCTCGCTGCGCGTCTTCCAAGCCCAATCCCTCAAATCCGATGCATGGGTTGCAACAATGCGGCAAGAAGTCCTCGAGCAATATCTCCACCTGAACGAGGCCATAATGAAGTACGCTTTAACACTTGTCCCATTTTTTCTTGCGGAACCTAGCAGCTCAACGAGCCACAGAGGGAACACCAAGCGAATACAAGACCTCACGATGCCTCCATACGCAGACGAGGTCATCGCCCTTGCCGAGAAAAAGCCTCGGGGCACGCTCTACCGCTGGACCTTCCACCGCGAAGTCACCCCGACGCGCATCCTCTCCCTGCGCGCCGGCGATGGCGAATTCAGCAAACACATGCCCGAGACAGGCAGCAGAGTCGCCATACAAGCTCTCGTGCGCTTCGACACGGAACAGGCGCGTATTGCCCTCATTCATTCCATCATCTGTATTTGTTGTTGAAGTGCACTAACCACTCTTACTTACAGAGCGTCGAGATGTACGACAGAGAAGGCCGAGCGATACACACCCCGGCGCCTTTGGCTGCACCGCAGCCGGCGAAGCGCGGGGACACAATAGTACCTGTGCCTGCTGTACCAAAACGCGTCACGGAGTATTTGGTAGTGGATAAGGCATGTTACGACCCGAATGGGAGATGGAAGTTCCGTGCGAGGTATGTTCCTGAGGCCGGACGAACGCAGGCTATTTGAGGAGGTAGAGGTAGAGTTGGCGCGAGATGTAAAAGTATCAATATAATTCTCGATAAACATATCACAGAGTCGCGAGTTGGGATTTTGAGCACATTGACTCGGAATGCAAAAAATACGGCGCAAAGTTCATCCCATAAAAAACTCGTACAGTACAAAGATGCCCTACGCCTCATACTGCAGACCATTCCACTACCATCAACGCCACCCACCCTCCTTGTGTCCATGTCCACGTTCTGCGACTTTCGCCCCAAACGAAGCAAACGAACTCATCATCTCCGGCGTCTCTCCCGGTGGGCTCATCGGAATCGGACTAGTGAAGCACAGATCGCGGTCAAGCACAGGGCTAGAAATAAGAGGCGGGCTCCGCGGAAGGACGCTCCTATAGTCTTCCCCCCTTGCTTCGACGTTCGGTCTCCCTCGTCCTGGTGGCGTGTACTTGCTCGGACTCTGTCCTCCGCGCCCAGAATATTTCTTCTTCGGACTTCCCCCGCCCCCGACCTTCTCCGGACTCCGACTCCGACTCCTCTCCGGCATCGCCGTATACCTATCCTTATCCTTATCGTCCTTATCGTCCTTGACATTGACGCTGGGCCACCGAAACACGTCCGCGCCGCGCTCCCGCTGCGGCGACTCGCTCAAGATGCGGAACCCCGGCGCAGTGCTGATGGTGACGGTGGAGAGCGCGCGAGAGAGCGCAGCGGAGGCGGCACTTGAGGCGCGGGACAAGCTTGCTTGCGCATCGGCGAGGAGAACGTCCGAGTCGGTGCGGCCATGGGCTTGCCAGGGGCGGCGCGTGAGGCGGTCGCTGTCTTTGTCCTGAGGTTGCGTATGCGTATGTGGATGCGTATGCGCGTGGTGGCCGTCTTCTTCTTCGCGGAGCCGTTCGAGGATGCCGCGCTTGATGCTTTTGTGGCGGAGGGATTCCCAGGGGACGGCGTCTGCGCTGTCCTGGCGGTAGAAGGAGAGCGAAGTGCGAGACGAGGGTGACGGTGACGGTCCTCGTCGAGCATTATGGTTGAGAGTAGACTTCTTGCGCGTGGCGGGGGAGACGGTGAAAGTAGAGGCGTCGGAGTTGGCGCGACGGTTGGATCGGGGTTGGGCGGAGCCGGGGTGCAGGAAGCCTTGTGTCTCGGCGCCACCGCGTTCCTCGCCATCGCTTGCATCCTCCTCTGGGTTGTCTTCGACATTCTCCTCTTCTCGGTGGTGGCGCTTTTCGTCTCCGACCCACTCGCCTTGTTCGGATTTCTCTTTCGCTTCCTCGTCGTCGTCGTCCTCGACTGGATGGGGGTTAGGCGGTGCATATTCTGGCCCGACTTCAAGTGTCCCATAGCTTTTGCGAGCTCGCCGACGTCCGTGTCCATTTCGATTAATACAGCCATAAGCGCACCAGGTTGCGAGTCCGCCAATGAGAAGACCGATGATTCCGCAGATGGGTACGATGTACACGAGGTTGCTGTTGGGGACCATGGAGAGTTTGTGGTGGTCGTTGGCGGGGATGGAGGTGTTTGACGCAGGTAAGGCGCTGATGGAGACTATGGACGGACTCGCGGAAGAAGAATCGGAAGAGGCAGAAGAGGTGATTGACGTCGTAGGACTGAGGCTGTTGAGGGATGAGCTGAGGGCAGAGTCGGATTCAACAGAATTCGCGAGCGTAGGAATAGATATTTGTGCTGGTGAAGTGTATAGGGTGGTGGTGGGTTCAGGAGTGGCGATTGGGGTTGGAGTGGTAGTTGTAGCACCAGCGGGCGGGTAGGGCCACCAGTAGTCGTAACTCGAAGAGGTAGCCATGAGCTGTCGGGCGTAGAAGTGGTTGACGGCGTTGTAGTGTGCCCGCCGCTTGTGGGCGGGTGTTGTGGGTGACGAGTGGTCTTCCATAGTTTAGCGTGTGTCTAGTTGATGAAACCACTGGGCAAGATGAAGCGCTCGAAGCAAAGGCGACTAGAGCCTGTCGTGTGAAGTCAAAATTCCACCAAAATGACTTGAAAAGCGCCTGGAAGTCAGATAGCTTGAGTGTAGACTGAGAGCCAGGCGCCGAGGCTATCGTCACTGACACCACTTTAGGCGACTCTGCGGGCGCCGGGCGTCGACGAGGAGGACAAGGTTGATCGAGTGACGTCACGCGTCCCCCGGAATCAGATTCATTCTTCCTCACTTTGCGTTACCGACCTGAACAATTCAAGGCTCAGTGTCCTCAGTGTTCACCATCGATTGCGACAACGACAATTCTGCGCCGAAATATCTCATCGTCGACGCATCTAGCTCCTACAAGGCTCCTAGGTGCCATTTTTGACAAACAACTCAGTCCAGTCCAGTGCAACTTCGGGTCGCACAGCCCTCTTGGATTATAAGTTATCCAGCAAGTGGCCCCGCTTTCCAGCGAACCACCATGCCTAGCAACATAGCAATCCTCTTTCTCCTCGTTCTATTCTTCGTATGTCTGTCCGGAAACGGAGTCTACGCGTTTGGCGCGGGTAACATCCCTTCGTACGTTGCTTCTCTTTTCCGATGGCTGCGATCCTCATAGTAATCTCTGCAGATTTGCCTATATGGAGGGCAAGGCTTTCAGACATGGAGATATCGTGCGTGCTTTCCGCATCGTTCGCAATTGCGTTTCACAAAGGGGTTCTGTAGGAAGATATTCTTTCCGAACTAGTCAAGAAAGGAAGCACTGGGGCACTCGTCAGTATGCTCTCTAAAGGCTCCAAGTTCAATGGCTTAGATGTCAAACGGGTATACTTTGGGTATGAAAAATCATCGCGTCTTACCCGTTCCTAACCCTGGTGCATTCTCTAGTAATTGGCTTCGTGATTACAGCCAGGCCGTAGATATTGCCACCCTCAAGAAAGTTCCGGTCCAGGTCAGAAGCAACCACCCACTCTTCCGCTACGGTCATTGAAACCCTTGCCAGACTATAATCAATCTCTGCATGGTCCTCGGCTTCCTTGTACGTCTTCTTCCCGCAATATACAGCACTTTCTCAATAATCTGCCAGGCCCACGGATACGCCACAGTTGAATTCGAGGTCACTCAAGAACGTCTCGGCGTCTATCTTCCTGTATGTACATACAACTCCGATATCAGTGTTCTAAATCTGACATACACAACAAGACCGAACACATCGATAACCCCAAAGGCTATGGTGCTGGTGAGGATCCGCGTCAATATCACCCCAAATTGCGCGGACCGGTCGATGTTGGTACTATTCTGTGCCTTCCAGCGTAAACTAATTCATTTTGCAGCCAAGAGAGCTTGAAGTAGATCCGCGTACAGGAATGAAGAATTATATCGCAAACGGTAATGTCGACGTTTCGCAGCTCGGAGATAACCTCATCGATTGCAATTCATTCAGAGGCCGGTCATTGGGACACTTCCACGGCGCTCGTGCGTCGTACGCTGGAACAATGTATTCACCTCGGACGTCAGTACCGATCAAGTGGTCGCAAGGAAGACGAGTACGAAGCCTTTAGGCTGCTTGGGCAAGCTGTTCGTAACTTCACTTATTTTTCGTGACCTCGCTTTGTTCATGGCCCGCAGCTTCACACTTTGGAAGATTTCTCAGCCCACTCCAATTTCTGTGAACTCGCACTGGTTTCAATGGGTCACAACGAAGTCTTCCTGCATGTGGGTGACCAAGTGCGCATCCAGGCGCCGAACGGAAAATGGGTTGCTCCCCTTATCACCGGTCAGTTTCATTTAGCTCTCCATCGAGATATCCGTTCATTGGAGATCGTAGGAACATTTGGTGGTAGCGACTTTACCCACTCTCTGTTAGGAGGTTTGTCGGTCACTTCTTTCTTCGCCCAATTACTGAATGATCAATCGTGTTTAGAGGCCGGAGACCATCTTGTAAGTAGAGGCAGGTCGATATCGCTGCTGACCCCAACCTAATTGACTTTCCCTTGCAGAGTCAAGCCTCCGTGACCGATCTGAATAAGGAGCTCGACAAAGCGCGTTCGGCTTCTACCCGTTCTGGTCCAGGCTCCAATCCCGGATCGGTCCTACGCGACTTACTGTTCTCGATTCCCGGTGGTTCTGGCTCTGAAATGTCTCGGGAGATGGAGGGCATCGAGCGGATACGCGCTGGACCGTCCCAGGGCGGGAAGCGACCTGAAGATATGACTCCGCAGGAATTACATGGTATTCTTTGGCAGGTTCTTAGTTTCAGGGATTCCAGTGCGTTTGATTTTAACTCAAAGTAAAAGTAACTTTTGTCTGATTCACTGTAGTTGCCAAGAAGATATCGATGACGATTGGTATGCTGGGTATTCCTGTCTGTATGTGCTTTGAATTGAAGCCAATACAGAGAAGATTCCTGGACTCAATTCTCTGATCGAAAAGCTTATGGATTCGATATCGGGTATGTCTGCTGCTATTTGAACTCTTCTCGTGGCTGATTTCTCGTGCAGTCTTCGTCTTGACGACGTTGGAGGTAACACTATCCGAATCTCATGCCGAATTCATGATGTTCATGAACATCGTAGCCGTTCCTGAAGCCTCTTTTAAAGACCGCCACGTCCCAGCTGTCTACAGTCTCGGCCGAGGTCGTCGACAATGCAGATCAATATGAAGTTTTTAATGACCCCCGCGCGGTGAGTTTGCATCCTTGTACTGCTTATTTTACAGCTGAACGATGTCTGCAGTCTGACCCGACGCACTCATTTTTGAGCAAGGATCACTTTGTTCGTTTTCCACGAATCTGTCTCTCAGCACTGCTCATACATTCACAGAATCTCATCCTCAACGAACCTGCTGGCAATATCGCCCAGATTATCGTTGTATGTCCTTGATTCATATGATTTTTCCGAATGCTCTGAGCATATCGTAGAAACACACCGTCAAGCTAGTCGCCAAGGCCTGGGACGATAATTCCGTCAACACCCATCATCTTACTCAAGATGTGCTGTCGTGCTTGTATGGCTCTCCTCCCGAATGCCGCTCGATTTGCTGCTCAACTTCTTCACCAGGTTCCACCCGGATTTCCACAACAACTCGTCGCAGATACAGCGCGAAATGATGCAATATATGCACACTTGGGTCAACGAGTTGGGAGGGAGGAAGCAGACTGTTATACAGCGTCTTACTAAGAATGCGGTGAAGAACCATGAGAACGTGCGCCGTGCCGGGGAGGGAGGGGCACCGGCGGCGGAGGGGACGTTTGCGGCCAATCAGGCGCACCAGTTCCAGCATAATATCGCGGGGTATGCGCAGCAGCATATTCCTGGTGCTTCGACTGCGCAGGCTTTGTTCGGCGGGGGAGGCGGAGGTGGGGGGCGGAGGGAGATGCCTGGTGGTCAGGGATTCCCTGGGGGTGAAGGTCATTCTGGTGGTCAAGGATTCCCCGGGGGTGAAGGGCATGCTGGTGGGTACTACGGAGGAGGGAATCATGATCATGGGCATCATGGGGCATCCGCTCCGTCCTTCCCCGGCGAGCAGTCTTCCTCCTACTATCCACCTTCCGGGCCGCCACCTGGGCCTGGGCATAGCCCGATGCCGCATGGTGGGGGCGGAGGATACAACCCGTCGTACGCTCCACCGTCTGGTCCCCCGCCCTCCTTCCCTGGTTCCGCGCCTTCATTCCCTGGCGGACCTGGTGGGTACGAGACGGCTCCGCCGCCAGGTGGTTATGGAGGAGCAGGGTATCCTGGTGCTGGTGGGCCGGGTCCGGGATTCCCTGGGGCTGCGCCGAGCTTCCCGGGGGCGGACCCGTACTCGTCGCCTCCGGCGCCGCCTCAGTTCCCTGGTGGGCCGCCGGGAGGGCAGGGTGGGTATCCGCCGTATGGGCAAGGACAAGGGCAAGGAGGGTGGTAGAGCGAGGATGATGTGAAACGAAAGAAAGAAAGCATGTATGTGTGTACATCAAACAAACTTGAAGAACTGTTTGTACCATATTACTCGCAGTTGTAGACCGATCCGTATTCTTTATGAAAACCACTGTATTTGTCCTGAGCAGTTTCAAGCGCTGCGACCATGGTGAACGCAGCTGTTGACGATGATAGACATACTTGTTTCGAAGTAAAATTTCCGTTCATTCCAAACAACATGAAGATACATCTGGCGTTCGGGACAATCACCCGGGCGTTGAACTTTCATTGTTCTTGCGCCGCAACTCTGCGACCGCCTTCAAAGCATTAACCTCCAATTCATACAGAGAACCGTCCGCATCCGGCCCAAAATTCCAGCACACCCTACCGCCTAGCGCTTCGACTTTGTTTTCGAGTTCCCAGAGCTCTTGTCCACTCTTATACTCTTCCGGCTCCTGAGTCTTGTCCCTACCCCAACTCCGAGGGCCGACCGTACCAATATGCTCCCACAAGACATTGGGCGCGGTCTCAGGCATAGCTCGGTCGCCGTACACTCTAAAGGTGCAATAAGGAGGTATGTAATCCTGGCTTTTGTTTTTCGCAGCTTCAATCTCCGGTGTCCCACCTATGCGATCGTTGATTTGCGCATTAGGTGTGCGGGAGACGATGTAGGCAAGGGCTTCATTGATAGCGTCGACAGCATGCTGAGTCCTGAAAGCCCAGTGACCGTCAAACCACCATATTTCAGGTGCATATGTGTCGCACAACTCCTTGACCTGAGACACCATGGAGCGTAGATATAACTCGCCGTCTGGCGTCCCTCTGTTGACCTCGTGACGGAACTCCCACCATGAATAATAGAGGCCGAACTTTCTACCCGCACGAAGAGCAGCGGCTTTGAAGTCGCCGACAACGTCTCGATGTGTGTGATAGTCAGTGGTCCAGGTGGGCCATAGGCAGTACCCATCATGGTGTTTTGAGGTCAACAGAACGTATTTGGCGTCGAGCTCTGAGGCAAGCGTCATCCATACGGCAGGGTCCCATTTTTCAGGATGAAATCCACGCTGGAAATCTTGGTACGGGGCATCATTGTAGACCTCATGATGATGTTTCTGCGTCTTCGTTGTTATCTCGTAGTTGGGTGCTGTCGGAATGGGATATTGCAGGAGCCTCCTTTCGTACCATTCTCCGCCGTAGGCGGGAACGGAGTAGAGACCTGCAAGAATTTTCCATGTAGACTGGAAGTCGCGAAACGAAGAGGATGGTGCGCACCCCAATGAAAGATTAAAGAATACATACCAAAAATCTCTTGGGGAAAGCAGTCAATCTAAACCATGAGATCTGACCCGAGTGGTGCTGAGGAGGGCTTGCACCCCACTACGTACCAACTTGAAGACGAATCTAAGGTGTCCAGCGCAAGATCCTGCGATCAGTGGTTCAAATTTTGAAAAGGCAACGACAAGATTGGATGGAGAACGCCGCGATCACATGCTTTCGAATTTTCTCTTCCTTCCCGCCTCTTCGACGATTCCTTGCGTGTCCCAAGGCTTCTCGCATCGCTCACCCTGCTCACATAATGGGGTCACAGAATAATGCTCTGACCCACCATATCGAACAATCGCTGCATAAGTACCTTTCTACGTCGACGCGTCTCCCAAGCGCTTTACCACTGTGGCAACTTGGGAGTAACTTGAGTCCTGACACGATTGAATCTACATCTGGCGAACTTGAATTGCAAGGAGACCGCCGACTCGGAAACCTGCATCTTCTGCATTCGTCTTGAAGATCGCAATCTTTGGGATATCGTTGGCAAACCCTCGCGCGCGCCGTGACTGTGCGGCCAAACTCGGAGTCTATCTATGTATAACATTGAAACCATGGCTAATTCAGCAATGAATACATTCAACGATCCGAAGTCTTTTTGGGCAAGGAGACCAACTCGACAAATGGCTCTCAGTGCAAGGCGTCTCTAGATCTAGTGGCTCTTACACTCGTCAAGGACGTCCATCACAGGATGATAATACACTCACGACTGCCGTGAAGAAATAACTGGGGCCGTACTGTTCACTCCAAACTGTCTCATCGCTCGCGGATCTCAGAACCCCGACCCAGACCTCGTTACCCGCGAACTATGGCCAAGCGCCAAGAAGCCCAGTTTCCTCGTCAGAATCTTACAGAGCGGACGAACTCATAACTAGCAGTTCCGCATACGCCACGTCTTGATTAAGAGATCGGATATTGTAAGAACACCCTCGAATTTTCTTTGGGAGTTATCTTTACTGACTTCTGTTCAGATAGGATGCTTCATGCTCGATGTCAATTGCCCTGTAGATCATGAATAGCTTGATGGTGGAGGTCGGGTTCAAATCGAGAATGAATTAATATCTGGGGAACACTGTTTTGGGTCCGCAAGATTGCTATAGGCGGCGGAACACCTTCGATTGCATTGGCAAAGTCTAAACTCCTGACGGACGCTATAACAAGCCTGAAAAATGCTGCCAGCTTATTCACTCAGCATGGACGATCAACGTGGTCGACGTCTCCAGTCAGGTACCGATTCTTGAGGAGGTTCGTCGTAGCTGCAGGTCTGGATGATCGGATCCCTTGAAAAGATTGTATTTCATTTGCTTTCCTCCCTTCTTCTATACACCAGTACATACATCCTAAACAGAGATCGTAGTGGCATAACTAATGTGTTGCGTCAAGTAAAAATGTGGTTGATTTGGTCGTGAATGGTTGGGGTGGTGGTGGTGGTGGTTATATACACAGAGCGAGGATACGGCGACAGAGTAAGAACAAGCGACGACGAGGGCGACGATAAGTGCGAAGGGGGTACAAGAAGAGCATAGCCAGATGCGTGGTTGCCTTCTGCAAGAGAGGCCGACTGAAGCAATGGAGAACAACACAACGGAAGCGGAGACGAGACAAGACGTGTCATGTCGGCGGCGTGTGGGGTGATGAAATTCGTCCTGCGTGCGCTGTATCCCAAGAAAGGATGAGAATACGCCAAGGACACAGTCAGCTTTTGCAGATTCGATGCCGAATGTATGAAAGATGACTGACGCATCAGCCTCTCCCGCTACATCCCAGACCTATGCTGTGATTGGTGCTGGGTTGAAGGACATGATCTGGTGTCGTTGATCAGACGTATAGTAATCAGTGAAGATGGAGATTCGCACCTCCTCGTAGAGCAGCTCCTTCAACTGCTCGCGACTGATATCGTCCTTGTGTACTACCACCGCCGTTAGTGAATCCGCGGGGCGGGTAACCAGGTTACTCACGGTCGAATTCGAAGAACTCGGGGTCGAGTGGCGGCGCGACAGGCTCATCGTCCGGGTCGTGCTGCAACGGGGATCATCCCCGGTAAGCGAGTGAAACTAAGCGGCGGGGGCCGAGGTGACATACGTATGCTTCCAGATACGGGTGTGCCAGTGCGTCCTCGCATGTTATGCGTTTCTTGGGGTCAAAGGTCTTTTATGCCCGTGTAAGCCAACACGCGGAGGAATAGTGAAGTAAAACGGTACTGACAAGGGTCTTGGTGAGGAAATCAATCGCTAGTGGGTTTGCGTTCGGGAAAAGTGTCGCAAATGGACGCCGTTTCCGGAAGGGCAAAGCACGAATGTAATCGCGAGACCGGCGAGTGGTAATCGCGTAAAATTCGTCGAGCGTCGGCGTACCGAGTACGTCGAGGATGAGCGTCAGCTGGTGGTGGTAGTCGCGTCCCGGGAACAGCGGCTTGCCCGACAACATTTCGGCAAGAATACAGCCCACGGACCACACATCTATAGCCTACGAATCCAATTTTGTTTAGTGCCCAGACAATAAGAAAGAACAATAGCTGTACGAACTTTTGTGTATTGCTTGAAAGTAAGCATAATTTCGGGCGCGCGGTACCACCGTGTAGCCACATATTCGGTCATGAAACCCGTCTCTGTCCCCGACGGCTCTGCGGTCTTGACGGATCGTGCGAGACCAAAGTCGCAGACCTTGAGATCGCAGTTCGCATTGAGGAGGAGATTAGAGGGTTTGAGGTCGCGATGGATAACATCGGCGGAATGGAGCGCCTTAAGAGCGCGCAACGTCTGGTAGATGAAGTACTGTGCGTGGTCGTCGGATAGATCTTGGGTACGAATGACCCGGTGCATGTCCGTCTCCATCAGCTCTTGAATCACTGAAAACATATGGTGAGCCTTGGCAGGGTGACCACCGCTGGCAACGACGCACGATAGACCTCCTTGAAGGCATCTATGGAAGGGGGCTTGATAATGTCGAGAATAGAGATGATCTATGAGACAGAAAAATGAGAACTTGACGAAGGTCGATGAAAAAATATGGCACAACGCACGTTTTCGCTGACACCAGCCTCGGAGAGGAATTTGAGGAGCTTAAGCTCACGGAGAGTGCGAAGACAGAACATAGAGTGCTCAAAGGGCGCGATCTTCTTGATCGCGACCTTGCGCCCACTGGGCCGATGGACGGCGGAGCAGACGATGCCGTATGCACCCTCACCGACGACGTCGAGGACCTGGTATTGGGTGCCGACATTGAAGCGGACCTTTCTGGGGGCGGGGGCTGCGGCGGCGGCAGGCTTCTTTGCTGCGGTCGAGTCTGGCATGAGGGGAAGAAACAAAAGGGCAGAAGGAGAACAAGGGCCATCAAGTACAAGCGATCAGGTATATGTAACAAACGCGCCGCTTTTGGAACAACAAAACGCGCGAAGAATATTGGGTGTAACCTATCGGTAACCTACACTACCTCGTATTTCGCCATGACGATCCCCGTTCTCCTGGGCCAAAATCAGATCCCTATGATCTCTCAAACTGTGAAACAATCCTTTCAAATTCCTGATCATGACGTGTGTTTCAATGATTTTGTGGCCTTCAGATCCGTTTACTCTCTGCCAAATTGCCACAACAGGAGTGCAGGAAATCTAATCTCTGCTTTCTTGACAGTTTCCCGAGTGGCCACAGTCAATAGCGACATTGGCAGCTAAATACATGCGGACTACATGCGCTCATGCTGACCGTTGCACGGTCATCGCGGCTATTGACATCGGACACTTTCTTGAGGCATCTTCGCCGAATAGTAGTACTGGAAGTAATAAGTGGTTTGAGGTTAGCGCGCATGGATCAGAGTTCGCTACCGGACCAGAGACATACCGCGGTGTGTTCGGGGAATAGGCGTCGGGCACCGATGTCAGGTACAATTTAAATCCAAGATGCATGGGAGCTTTTGAGTTTGGAATTTTGATAAAACTTGAAGGTTCAAACGATTCGACGAGTAAGGAACAATGGCCACTGAGAGTTCCGCATTGCTCCAAAATTTGCTGATTCTCGAATGTCGAAACGAACATACGGCTTGGAAAGCTCCACGAAGGCAAGGCGGCACGGTCCGAAGTACATGAATAGACCAGATTGTATGTTGAAACTGCCAATATGCACCGTAGGTCGCCGAGATGAGTTGACTTCTTGTTTGCGCGCCATCTTTTCTTTTCTGGGCCGGTGTCTCAAAGAACGCGGACGGTGGATAACAGAATCGAGAGATTGAGCCACGTCTTTGGTGTACCCGAAGTCGTTTGCGTCTTCAACGACTCGGAGAAGATCGAACAAATATTCTTCGAGGCGCAGATAGTTAGGTCACGCAGCGTGTAGAGAACTCCAGAGTGCCCACGGCTGACGTTGTGCTTGAAATCCAGCAAAGCTGCTTTGAAAGCATCGAAGTATGGACAGAAGCTCGTTGATCACGGCGTCCATCAGTGAGCGCGTTCGCGCTGTAGATCTTCTGTAGATCCACATACGACTTTGGGCAGATATCGCGATGACCGTGAAATTGGAGATAGTCTCGCTGAAGCCTGACGCTGGTCAAACTTGATTCCTGATCTGTTCTTGATGCGGGGGAGTCATCTAAGTACCTTGCGCACGGCTGATCAAACTGCTTGGGGCCGCGTCACCGAACTTGACGTTGTACTCGCCAGGCTCCAGCGACGAGAGCTTGGAAAGAAGGCCGTGAGTGGAGGCGGCGAGAGGCGGCGGAGCAGAAGTTATATATATTGAACAGATTTGAAGCCGCGGACGGAGATGATACGCTTTGATAAGTGCAGAGATGTTGAGTTCGTGGTTGGGCAGATCCTCCGCAAAGCGTCGCTTAGAGTGAGTTGTTTCACCAACTCCCCACGTTCCAAATCTGGCAGAAGCGTGCGGGAGCTGGTCGTTGGTCGAAGTCGGATGAGTATTGACACAGGTTCCCCGATCCGCGTGCTTCCAAATCCCCCGCACCGCTCGAGAGCCTGTTGCTACGGCTAGAATCCTCTCTGCAAAATAGCGAGGAGTGGGATTGGCCATGAGAAGGGGGCTGGGCATTGAAGGAAGGTCAAGCGAATAGCTGCGAAGCGCTGAGGAGAATCGTAGGAAGAGTGTAACGGAGAACAAGCGGAGCTCCGCAGCGAGTCCAGCAGTCTGACTGAAAGTGCTGGAAACATCGCCGAATGAGTCGGGAACCTTGTGAACATGTCAATTCATGGAATGAGATATGATGTGAATTCCGACCAAAGTGATATGGCAGTTGAGCACTATATCGCACCGCAATTGAGTGTCAGCCAAAAATGTGTCGGGGTCGAGCAGTGATCAAGATGGCAAACCGACTCTAGCCAGACAGCTGAACAGTTGAAACATCCCTCGACCACCACCGCGAGATCATGGTGGCGCTAGTGTCCAATTCCAATGAACAAGCGACTCGGTGCTCGGTGGATGAACTGATGGCCAGATTGCCAAGATCCCTATGTCGAAGCATAGACGTCGCCGTGTTTGCGTCAAGGGGCCCGTCAGAGTCTATCAGAAGCAAGTCATTAGTAGGCTCGTTCCAGTGAAATCTGAAGATAGTCGTGTAGATCACTAACAGACCATACCGGAAAGAGCAAAGGGCTTGAAAATTTGCGGAAACCTTTAGGAAGGGTGAAGGAGTCGAGTCAAAGTAACGAAGGTTCAAGAATATGTGGTTTCTCGGCTAGCATCAAAGCCCTACAAACGATTTTTCCAGTTGTCACGGCGGCGAAGAGAAAGCAACCAACATTGAAGGAAGACTGACTCGAACCATCGAGGGCCAAAGATCGGAGCAGACCTCTCGTCACATATTCTTGTTGTTGTATGTGCGCCAGAATCGTGGCTCCGTTTTTGGACGCCGAGATGCAGACCTTGCGAGTGGCGACAAAGAACCAACTCATGCACTCAACGCCGAGGGCGGGTAGTGGCAGGCACGCCAAGAGAACCGGGAGTGTTGTTAGTGGCCGAGGCGCGAAGAAGAGGGTGGCCGAGCCGTCGAGTTTGCACTTTGGGGAGTTGGGCAAAAATTGCCACTCTGCCAGCGGCCTCCTGCGATTGTCCTGTGATCGCCACTACTCAGGTACTTTGTGGGATAACAGAGTTGGGTCATTGCAACTCCTCGATACAAGCTTGTGGGTCCTTTAATTTGTTGGACGCCGAGATGCTAGATTTGCAAAGAAACAACTCATGCCTCTCCGCCCCCCAAACCGGAGTGACAGGCACATCAAGAGAACAAAATGGCGGGGTATTGTTTGTGGCCGGAGTGCGACAACAGGTCATCGGAGAGGTGGCAGTCTAGTTGGCACCTCGAGGCTCGGGGAGGTGGGCAAAATTCAAGTTGCTCTGCCAGCGGCCTCCTACGATTGTCCTGCGATCGCCAATCCTGAGGTACTGTGTGGGTTGACATGTGACAGAGTTGGGTCGTGGTCATTTCTCGGTGCAAGCTCGTGGATGCGGGGAGGGGCGACCGAAAAACTTCCTAATCCGTGAATTGGCGTTGTTTTGCTTGTACTTGTTGATAGCTGTTGTCGGTCACAACTTAACTTTCAACCACTATCTGGCATCTGCCACCTTCCAGACTGCCCGGCTTCGCAAATGACCTGGTCAAATCAGTTCACCGATGCAATAATACCCTTGGACGGACGGATGATTGTCAAGTCGCGAACAATTCTTGGGCCTAAATTTAGGCAGCCTGAGCAGCTGCATTTTTCAAGACGCGCTGCCAAAAATAATGCCCCAGTGGATCAACAGCAATTGCCTGCTCGTGCGCAGGATATGCATACCACTGTTCATAGTTCCAAGTCATGGCCCTTCAAGCTTCAATATCTAGTCAAGGCAGATGCCAAACGTCGATTTCTTTCGGACTCCTTCCTGCGCCGGTGTGCACCTCAAGCGCTGAACGGCCGCTGAACAGCTCGATATTGAACAAGTAGCAATCTCCAATGATTATTATCCAGTGTTGACTCCCGCCCCATCCACTCCTCGCCGCCCAGTGCCTCTTGACTCGAGCTGCTCAACGCTCTTCCTTTGACGTTTTCGACAGATCAATGCTGTCGGCTTCATAGATCCCGCAAAGCGCGCCCGCTCGTCTGTGTCAGTCACCGCTCGCCAGCAGGTGGTCGACCCAGAGACATGGTACATTTCGTCGCAATTGGGTGAGGGATAGGTATATAAGATGGGCGTGAGGCCCGTACTAACACAACATTCACTCTTCCTTCGTTCTGCTTCCCCCACTTTCTTTTGGCTAGTCCACAATCTTTCCAGCACTCCATTCGAATTTCTCGAGTCGCCTTGTTTCTACGTTAAAGGTGATCATGAATCCTTTTCAACGTCGTTCATTCCATCTCTCCTAACTTTCTATCTCGCAGTTACTTCCATACACAGATAATATGTTTGCCAAACTTTCCGCTCTCTTCATCGCCGCCGCGGTTGCTACTGGCGTCGCGGCCGCCCCCACCTACAAGAACAAAGCTCTTGGTATGCAACCTTGTTTGAATACTCACACAGTCATTTAAACGATATGCAGTTGCTCGAGGCCAGTCCTTCGATCACTGGGGTGGATACTCGTCTTTGGACGGATTCGATAATTTCTACGGCTCTGACGACTTTTCCCACTTCCACAACTTCAACCAGGTCGTGGTCAAGCAGGACAGCGAACTTGTTTGCCACACGGAGCAAATCGAGATCATTCAGCAACGCCTGGCCGTTCTTCAGGAGATGGCAAAGAAGTTTGTTGCTCTTTACTCCCTCGGAAAACTTTTAACCAATGTTTGGCTCTCAGGATTATAACGGAACAGGTCTGCGAAGTTGAGACCCAAACAATTGTCTTCCAGCAATACTATGCGTCTCTCGGCGGATTCAGTCACGACCTCACTCGCAGCTCCGGGCGCCATGTTCGTAGGAATCTTCCGTGATTACCTTCAAAGCACTGACGTCCCTTGCATAGGTTGGCTATGACAACTCGATCGTGTCGCACTATGGTATATCTTCCAGAAGTGTCACAATTCTTTACTGAAACCGCACCTCAGGCGACTTCTACAACTTTGACGAGACTTTGAGCACCCACGACTTCGGGTTTTCAGGGCACGATATTGGGTCTAACTACTACGTGCCCTCCAGCAATTGGAATCAGGACTCATCCCCCAGCTCTGTCGGCAGCGCCTACCAAGCCGCGCAGGCTGCTTCCTTCTACTAAGCGCCTGGTTCAAGTGAACCAAGACTGCCCAATGTGGAGACAAATGGACTTTCCTGCTTAGAGAGTTGTTTATAGATGTAGAAGGAGTACTGTATGCATGTCACTGCGGTTAGAAACCCCGCGAATCTTAATTTGCACATCCGCCTGAACTGAAGCGTCAGTGGTCACTACCAAGTTGAATTTGCCACCAAGAACAAGTTTCCCAGACTCAAACGTCGTTGCCAAGCTTGACCATACTGCACGTCTCAAACGCGGTCCACAATCCATGACCTTACCCGCCGCAGTCCTGTCTTATTTCGACCTCTCCCCAGATGCATTCCCGTGGCGAGACTCCCGACCTCAGCAAATTGAGCGACGAAGGGCTGCAATGGGCGATCTCCTGTTGTTCGACATCCTGCTGACGTCGGGCGGTATTCGTGAACCAGACACGCTCTATCCTCCCGTGGATGTTCCAGCCTTCCACAGACTCTTCGAAGCGATTCAAAATTCGGCATATGACGCGTTGAAACGGGATTGTCTTGTGTATTTCTTATTGAAATGGTATCAAGACGGACGGGAAGAGAGGTACAAGCAGGACAAATGCATCCCACCGCAATTCGCGTCTCTTTCGGGTGAGTGTGATGCTTCATGTGGCTCGGCGAATTCACCACAACCTTTCAGACGCGTATTGGCACCTGGACGCTGGGATCAATATTCCGGTGCGTGTATTGAGCAGTGTTTTTGCCGCTTCGCCATTGAATAACCTTCCAGTATGCGGTCTCTATTCTTTCGGACGCTCGACTTGTGACAGATTACGCCTCCAAAATTCTTCAAGCTATCTCGCTTTCTCCCAATTCAATGCCACTTGTTCTCAAATACGTCCGCACTGCGAAGCCTCTCCTCACGGAACCGGACGACATCGATATATACACTATTGCCCTCGCGGAATCGAGCCTGTCGGGAGCGTGGGCGTTCCAACGTACCTTCAATGAGCTGAACGAGACACGCCCTAGACTACTCCGTAAAATTCTGGATTGGTGCTTCACTTGTGCGTGCTGTTGTTTCAACTTTTCGCTCCTTCAGACGACCATTGACAACTTTCTTGGGTTTTAGCTCCTCCGCGTCGCGATGCGCTTATACAACTACTTGGAATTGCGTTCACATCGTATGAGCAGAATCTCATCCAGTCATATGCAACGCCTCCTTCGAATCTGCCTGTTGCCGGCGTCGCGATTCTCCAGAATCTGCTATGCGTGCGGCTGATACAGACTGGGAAGTACGCGGACGCCATTAAATTGGACAGGCAGTTCTCGTCTGCTTCTGCAGGGAAGCTGGGACCGCAGACGGAGCGAACCAAGATGGTGCAGGACCTCTATGCGGCCCTGCCCCTTGCAGAACGTTCTGTTTTAGACTTGGAGCTAGAGAATCCTTCTCCTCAAGAGGCGACGACGAGTGGGATGGTCATGTCTGAAAGCAGTGGCCACATCAGGGATCGGGATCTGGGCATGTCATGGGAGGCTATTCATCCTCAACCACCCGCCATAGTCCCGTCGCTCCCTAGCGCGTTCACTCCGTCCGCTTCGTCCTCTGGTCTGAAGGGAACCAAAGCTAATGGCCTTTCTAAATTCGGTGGTTTCGGTGCTAGTGTCGGTACACCAGTGGCGAGCGCTTTTTTACCTCTTGCTTTCAACAATTCACCATCCTCGCATGCTCCCGCCCCCATTATTCCGGTTCAAAATGCCCCCAGGGGCAGCCCGTTCGCAAATCTCCCTTCGTCATCCGCCCGACAATCTTTGAATGGCTCCACAAATGCCTTTTCCTCCCTGTCCCAATCCACCAGCCGCTTTGCGGCGTCGCCAGCCTCATCTCAATTTGGCTCGAAATCCCTTTTTGATTCTGCTAACAAAAAGCAAAATGCGTTCTACCACCCGCCCCCCACTTCAGTTCCCCCTCCCTTTCCAGGATTCAACGAAGTCGCTGCTGCGGGCAGTAGCCGCGTTTCGGAAGACCGGGACGTCGAAATGGAATTGGGAGAGGAACATGAACAGGAGGCTGGTCGCGAAAACGATGAGTCGGCGGAAGACGAGGGGCTGGCGCATTCGGTGTTTGGAGGTAGACCTGTTCGGTCTTCTAAACGGACCGGTTCAAGAGCCAAGAAGGCGCAAGCGGAGGCCAAAAAAGCGCCTCCCGGTGCCTTCGATATTGGGGAGGAGCAAGAAGTGGATGTTCCAGAGACCAATCTTCCCCCACCGGAAACGTCACGGAAAACACGCAGTTCGATTGCGACGAAAAGCAGCGCTAAGGCTGCCAAACCTAGTAAAGGTCCGACCACTCGGACGAGAGGGCGTGCAAAGGAGGAGCAGGAATTGAGTCGGAGTTTGCCGGGCTCGCTTATGGATTCGGAGGATGGATCTGCAGACGAAGCGGATGATGAGGAGGGAGATAGGCTGGCCCCGTTACCCCCGTCACATGCAAAAGTAGCGACTGAAGGGGCGCAAACTCGCAGAAGATCTTCGCGCCTGAGCTCTGTGAGTAGTGAAGAGGGCCGAACTGAGAAAGAAAAGCCGCCTGGAAAGACGAAGGCGACTACTGGGACAGGGAGAAAGCGACGAACTTGATTGGTCTCTCAGTGTACCTGGGGCTTATTTAGGGTAGATATTTATAGAAGTAATCGTCTGCCTGACCGTAAAGATTTATTTTCTGATAGATTGGACGACTGGCTGGATCTTCCCAGAAAATTTCCTAATTGGGGCACTTGGCGGTGAGGCCATTGCTTCGCATGGCTGTACGAATCCGCTCCGATTTGATCCGTTCAGATGCGAGAGTTCCATAGTACTCAATATGCGTAGCGCGATTGAACCCATTCCTCGTCTTCTTTTTGTTGTCATTTATAAGCTAAGGGCCCCAACTCACAAGACTTAACAAAAAAGCTTTTTGTCTTTTTTGTCGTTTTGCATGACGCCGCTTCCTAACCGACTTCATGATATTCACGAACAGAAAACCCCCGGGAAGGGGAGCTCGAAACCCTCCGTCGAGTGGCACGGAGAATGGAGACAATCGCGTGCTATGCCAAATTGATGAGTAGATCTAACTATTCGCACCAATGTCGAGTCTCGTCTTTCGACGTAGCTCAATGAACCCGAACGCATGGATGCATCTTTTGCTCACCTCTTTCTCCTGCATGAGATCGAGCCTGATAGTGGTGTACACAGATCCAACTCTCCACCTCCACACATGTAGACACAGCCTTAACTGAACGAAATCAAGATGAGTGCTCCGCTCCTGTATATGAAAAAGCGGTTGCGTGTTTGCACAGACAAGGAGTCGGTGATAAGAGGAACAGCAAGGTAGGTGGGAGCGATGAGAACACGGGGAGGTGGACGTGCGAAGAAGGTGATGCCGAGCGAGGGTGGGAGGAGAAGGGGAGCAGGGAACGGATATGTAGCAGGCGAAGAGGGCATCGATTGGAGTGGCGGGTGAGCAGGGGATCTGAGTGCGAATAATAGAGGCGAGATGATGGAGCAACATTAGAGAAACAGGGTGCGGTAAGTAGACAGACAACCACGGAGTAGGGAGGTAGGTGGAAGTAAACCGAGGGTACTGGTGAATAAGGTGTGAGAAAGAAACGAAGAGGAATGTCGTAGACCATGGTAGGTAGGAAGGCAGGCAGGTAGATGGAATAGGTGGAGGAGGAGTATGTACCGTACGGAGGGCGCTGAGCGGATTTGGTAGGTTAATGTCGCGACATGGTGGGAAGCGGGAAGGGGCATATGAGGCAGCCGGCGGTGGTGTGCAGGATAAGTAGTAATTACCATACACACGTTCATGCAAATCCGGGGCAACGGGAGAGTGGAGATGGAGGAGCTTCGTATCGACATACGCAAGCGTGCTGTAAATGAGGATAATCAGAGGATTACTGCCGTGAAATTCGAGGCACTAGGAACATACCTGTCGGGCTGCCGCTATCTCCCCAACGCATGAAAGTTCGCTGTCACTAAGGAAAGCATCGCCCACCATGGTCGAAGCCGTGATGTTTGGGACCCGGAGAAACGTCCGTTTCCATGCTCCACGCTATCCAGGCAACAGTCAAAGCCCTTTGAGAGGCCGGTGACCGTTCGCGGACCCCTGGTGAACTAACCGCAGCTGGTGCGAGCTTGCGGACCATAGCGAGAACGGTAACGAGTGAACATGCGGCCAACGTGAAGGTTACCGTCAAAACTTTAAATCAGCTGTACCAAGGAGAGTCGAGTTGGTAGCTTCGGATAGCGATGTCAGTACAAAGCTGTCGGCACAGAGGCAGAAGTACGTACCGGGACGCTGCGGAAAAGCTGGACAAAGCAGTTTTTTAAAACTCTCTGAACGTGCCAGTCCGTGCATCAACTTCCGATTCCCAAAGTTTCCACCGACTCGAGCGGCGTGTATCGCTAGCACCTGGAGAATCAAACCCAGCAAACTTTCGAGGGCTCCAAATTCGCCTCAATTTACCCACAGACGAGAGAATCGCTCAAGGCTTGGGAGATTAACCAAAACATTCGACCGCAGCGGACCGCTTGGAAAAACTGAGTTCTTACCATTGCAGTAAACGATTCTTTGCACGTACCGGATGCGAATTAGGCGGGCGGTGGGTGTAAACTCAATAAATGGAGACCATGTAGTTGGAAGCGGCATAAGTCCTGCTATATTCAATCCTCTCCGAGTCAGAGCTAGCCTTGAATTCGAGACCAGGGATTGTGATTCAGGTGACGCAGATTACACTCCTTCATGGCAATATTCTGATCGGGTGTCCAACTATAGACAGCGTCGACCACGACTTGGTCCAATGGGCTGGTTATCGTCAAGCTTGCGGCTGGCTCGTAGCAGGCGAGGGCGGTGGGAAAGCAGCGATTTGATCTCAACGCGACCATGTGACATTATAACGTGTATCAATTTATTTGAGCCTTTGCAGGCCTTTGCGACTTTGCGACACGGGGTAACACACACGTTTCAATAAGAGATTGCCTCATTGCCACGAGTGTGCCAGATATAACCAATTTCCGGAGCAGTGTTCCGGTGGTAAGCCTTTCATTTGTTCTCTTGATTTGGGTCGTTCGCCTCCGAGTCCTCTCTATTTCCCCTCCTCTCAAATTCCTTCCCTTGCCATCCCGCTCAACTTAACAGCTCAGCGCTGTTTCTTCGTCCCCATATCAAGGTACGCTTATTCTTCTTATCGTTTCTTTGTTTCACGCTCACTGAGTCTTATCTCAGAACTGAATAGAAACAGATTCATTCATTCGTTCATTCAAGCTAGATACCGAGCATACAAACTTGTATCACTTGGTTTACCTCTTTTTGAAAACCTCTGCCCCCCCGCAGCTGCGCGCGAACGTGAAAGACGCGGCGCCGCCGAATCTGGAAATGAGAAAATAAGGTGAGTTTGAGTCCAATTCTGTTGTCGATTCACGAGAAGCACTTACCATTTTCGATGCAGCGCGCGCGAGTTCGGCGAAATTGACGCCGTTGGGGTGCGAAGCGGGGTGGCGGAATTCGGGCTGGACGCGGGTGTGGGTGCGGAGAGAAGTGTCGAGGCGATACCGTGTTGAGCGCGGGGTGAGAAGGATGAGGTGGCGATGCGGCGACGGCGCTGACGCGATACCTGGAAACGGGAAAAAAGGTAAGCTCGATTTCGTCATTTTGAAATGAGAAACTTACGACTTTTTGAGGCAGCGTCGGCGGGCTTCGGCGAAATCGACGCCGTCAGGGTGCGGAGTGAGCGCAGGTCTGCGCGGGTGCGGAGAGGTGGGGAAGGTGAATTGAGAAGTGTCGAGCGCGGGGTGAGGAGAAAGGGTGAGGTGGGGCGTCGGCGGAATTCCTGGAAAGATAAGGTGAGCTTGACTTCAATTACGAGATGGTGAGACGAGAAACTTGCGAGTTTTTTAGGCAGCGTAGGCGCGTTACGGCGAAATCAGCGCTGTCGGGGTGCGGAGTCGTGGGATTCGGGTGAGGCGCAGGTGCGGAGAGGCGTCGTCATCGCTATCGGTACCTTTCGCGCTGAAACGGTGCGTGTAGGTGTAGGCGTGAAATATACCGAAATATAAAATCACTAAATCTAATCCAATACGACGTGTGTGTGTGTGTGTGTTCGGGGTGGCGGGAGCACGTATCGTCCCTCAGAATACTTGTGCAAGCTTCAATCAATCAAGGTCGCTACGTTTGAGCGGGACGAACTACTAGATTGTCTAGCGAGAACGTAGCGGGCAAAACGATTCGCAGCGGGAGAAGCGAAGAGTCACTCTTTCTGAGACTTCGAAATGAGAAATTCTGAGTCTAGCGGGGAGGGTCTCCGTGCCAATAGAAAAGCGTCGCCCGGTAGTGGATCGTCAACCGGGAAGAAGCTTTCTGGATGACAACCGGCGGGCAGAAGGCGCGGCTCAGCGGGACGGGGTTCTTATTCAACTGGCGCGGCTCTGGCAAGGAGCGGGGCTCTTACGTCGATGGCGCGGACACTAACAGTGGCCGGGGCACTTACACCACTGCGCGGCGGCGAGCTCGAACGGGGGTCTTTGAATACCGCGGAACGGCAGGGCACACGGGGCGTCGACGGCGCGGAATCAAGCACGAACGGGGGTCTTGGTTATACCGCGGAACTGCAAGAGACGGGGCCTCGTATTTCAGGAGGGCGCGGGCTCAAAGGCTGGCGGGGCTCTCAAAGTTCTGGCGGCTCGGTATGCCACAAGTCTTTCCGTATCACTCGAGTCTCTCTCAGATATCAAGTCTAGTCTCTTTCAAAGCTTCAATTCAAATTCTAGAGTCCGCTACAAACTGCCCTTGTCTACGGGTAGGTAATTGACTGAGTAACCAAAAGTACAGCGGGAGATTAAATACATGCAGCGGGAACAGAAACAACCAAATAAAATCATGATGAGAGAGTGTCCAAGTTTGATGCCGCGCCCACTGGGAACCAATGGTATATTCAGGATTGCGAGTCGTGAGTGAAAAGACTGCCTCCCGGAGAAAGTCCATGCGGGCGGGTGGGTATTGCGCCTTATTGCAGTGCAATGGCGTGCTGGTTGCCATGTCTTCAAGGAGAGACACGAAATATCTTCTTCATAATGGCTGCTTGCCGCTGGTCGAGTGAAGGCCAAGGTCGCCTCCCGCCATCCGTGCTGGTGGCGGCTTGAGTGCGGTCAAGTTCTTCTGAGTTCTTCTGTTATCAGGAAAGAGGCTCCCGCTTGAAGCAGGGCAAGCCGATATAATCCAAGGGTTCGCCACTCGCCGGGAGACTCCCCGATATCAACGGTATTTGACACCGGCATCGTCGGTTGATCTTCCCGCTAGTGAGCCCGAGGCAGCCGATGCTCCCCGTCTGGTCCAGTCCGCTCGCCGGCCCTAGTCGGGTCCTCGGTGATAAGCCCGCTGCTCGTGTAAGATCAAGTCTTCCTTGATCTGGCCCTCCCGTGAGGTCTTGTTTGACCCGCCTAAGGTGATGTTCCCGGCGGCATGTCCCCGCCGGTACTAATGAGTCCGTCTGTCCGTCTGTCTGATTCGTCGATGGTGGTTCGGCGGGTTAGCGCCTAACATCGGGGTTTTGGTAATTCCTCTTGGTGGCCTCCGGCACCTTAAGGCAACGGTTTCCCGCTACGCTCTCGGCCCAACAGTAGTAGTAGTTGAAGTCAGAGTCCCGCTCCCATGTTTAGGGAGACGTCGCTAAGCTCCCGCTACCAGATGATGATGTCCCGCTGGCTTATCGGCCATCCTAAGCAATAAGATACTGCCCCCGAGGTAGAGTATATCTTCTGTAATCCTAGCCTCACTTCCTCCCGCTGATAGGTACAGAAATCGACAAATTTCTGTGGTTTCATGCGTAGCCGCTGAGCGGCCCTATCATCTCCCCCTTTCTAGATTTCAACTCTCCCGAGTTGACGGTTGGTGTACCGCCCGCTGAGCGACTTGTCACCTTTCAGAGGAAGGGGACTTCAAGACAATCTAGTCTTGGAACGATTTTGATAAACGCTGGCGGCCCGCCAGCGAGGCCCGACGATCCCGCCAGTTCCCTTCTGTATTCCATTCCAGAATCAGCCCTCAGGCCTTCCCGAAACTCTCTTTCGACCTATTTTTAGTCCGACCCTGCAAGGCCATTCAATTCGAACCTTATCCTTAGCCGCGGCGCTCGGACTCAGTCAATCGTCATCGGGAATGTATTGACTTCCCGATTGGGAAGTACATCAGCTTCTTTTCATTATATCCAAACTTTATCGTTGTAGGTCCCTGCTTCCACCTTTCTAGGCCCGCAGCCGCAGCCTGACTCAGATTTTTCGCTCTCACGGCGGCGCTTCTCCATTCAAATGTTTTTCTCTGAGTTTTTCAGAGAATCCCATCAAGAATTTCGAGCTCCGCCGCTCGACGTATAAAAGAGCTGGAGGTTTTGGCGAGGTTCCCATCAAACTTTCCTCTTTTTCATCCTGTTTTCTTCTATCTTTAGCTTCTTTTACCCCAAGCCCGCCAACACATTGACGTGAGTCCTTCCCGCCTGTCGTCTTGGAGTTTTTTCTGAGTTTTCCGGGATCATGTTGGATGTTTCACACCCAGCATGACCTCCGCTGCCGCCCCAGCTCCCGCCAAGGATTGGTATGCGTCCCTCCGTCGCCTCTCGAGCGACGAGTTCCGCGACCTCAAGCAGATCGCCATCCCCGCCGTGGCCAAGCAGCAAGACGCCGACAATCTTCTCCGATTCCTTCAGAACGTCCGTGTTATTGTGGTAGGTTCCCGCTGCTGCTAGTCGGCGGCGGCTTCCCCTGACCGTCCCTTTATTTTAGACAGCCTCACGGGCCAAGCTGGGCGACCTTCGTGGCTGCCCGCCATGGCTGATCGCCCTCCACTACTCCCTTCGAATCGCCGTGAACCTCGCCGACCCGGGTCAAGACTACCCAAACCTGAGGGAGATGTTGTTGACCAAGTCGGAGATCGTTCACTTCGGTTGCCCGGTGAGTACACCGTTTCTTTCCTTTCTAGTTCATGGCGAACCCATCTGCTCGCCGCCGTAGCCCCACTATTTGCGCGACTTCACAGAAATCACTGCGTCGAAGCCGCTGCCTCCTCTTCCACCGGCCGCCCCGCCAGCAGCGCCCCCTAAAACTCCCAAGGTTAAGCCAGTGTCTGACCACCCAGCGGGCTCCAAGGCCCAGAAACCAGCCCAACCCGGCTCCTCTGCGTCCACGAAGTCCACCAAGGTACGCCGAGTATGCCGATCCACTACCGCGCCTGGGCTGACTTGTTCTGTTTCTTTCAGAGTGGCGGCGGGCCTCGTTACGGTCCCGTCCCCAAGGAAGTGCCCCAGGTCGTTATCATCAAGCCGGCGCCCGCGAGTGGCTCAAAGCGCAAGGAGCCCGACACCCCCGCTGAGGACGAGGAGCCTAAAGGCAAAAAGACGAAGGTACGCCAGTGAACTCCTTCGTTTCTCGACTTAGGCCCTTTTTATAGCCCGCCAAGGCACCGGCATCGGAAGGTATCTTTAATATCTATCAGTTCCTCTGCGAACATAACGAACGCGCCCGCTCAGGCCACGACTCCGACATCGAGGTGATCGAGACCAAGGATGCTCCTAAGGCCCCGGTAGCGGGTCCTAGCCGCAAAGGTATTTCCTTTTCTTTCGCACTCTTTCTTTTAGATTTTCTTATTTCTTTGACAACAGCCGTTCCCGCTCCCAAAATCATCAAGGCCGGCGCGAAGGCGCCACTCCCTGTCTCTGCTTCAGTCGCGGTCAAGGACGTGTCGGAGGCCATGCTCATCCAGAGCATCCTCCGCTCGGAGGATATCGTCCCCGTCAAGACCAAGATAAGTCCTCTCTTTTGAACTCCTCTCGTAGCGGCCACCCTGACCTCCTTGCTTACAGCGGGATTGCGCATAGCCAGACCTTGAACGCTCGTTCTCACCCCCGCCGCAACCGTTTGCCCGAAGAGGTCGGCTTCCTTCAACCCAACAAGGGCGTGCTGCACCAATTCCTCAGCATGCTCCCGGCGACGGTTCGCGAAGACCTCCCCTTCGACGAGGAGACCAACCGCTACATCATCTCGGACGACTGGATCCGCCAGATGCTGAAGTTGTCGCGCCCTCAGGTAAGTCCCTTCTGGCCGCCTTTCGGCTTTACTTGATTTACGGGTTTCCCCAGGTCGGCCCCCGGTGCACCAACTGCCTCAGCTTCGGCAGCTCCTGCGTTATCGAGGGCACTCCCGCCATGTGCCGCGGCTGCCGACAGAAGAAGACAACCAACAGCTGCTCGCTGCTCATGAGCGGTGAGGTTCTGGGTGCGTTGGGCCCGGAGGTCCTTCGCTACGCTGACATGTCCAACGCGGGTAAGCTCGTTTTTAAACTTTCTTAATTCCCGCCGGGTCTCGTCTAACTTTTCTTTCAAATTTTAGGCTGGAAGGAGAAAATGGAGAACGCGATGGCCCTCGGGCGCGTTGCCGCCGACGCCAATACCGCCGCCATTCGTGCCAACTCGGAGTACCAGTACGGTCTCCTCCAGCTCTTGCTGGTGATCCTCAAGACCCGCCGCTCGCTGACTTACGAGGAATTCTTGGATCGGTTCGAAGGGGAGGATGAGGCTGAGTGCGACTTCCTCTTGGAAGTCACCCTCAAGTTGGCGATGGCTCAGTCGCTGACCGCCGACTCTGACCTTCACCGTGGTTGGGTTTGGCACGCGGTCTCTTACGATGACCTTCGCTCCCCGCTGCCGGCTCCCTTCCAGTCCGCCTGGGATTTCTATAAAGCCGTCGACAACCGCGAGCTCAACGACCACTACGGCTTTTTCCTCATCCCCGCCCTTGCCGACAAAGAGGGCAAGGCGCAGTGGGTCGAAGTTAAGGTGGGTTCCACCGTTTCCAATTCTTTCTATTTCTAATTCGTTGATACCCGCCAGGCCGACGACTGCCTCGAAGTCCTTTTGGACGACAAGAAGTTGCCAGCGGGCGTGTCTGACGTGAAATTGCGCAACCGCCTCGCCAGCGAACTTCAGCAGTTCGAAGGCCTCGCAGTTCCCGAGAAGACAGCCGACGGGCGGCCCCACCCCTTCAAAGTCCTTCGCGACACACCCGGGTTCTTGGGCAAACTCAAGAAGCTCGGCAAGGTGACCGATATTCCCGACGTCGCCGAGCCAAAGCCCGCTCCCGCCAAGAAGAAGTCTCGCAAGAGCAAGAAGGCGCCGACCAGTAAGCCCACCGTCGAGTCTGACGGGGAGTACGAGCCGCCAGTCGAGGCTCCCGCTCCCAAGACTCCCACTGCCGCTTCCGAGGCCGAGGAGGAGGACGAAGACTCCGAAGAGTCGACCGACCGTAAGTGGTTTTAACATTTATCTTTCTTTTAATCACTTATTTCTTTCTCTAGCCGAAGACCGCTTCCCGCCTGCCCCTGCAATGTCTGCCAAGCGGGCGGGCAAGCAGCGTGCCGCGACTCCAGTCGACAGCGCGGGGGAGGAGGAGGCAGACGCGGACGCGGCCGGTGAGGTCGACGACGACATGGCCCCCAGCACCTGGGGAATGCCGCCGCCCCCGTTCGATGGCGCGGCGTCTTGAAGGTATGTCCCCACCTGATCTCTCTCTCCCATCTCTCTGACTACTTCACAGCTTGTCGGCGGCCACTGTCTTCGGCCGGGCGGGGGAGGTAAGTCTCCCCCTTTCTTAAATTCTTTCTCTTCAATTTCTGACAAGAAGTCCCGTTCCTGCCAGGAGATTGTTTCATCGCGGGGGCCGAGCGGCCCCCTAAAATTTTTATTCGCTAAACGTATCGCAGGGTCCGGGTCCCTTCAACCCGATTGCAAAATGTCTTGTGCGCGCGGTGCAGCCTGGCAGAACATTCGGTTCTGCCCGCTGCACCTTTCAAAAATAAAATTATTCCTTCCATAGTAGTACAGCAGCTTGTGCCGGCCAAAGAGCCGATGAATAAAAGCTTTGATTACCGCTGCTCCCCTTTGTGTGAAATCTCTAAGTTCCTTTAAGTTCCTAAGTCAAGTTCCCGCCACGAGCTCCCTTAAGTATTGAGTTAAGAGTTCAAGTTGGGGAATCTCGACCAAGTACCACACCCGTCGGCTGAATACGACTTAGAGAGCGGGTTGAACCTTGAACGTCAAGTTTTTCAACATGCCGAGCGGCATCGACGCTTATCACCGTGCTTCATCAGTTAGCGGGGATCGCCCGCGGCTTCTCTTCTAGCTGCCAGCGGCTGTCCTCGGACTCCACCGGGTGTCTAGTTCCTCATTTCTCCCGCTGGTCTTGTAAGAGTGATAACGTAGAGTAGGACTGGCCCGGCGGCCCGAGCTGCCCGCTACCGTACTTGTAGTTGATAGGGGTAGACAGCCAATCAAATTCTTCTTTCTTTTACACTGCCATGCCCCAGACTGTAGGGGAAGTCTTAATCGACTATCATTTCTTCCCGGCGGTCAGTCGAGACTTCGTGCGCAAGATCTATACTGTGGTAGGCTTCCTCAACGCATTTCTGCGCCAAGTCCAACCAACCGCCAGCCGAATCTCGTCTGCACGCCTTGTAGTGACGCCGGCGAAGATTGTGAATTTCTCCACTGGGGTTCGAAGTGCACCCGGTGCCGGGAGGCGAAGGTCCCCAAGTGTCTGTTCACCGGGGTGGATTGGTTCAAGTTTACCTATCCATCTTCGACCTTTCCGACACTTTTTATCTATCGCAGCGGTAAGTCCAGCCGCTCTTCAAATTCTCGTCTTTCTTATTCTATTCAGGCGGCACTTTATACGACCTTGCATTCCTCGAACTCTGGTACCACCTACGCCTCGGCGGCTTAAGCCCCGATATGTTCATAGGCTCGGTGGACGGTGAGCCTGCTGACTTTTTACGTCGGCGGGAGGAATTTGCCGGCGACCTTCGTGACTGGGACGTTGCTCACGACCTGTCTCACGCCGCTCACTCCAGCCGGCGGCTGTATTTCTACAACATCCTGTCTCGAGTTTTACGCGAGTGGCGCGCTCAGGACCGTTCGATCCATGCCCAATGCGACGTTGACGCAGCTATCTCTCTTCATGATATCAGGCGACGGGACGCTCAAGTTCCGACCCTTGTGCCCTTGACCCAAGGCACGCGCCGCCAGACCTTCGAGCGATAATTCGGACTAGTAACTTTTCCCCGTTAGGGTCAAATAAATCTCTTTGCCCGGCTGCAAGCCGTTATCGTGATGTCTGATTCCACCTGAGCTTTTGGTCCGGCAGCCGGGGGTACTCACCCGTCGGCTATAGATTTTACTTATAGCGGCCGGTGCCCAGTGAGTTCTTCGAGCGATGCCCGCCTTTTCTTTGGCAGCGACTTTCTACTCAGAACGCTTTAGGAGCTTCACCGGTCCCTCAGAGTACCAGCTCGTACTTCAAGCTCAGTTTGTGGGTCTTTCATTCTTTCTCAGTGCTCTCCCGCTGACGGGTGCCTCCTCTTAGCCGGAGTACGAATGCCAGTGCTGCCTCAAGAACTACCGCCATTGCATCTGGATTCAGTGGGGTGAAGCCTGCCTCAGCTGCATGTTCATAGGTCGCGCCGCCTTGTGCTGCTACACTAAGAAGTCCGTCTGGCAGGCCGAGAACAGCCGTCGTCGCGACACTCTTCTAGCCTCTCAGCCAGGCAAGTCTGCTTTCTCTCTTTCTACCTCTCGGCGGGGCCTTAGTGGATTTTAGCTCCCTCCGCCGGGCGGATCGCTCAGTTTGACTGGTACGCCAGGGCTGCCGCTGCCCGATTCGACGAGAAGTTGTACATTGATGTGCGTACTTGCACCATCCTCGCCGCCAGGTCCATGCTCGGCACCCTTGGGTTTGGCCAGCTACGCTTCTTGTATCGGCTGTGGTTTGACGCGAAGGGGGCGGGCATGCGAAAGGAAATTGTAGATCTCCTCCGGGATAGGTTAGACGCTGTAGCTCTCCAGTCCGGCGCAAGGCTCCCGCCCGTTATGTTCATCGGGCCGTAAGCGTAGTAGGAAATATATTCCCACTGTCAAACGAACTTGCATCTTTAAAACTCTGTTTCAAGCTGCCCGATTAGGAAGGCTTCTTAGAGACCAAAGCTTCCTCGTGTTTTTCGCTCAGCGGGAGCTCAGCACCTCGTTGGATATTCCACATGTATTGCGGATCTTCCGGGAGCGTCGGGTGCAATGAGTCCCACTGTCGATCTCTATGTTTTTGGGTCTCCCGCCAGGTCTCAGAGGGGTATTTAAGCTGGCGGGAAGGTCCCATTTGCTTCAGTCGTCTACTCATGTCTTTGCTGGAAAATCCACTCTTTCCAAATGACCCCGTCGGCCCGCTCAGGGAGTACTATGTACGTTCCTGAACATTTTGCCTCGGGTAATTCCTCATCATTCGGCAGCCTGGCCGGGTATGCTCTGCGTGCCTCAACGCCCGTTCTCATTGCGAGTTTACTGAGTGGGGAGCACCGTGTACCCGCTGTTTCTTGCTGAAGCACAACTGCTCGTACACTCAGACCGCTGAGCTGGCCGATGAAATAGCTGCCCGCCGGCACCGTTTCAAAGAGGGTCCCGATCGTAAGTGACGACTTCTTTCTTATCTGTTGCGCCACAACTGATCCCCCGCTCGCTTCTAGCGGCTACGAAGGAACAGCTTGCTGCTTGGGACGTCGTTCACGAGGGGACCCTGGCGCAGTTCCCATTCTGGCAACAATACCATGCTGTAATCGTTGGTCGAAACGTCGCAGAGGCAACCCAACGGCTGTCTTTTTACTTCGAGGCCCGCCAGGTTTTCCATCTTCTGCAAGAGGCCAAAACGGCTAATCTCCCGGCTGCGTATGTTGCTGTTATCCGCGAGCGGTTAGACGTTCTCGCAAATAATCTTTTCCTGGAACTTCCGGCTAGGATGCGGGCAGTGTAGATACAGGCACATGTACTTTCGGATAGTTCGTTCCGATAACACACGCTCCCGCCCCATGTGAGGCCTTGGAAACATTTATTTCTTGGTAAAGATGTGCCCGCTGCCCTCAAATGACGTGCTAGGTGACCCACCTCTCCCCCTTTCAGAAATCTCAACTGTCCTCAGTTGATCGATCAGAGGAAATTCAGGTCCCCCGGCAGCAAATTTTCGTGCCACGGAACGATCGGGCGCGTTTGAAATAATTTTCTGCGCCACCGGCGGGTGCATCTACCATAAATGGTAATCCAAGTTCGGCCGTTGTCCAAATTTCGTCCCAATTATCCTTACGGCGTTACATTACGGCCGCTCGAGTATAAGAAGCAGCGGGCGAACGGGTATACTCCCCAGCCTCGTCTACTGTCTTTACTCTGCTTCCTTCAAAAATGTCTCAAAACGATTACAACACCGTCAAAGCCGATTTCCTCAAGGCTATGGACGTTGCCGCCAACCTCGTCAAGTATTCGCCGCCTGAGTCTCGTAAAAACCAGCTCAAGGACGTTGCCGAGATTCTCGTAAGAGCCGCCGGCTACTTTGACCAGCCTTGTTTCGTTAACATTATTCTTTCGTTCGTAGGCACGCCTTCCCCCGCTCATGCCTTTCATCTTGGAAGACAAGAGCGCGGTTCTTCGTGAGGCAATCTTCACTTCGCGTGAATATTACCACACCTTGTACGACCCGGATGGTAAACGGACGTGTCCTTCCCCGCTGGGTACGATGCCCTGCGGCGGATCACCAAGGCCATTCACGAAGACCGTTCCAAGAAGGCGATCCCGCCCGTCTCCACCGTTTCTTCTTCCAAGGGGACCCGGGTCGGTTTCACTAACTTTCATTGCCGTGCTCACCATTGACTCATCATCATCCCCCGCTAGAAGAGTACTCGCGGGCGGTCTCAGGGTGAACCCGAGTCTGAGGACGAGGACGAAGGCACCGTTCGTGCTCCATCGCCCGCTCTCACCACCATTGGTGCTGACGAGGTTCGTTCTTTCATTCAACAGCTGGCCTGTGTTGAGCTGACGATTGACACTTCTATCATCGCCGTTGGGTGTTTGTTCACCCAGATGCTCGTTGACGATGAGCATGTCCCTGCTCCCAAGGCTCCCCCTACCGGTCCCAAGGCTAAGTCAGCCCTGGCGGGCAAGAAGGGTGTGCGCGCTGTAAGTCGCCCGTTATTTCTGCTTTTCAATTTCATTCATTCATTTTATTCTTTCAGCATAGCCCGGCCCCCGCTAAGAAGGGCAAGGGTAACAAGCGCGCCCGCATCGACAGCGTCCCGTTCCACGAGGACTCTTTCCTCACCCACGGTGAGTTTCCCGTTCACTGTCAGTGATTCCTCCCGCTGAGTGTTTTCGTAGCGACGGCTGAGTTTTACGCTTCGGCACCCGCTTCAGGTGCCGTTGTCGACGAGGCCGCTAGCGTCGTTGAGATGGGTACTGAGTTCATGAGCAACCACCTTGCCTTGCGCAAGCGGATGTATTTCATCATGGTCGAGCTGGCGGTCATCCACGAGAACCTTCGTAGCTCTCTGGCCCGGCGCGAGCAGCTCCTCGACGAAGGGGAGAAGATCTCGGCTCGCCTTCGCGACTTCCCCGAGTCCTCCTCTGCCGGCGTCGATGCTCATGTTCCCTGACTCGTTCCTAAAGAGCTCCCCCAGCGGGTCCCCCTTTCTTCAGAATCCTCGGTACTGGCTCAATCGTTTCGGACACCTCACGGCTCATCCTTCTGCTGGCCGCCACACACTCCCCGGGTGCGCAACTTAGTCGCTGCTCACTGGCGGGAGATGCAGACAATCCAATTACTTAAAGACTTCGAATCCCGTTTCAAATTGTAACGTAGATATCGTAGCAGTAATTCATTTCCGCGCGGCGGCTTTTGTGGCAGAACGAGTCTTTCGTTTGAAAGGCAGCGGCTCATCCGTGTTAGGTTCCTCTTCCTCTTCTTCTTCCTCGGGCAAGGCCTCCTGCAGAGCTGGCTCTTCGTCAGCCGCCCCGCTGGGGGTCAACCTCACATTCCCGAATTGGAAGTCATCTCCAGAATAACCGTCTTCCTCCTGGACCATCTTTTCTAGCGTCTCGGCCGAGAGGTCGATTAAGTCGTGAATGTCAGCGGGCAGCTTAATAGAGCGCCGCTGCTCGAAGGGGACGACCCTGAACTGAGCAATCTTCGATTGAAAGACAGAGCCGTCCATCTCCGCTACGATATAACTTCCACCTTTCGTACGACGGATGATAATTACTGGTCCCAGGTATCTGGCGGCCATCTTCGTATTCAGCGACTTCTCGACGGTCGTATTCCTGATGAGCACCAAGTCTCCCGGCTCGAAATGGTAATCTTCGATAGTGTGTTTATGCGCTATCTCATACCGGCGTAAATTCGCTCGTTTCTCGTCGGTGACCCGCTCCCTCATCTGTTCGACGTGAGTGGCGTGCTTAGCCAAGGCCTGGGCTCGATAACCGATTAATTCAGCGGTCGTCAGAGTCCTGCCGGGCAGATGCACTAGCCAAGTCGCCTCTTCTATATCCAGCGGGAGGATCGGATGTGCGCCCGTTACCATAAAGTAGGGTGAACAACCTGTTCCTCGTCGAATAGTGACCCGGTCAGCCCACAACATCTGCGGGAAGAACCAGTACCACTTGCTGGATTCCCGCCAGTAGCTTTCCATAAGGATTGCCTCATCGAGAAGTGCCCATTTTCGATTTTCCCGTTGGCTTGAGAATTATACGGCGAAACTCTGATATTTCTTATACCGTACTTAGATTCAAGGTAGGCCACAGCCGCTAGGAAGGCCGGTGCATTATCTGTCACCAGTTCCTCCGGGCAGCCCCACCTACAAATCACATCTTCAAGTAAGAACAAGGCCAATGTTCTGGCATTCTCATTCTTTATCGGCCGCGCTTCTATATAGCTGCTGAGGGAGCAGCGGGCGTCAACAATTTTGTTGAAGCCGTTGGAAGGAGTTCCTACGACCATTACGTCGACGTGCACCACCTGGAAGAGCGAAGGGGTATGGGTGACAACTGGCGGGATCTTTAATAAAGTCCTTTGCCTCAACTGACACAGTTCGCAAGTTTTAATATACCAGGTGACGTCGCGCTCCATCTCAGGCCACCAGAAACGCATTTCTATCAAGGATTTGGTAGCAAAGACACCGCGGTGGGCCAGGCTATCATGAGCCGCCCGCATCATATACATTCGGTGATCTTTGTCTACCACCAACTGATGTGCACTCCCTGTTGAGGATTTATGATAGAGTTTTCCATCTGCGTCCTCGAAGAAGCCGGTAGCAAATCGCAAGAAGGCTTTGTATTCCTTGTCGTTCATGCCAGCCGGGCGAGCTAGGGTATTCCGCCGCCAGTCCTTCATGAGGAGCAGCCGCTCGTCTGCTAGCTTCGCCGCTACAGAACGCTGGTCTTCCGAATACGGTTCCCGCTTCTTCGGGTCGTACTTCAATTCGAGGTCAGGGATCAACGGCTCGCCTTCTGGCTTGTCGTCACCCTTTGACTGAGAGAAGACTTCGAAAACATATTCTCTACTAAGGCGGGTGTAAGCCCAAGCCTGTTCGGCGTCGTTTCCGAAGTCAGCGGCTGACCGAGCCTCGTCTCCCGCCAATTCCGCTACCATATATCCACCTCGGGTGTCAATATCGTGCTTGAAATCCTCGAAGTTCTTGAGAGGCGGCCAAGCACTACTTTCAGGATGAAGACCCGGCGGCTCGTTATTATCGAACTCGTCTTCTGGATGATCATACTCTGGATCCCCCGGCTGAATACGCCGGCGGGAGAGTCCATCTGGCCCGAAAGTCTTGCCCGGCACATGCTTCAGAGTGAAATGAAACATCAGGATCTCCTCAATCCAGCGGTTGATCGTAGCGTTGGGTCCCATTCCCGGGTGATCCAACATGCCCTTGAGGTACTGAGCGTCGGTTTCGACGACCAGCTTGCGGCAGCCCAACAGCCAATATTGCATGTGGTCTAGCGCCCTCTTCAAGCCAAACAATTCCCGCTTGGGCTGAGAATACCTCGACTCCCGGTCATTCAAAGGTATGGAGCTGAAGCGGGCATAGTACCGCTTATTTAGGTCCAAAGGATCCCGCTGGTACACATGCACCCCAACTCCAAGGTACGACGTATCGACCGCCAGTACCACTTCGGTGTCCCATTCATATCTTATAGGTCTAAGCGCGGGACATTCTCGCAAAGCCTTCTTCAAAACTTTCATGCATGCGTCTTGGGCCGGGCCCCACTCGAATATGACTTCCTTCCGGGTGAGCTTCTGAATCGGCTCAGCCTTGACTGTATAGTCTTGGATGAACATTCTCATAACGCCCACAGTTCCCAGGAAAGCTTTCACATCGTGGAAATCCTTCAGCGGACCCCAACGCTCAATGACGCCGATTCTATCTTCATCCGGGCGCATGCCCTCGTATGAGCAGACATGGCCGACCACCTTAAAAGTTCCCCGGCAAATCTGCAACTTCTTCCCGCTTACAGTCGCCCCAGAATAGGCTAGCCGGGTAAGTACCCGGTTGCAGTCTACCAAGTGTAACCACACAAAGACCCTTATCAGCGGGTTCTCAGGGATGGTCTCGTACGTCCCGTCAGGCTTTTCGTATCGAGTGAAGCCTCCGGCGACAGGCACGTCGTCTATATACGGCCGGGTAACCGCAGGGATTTCGTCTCGCAGGATGTAAGTTACGTCTTCGTGGAAGATCGGCACCGAGTTGGTCCAACCCTGCGGCAATCTTACCAATCGAAGCGCACCAAACGGAGTTTGGAAGGTTGTGTAATCTCGAGATTCCGGGTCAATCAGCCGGTGGTTGTACCCAGAGTAAAGATCAAACGTGGACCCACAAGCCCTTCCTGCGAAATGTTCGGCCAGATCCGCGGCGCCGGGAGGCACCCCAGAGTGTGCAATGGTTACCGCGTTCAGCGGCTCCAGCGAATGCACTAACCGAATTGACTTCTTATCACTCTTCAGAACCCCAAAGTACTTGGTGCGATACGAGCCATTGGATGGTTCATATATATTGGCATCGATACTCGCCCTAAGCACCTTGCAGACTTCTTCCAGCTGTCCCGGCGGGATGGGAATATTTCTCTCCACCCAAACCTTATGGTCTGGCTTCACCGGGAACTTTACTGGCGGGAAGAAATCCGTTCTGAAAGTTCCTCTTTCGCTGTCATCCCATGCTACCGTATTTTCGTGTATAGATAACATATGATGAACCAGCTTCATCTCTTCATCATTCAAGAATCCATCGTTATGCAGTTCGTCTACAACCGCCTTCCTCTCCGCAGTGTATCTCCCAACGGGAACGAATTCTGGCGGGTGAGGGTCTAGCGGGACGAGGTTCTGCAATGGATCCCCGATGATATTCCTTTCTATCCTGAACTCGGGAGGGAGCGGCTCGAGAACCGGCTTTACTTTTAGCGCTACCGGTTTATACTTCTTCGAGAACACCTCCTTCACCTCGACTTCAGGCGGGTGATCCTCGGGAATGATTTCCTCCATCAAAGCGACTTTCGTCTCATTGTGTTCAAACCCGGGTACTACCCAATCGGCGTAGTCACAGCACTGACAGCGCTCCCCCGCTGAATGACGAGATTGCTCTTGCCTAACCGACTCAATGTCGATGCCAGCAGTCATGAACACAGCGGCCGGATCCTTCAGTTTCTCTCTGACTTTGTCCGTTATGTTGGCTACGATAGCCACATAGGATTCGCCGACTTCTTTTCCTTCTGTCAGCTGCTCGTTGTATTCTTGGAATAACTGAGCAGCGGGACCATCATCAATTTCTGGCATGGCAGCCGCCAGGTAGGCCATTTTTGTCTCGGCCATCGAAAATCCCCCTTCTCCAGACTTCATCAAAGCGCAAATTCTAGGAACATTATTCTCGTCCAGTTCTATCTGAACCGCTAATTCTCCTTGATGGTTAATCAACTCCTCGAATTCTGAAAATTTTGCTCCTCCTGGCTGCTCGGCTGTTCAGCCGGTGATGCGTCGTTCTGGACGCGCCGCACCTGTCGCCGCTGGCCTCTGGGGAAGGTAGGGACGACCACCCGCTTCTGCGTGGAGGGGTCGGTCAAAGTCAGGAACTGGTTCCCGTCAGAGGTATTTTTGATACCGCTGGCGGTCAGGATTTCAAAAGGTCGCCCCAACAGCACCTTGTAGGCCGGGTTTCGTATGACATGTACTTGAAGGTACACCGTCATGTCACCGAACCTGAAGGGGACGTTCCTTGCCAGACCGACTGACTTCTCGGTTTGCCCGTTGGCGCTCATCATGTGGATGCAGTTATCTGGGTCCCAGCTGACTCCTAGTTCGGTGGCTACCGACAGGGCCATGGACACGATCTGTGATCCACCGTCCAGAATACATTCAACTTCAGCGGCGCCGTGAATGAGCGGGAAGACTACTCTCAGGGCCGCTGATTCTCCGGCAGAAGCATTGTCGGAGATGGCGACGAAGACATCCCTTACCGGCTCTCCCTCCACTATCGACTGCCAATATTGGACTACTGGATCGACGGTGATCAGGGCTCCCGCTGGCATAAGTCCGTCGGCCGCTGTCGCGACCTGGACTATTACCTCGTAAGGTAGGTCCTCAACGGTTACGCTGGAGGGACTCGTCGTCTTCATCGGCTTCTTTCTCTGCGTGGCTAATCAGCTGTTCTAGGGTTACTCGAACAGCGGGCGAGACCCTCTTTTTCGAGAGCAACGCCTTAGCCTGGCGCAGCAACTTCGGGCTGAGGGCGAACAGTCTCCCCAGCGGGAGAGCTATTTCCAGGTTTCCGAAGATCTCCTTTATCAAGGATTCGACCTCCTCATCGTCCTGGTCCTCTACGGGCGCCTTCAACTCGTAGTTCTTTTCGTTGGCCACTAACGGCGGATCTCCCGCCGGCCGAACTCTAGGTTCGTTGGGCCTTTTGGCTGGCTTGACCGGAGGAACGTTCCTATACGGAAGCTCCGGCGGCTGAGCGCCATTTTGTTCTTCCGTCTCCTCCCGCCCTTTCTCCTTGGTTTCAACGATCGCCGGCTGTGCTTCGACAGCGGGCTTTCGCAGCGTCCTCGGCTTGTAGGGCAACTTCGGCATCACAACTTCCATTTTCTTTCCTACAGGCGGGCGTACTTGTCTGTTCTCCGGGGGCTTATCCGCACTGGGTTTCCCCTTTGCCCCCTTCCTCGAACTCTCTAAAAATGCTCTCCTTCGGCGCTGTTCCCCGTTCGGGAGGGACCAGCCCCGTTGGGAGAGCGAGAGTTCGCTGAGACAGCCGCCAGTAGAATCGCAACAGCGTTGGCGTCGAATTGCGGCGGGGGAGCTTGGCTTTGATGAGCCACAAGGGGTGGTTGAACACCCCCTGAACCATGCGACTGGAGTTGCGTCACTTGCCGCTGGAGGTTTACTTGCTCAGCTCGCAAGGAAACCAATTCTTCTTCTCTCGGGTCATAGTAGAATTCCTCGTTCTGACTGAACGCGGCTTGCGCGGCCTCCAGCTCCTGCTCGTCCATGTCAAGAACGGAGAGCTGAGCGAAGACAGACTGGTAGTTTTGCGCAGCGGCCGTTGGTTGGGCGGCCGGGCGGTACTCCTCTACCTGCTGCTTCTTGGACTTGTGCCCGTCTTTCGGGATAGGTATCCCATCGGGGAAACAGTCTCTGAACCCTACGACCTTCATCTTTCCACTCCCTATGTGGGCTTGCCGGATGAGGACACTTATCTCTAAAATGCCCAAACTTGTCGCAATAAAGACACCCCTGATCCGCCAGGTTCCCTTTGAATTGCACGGTAGGCATTCGCGGGTAAGACTGGGAGTCAGCGGCGCCTGGGACTCTGCCCGGTAGGGACTTATAGAAGGACTCTAACTCAGCCATCTTCTTCTTGGTCGCGGCGTCGATCTCTTTTAATTGGGAGGTCTGATTATCCAGCCGCTCCATCATAGTGACGACCGACACCTTAATCGTCTCAAGAAGGGCCTTGTTAGGGTCCTCTTCTTCTTTCTTAATCGCAACGTTCGGATTCGGGAGAATCGACCGCCCGCTCGACGCTCGTCCAGAGCCGCTGGTGCTCTTTGACTTGCTCGAGTAACCTCGATCAGAAGTGCCAAAGAACTCCGAGTTGGCGGTCGAACGTTTCGCGATCTTTTTGGCCTCACTCATGACTTCGGCCAGCGTCCATGAGCGGGCGTCCGGCTCGTCGTCGTCCTCAGCGGGAGGTTTCCTCTCGAGATTCTCCAGGATTCGCTCCTTAAACTCGCGAGTCAATTTGGAGAAGAACATCGGGAGGGCTTCCCGGTGCGAAATCAAGTTTGAATCGAGGAGTTTGTTCGCCTCGACGTTCATGGTTCGCGTGAGGCGCATGAGCTCGTCCTCATCATCCCGGTCAATCCCCTCTTCGGCGAACTTACGAAGCTGCTTGTGCAATTTCTGCACAGAGCCCTTCTTCTGGTCGACGACTGACGGGTAATTTTCCAGGATTTCTTTCTTAAAGTCGTCGAACGTCTTGGAGAACGAGTCGAATTGCCGCCACTCCTCAGCCGTGGCTTGAGCGGTGTAGCGGCAGACGAACTCGTTCTTCTTGTCGGCCGGCGTCTCATCTAATTCCATCATACGCTCCACATGGTCCAGGAAACGAACGAGTTCCTCCGGCTCATCTTCTTTGAAGAGCGGGGCGTTCCTGTCCCATGGTTCCGGCGCGCGCTTCTTTCCTCGGGCGACAGTATTATTGCCGTCTTCAGCCATCGGATTGTTTGAAGGGGTTGGTGAAGTTTGGAGTAGTGGTGAAGAGACAGACGAGAGAGTCGTTGACGACTGGGTAGCTGCACCGTCGGGCGTAACAGGTCTAGTGCCGGGCGGTTGAGTTGAGGTTTGTTGTTCCAGCGGAGCAGAGGGGCTCAACGACTGGGTTTGGCGGGAACGATAAGCGTGTGCTTGGGTTCGTCCGCGCAGAGAATAGATTTCCCGGGGCGAGAGCAACAGACGAGAGAGAGGGATCTGGAAGCTCGAATTCAAGAGCGGCAGCAGCGGCGCGTAGGCTAGTATTTGTAGACCGAGATTTTGGTGGTGGCACTCTAGCGGATCGTCCTTCTGAAGCCACGTCTCCTCTGAAACTAAATGGCAAAATCTTCTATCGCGGGCCTGGAGCTAACGGCTCAACGGGCGGGTGTATATTCTATTCTCGAGTCAACCGGCGGATGGTTCGTGCTAGTTTTATAGCAGCGTCCACAAGTGATTTCTTTCGACTTGACACAAATAATCTGTCACCCCTCGCGGTGGGCTCCAGATGAAACGGTGCGTGTAGGTGTAGGCGTGAAATATACCGAAATATAAAATCACTAAATCTAATCCAATACGACGTGTGTGTGTGTGTGTGTTCGGGGTGGCGGGAGCACGTATCGTCCCTCAGAATACTTGTGCAAGCTTCAATCAATCAAGGTCGCTACGTTTTGAGCGGGACGAACTACTAGATTGTCTAGCGAGAACGTAGCGGGCAAAACGATTCGCAGCGGGAGAAGCGAAGAGTCACTCTTTCTGAGACTTCGAAATGAGAAATTCTGAGTCTAGCGGGGAGGGTCTCCGTGCCAATAGAAAAGCGTCGCCCGGTAGTGGATCGTCAACCGGGGAAGAAGCTTTCTGGATGACAACCGGCGGGCAGAAGGCGCGGCTCAGCGGGACGGGGTTCTTATTCAACTGGCGCGGCTCTGGCAAGGAGCGGGGCTCTTACGTCGATGGCGCGGGACACTAACAGTGGCCGGGGCACTTACACCACTGCGCGGCGGCGAGCTCGAACGGGGGTCTTTGAATACCGCGGAACGGCAGGGCACACGGGGCGTCGACGGCGCGGAATCAAGCACGAACGGGGGTCTTGGTTATACCGCGGAACTGCAAGAGACGGGGCCTCGTATTTCAGGAGGGCGCGGGCTCAAAGGCTGGCGGGGCTCTCAAAGTTCTGGCGGCTCGGTATGCCACAAGTCTTTCCGTATCACTCGAGTCTCTCTCAGATATCAAGTCTAGTCTCTTTCAAAGCTTCAATTCAAATTCTAGAGTCCGCTACAAACTGCCCTTGTCTACGGGTAGGTAATTGACTGAGTAACCAAAAGTACAGCGGGAGATTAAATACATGCAGCGGGAACAGAAACAACCAAATAAAATCATGATGAGAGAGTGTCCAAGTTTGATGCCGCGCCCGCTGGGAACCAATGGTATATTCAGGATTGCGAGTCGTGAGTGAAAAGACTGCCTCCCGGAGAAAGTCCATGCGGGCGGGGTGGGTATTGCGCCTTATTGCAGTGCAATGGCGTGCTGGTTGCCATGTCTTCAAGGAGAGACACGAAATATCTTCTTCATAATGGCTGCTTGCCGCTGGTCGAGTGAAGGCCAAGGTCGCCTCCCGCCATCCGTGCTGGTGGCGGCTTGAGTGCGGTCAAGTTCTTCTGAGTTCTTCTGTTATCAGGAAAGAGGCTCCCGCTTGAAGCAGGGCAAGCCGATATAATCCAAGGGTTCGCCACTCGCCGGGAGACTCCCCGATATCAACGGTATTTGACACCGGCATCGTCGGTTGATCTTCCCGCTAGTGAGCCCGAGGCAGCCGATGCTCCCCGTCTGGTCCAGTCCGCTCGCCGGCCCTAGTCGGGTCCTCGGTGATAAGCCCGCTGCTCGTGTAAGATCAAGTCTTCCTTGATCTGGCCCTCCCGTGAGGTCTTGTTTGACCCGCCTAAGGTGATGTTCCCGGCGGCATGTCCCCGCCGGTACTAATGAGTCCGTCTGTCCGTCTGTCTGATTCGTCGATGGTGGTTCGGCGGGTTAGCGCCTAACATCGGGGTTTTGGTAATTCCTCTTGGTGGCCTCCGGCACCTTAAGGCAACGGTTTCCCGCTACGCTCTCGGCCCAACAGTAGTAGTAGTTGAAGTCAGAGTCCCGCTCCCATGTTTAGGGAGACGTCGCTAAGCTCCCGCTACCAGATGATGATGTCCCGCTGGCTTATCGGCCATCCTAAGCAATAAGATACTGCCCCCGAGGTAGAGTATATCTTCTGTAATCCTAGCCTCACTTCCTCCCGCTGATAGGTACAGAAATCGACAAATTTCTGTGGTTTCATGCGTAGCCGCTGAGCGGCCCTATCAGCGCAACGTAGGCCTGCATGACCGCGGTTTCTCTATTCGCGTGCTCGTATCGCGGAGGTCATTTCGCGGGACTTGAGGGTGTTTGTTGAAAGTGGTGAGGGCGTAGTTGGGGAGATAGATTATATTACTTGACGAATGAGGAGGAAGGCGGCGTGGGAGGGCAGGAGGGCGGTCTCGGGTCGTCTTGAAGGAAGTGGTTGGCGTGTGGTTGGAGCCTTGACGCGAGCGGGTCAGTGTGGGCTTGAGGGGTCGCGTTAGGAAGTCGACGGAGGCGGAGAATGCGGTGGAGACGGGACTTGAAGGTGAGGCGGGTGACGCGGGTGTGCGGGTGACGTGACATCGGAGAGATGGGCGAGAGTAAAGAAGATGAGGCGGCGGTGGGCGTACGTCGTCAAAAGTGTCGGAAACGTCGTAAATGACGTGGCGTGGCGGTGAGCGGGGTGGGGTGGTGAGCGCGTGAGGAACGGGTGAGTGTGGAAGAGCGTCGGCGGGGTGTAAGCAGCCCAGAGAGAGAGGGCGTGGTGTGGATGTCATTCACTGTGAGGAGAGAAAAGCGGGTTAGTGCGCTGAGGACAAGAGGAGAGCGTAGCGAATGCACCTCGGGAATGACGCGAGAGGTGGGCACGGGCAGAATGCTGCAGTGAAGCCGGGGGAGTGCGGGCGGTGTTTGCTTCCACAGCAAGTGTAAGTGCTGAGCAAGTCGGGTTTCAAGAATGTCTTGAATCTTTGCGTTTTAGGGCGACACAGGCGTAACAGTGGCGGCACCAGGGCAGATCTGCAGATTCGAAGCGCGGGGTTGGCACTCAGTCGAATGTGTGGAGGAGAGACGTGGGTATGTAGGTGTTTGTGGTGGTGGGATTCTAACAAACTTGAACGCTGCCAGGGTGTAAAACAACGAAGAAATACTCAGAAAAGGAAAATTAGAGATCATCAATGAGATCACAAAGAGACCTAGAGAGAAGCATCACCATATTTGGAGTTAGAGCAAGGACAGAAAAGGCGAAGGACCTGCCAAATGCGCCTACGTTTTGAATATATATTACTAAAGAAGGGAAAAGATAGACATCAAAGCTCAATGAGGAAAATGCAATTTCACGAATGAATTCAAACAGGAAGGAGTATAGCCTTAAGGAGCATAACGGCACACACAACTGTTGATCTCCTACTATAAAAGGAAATGATGTGATTTTCCCAGTGATTGAATTGACGGGAAAGCCTAGGTAAAGAAAACAAAGACGAACCTTCGTAAACTCAGGATTCGTAAAGAGCGGTTGTTTGTGCGTGTGTGGAGTGAATGTCAACGCCTCTTGGCGTGCTTTCACTATCGTTGTATTGAAGTATTCGGCCTTACGGTTCACAATGCGATGGACGTCTCCGCCCACCCGCCGTGAAATATCACTCATTATCTTCTCGCTCACTGTTTTTGCTCTCTCCTACAACATCGACACCTCAATACGTCTCGTCGGCCTCAACAAATTACAGAACCGGCTAGGTCTGGGAGGAGGGCGCACGGCTATTGGCCCTGACGGACGCTTGCCGCTTGGGGCGCGTGATTCATTGGAAAAGACGATTTACGGGGGACTGGGCTTGGGATGCTGAAGAGATTGCGGGGGACGGACTTGAGAGGAGCCAGGTGAAAGGTGTGGGACGGCATGGCGCTATGTGGGTGGACAAACGCGAAGTTGGTTCTTTGACGAGTCCCTCTCTTGGGGAAAGTACCGTGGATCAAGCTTTTTGGCGTTGGGGGAATGACATTCCGCGCGCTATTTTAAGGAAACACGTCCCTGGTATGTTGCAGGTTTATTGGTTTCGTGTATTGTTACTCATCGACCGTCAGGCTACACTGTCATTGATAATGTTATCCTCTTCAATGGGTCCATGAATATTGTTACGGATGAGAACGACTTGTTTCCTCCGCTACAACATATGGTTCTCTCGACCGACTTGAATGTCTGGAAGACAATAACGCCGCAACAAGCACGAGAACGCATTGGCTCGTTTGGGGGCAGGTAATTTTTTTTTTGTTTCGACCATTCTCTATGGTTTGCTCAGCCAGTATAGGATACGCGGGGTAACCTGGATGGCAGCCGACTCAAGTCCGCACAATTCAACGCTCTTTGCTCTGTGGAGAACGTATAGTGCGCTGGATTCCGGTATCGACGTCGATGGGGCTACGAAGCTGGCCCCTCCTCGTCGGTTGATTTACCCCTACTACGGCTTCTTCACCGACCCGAATCCTGAGCATGCAGACGTCACGACGCGTCGCCAACGCGTCGTAAACGGAATTCACCCACAACTGGTGAAGGCGGCGTTTCCATTCATGACGGTCATGTACTACGAAGACTGGGAGGACTATCACGCTATGCAAGTCCCCTTCGTAATCGAGCGCCTTGTCGTCGCAGACCGCTCCGCGGCTCAGTATGGCGTTCGGGCGCAGGAGCCGATATATGCGTCTGCGTTCAAGGTGAATGGCGCGTCAGAGCACTGGTGGGAACCCATACGGCGCAGTCTCGCAACATACTTTGAGGCCTATGGCAAGGACGCGCCGACCACCAAGGTCGTGACATATGTTCAGAGACAATCACACACTCATGGCCTTCGACTAAGCGATAAAGACCATCTGGCGCTCGTAGACGCATTGCATAAGTTGGAGCGCGACCATGGGTACGAGGTGCACATTGTTTCAAACATTGACGAAGAAATGTCGTGGAGCGAAAGAATGCGGGCAATAGCACGATCATCTGTGAGCATTCATCGGGCTATCCTGCTCCCTCGAATACTGACCACAACACAGATGATGATTGGAGTACACGACAGCGATCTGGTAGATAGTATGTATATGCAACGCACACCGCATACGACACTGCTTGAATTCTTCCCGCCTCAAACGTTCTCACGCGAGCAAGAGATAGTGGCAAGTTCGGTGGGGATACGGTATATTGCTTGGCGGAATGATCAGTACGTGTAGTCCCAATTCCATTGCATTCACTGACTCTGCTTAGATCGTTTTCTGGCGACAAGCTTCCGGCTGTGGCCCACCCACAAGACGATGAAGCCGTTCCAATTGATGTTTCTGCAGTGATCAGTGCCATCCGACAAACGCTACAATAGACGTTGCATGGACAAAATTTAGAGTAGATTAGTGAATTGTAATATTGTGTTATACAAGGGAATACTTGAGTTGCTAATAAAATTAAATGGATTTACGTTCTACGTGTTCTTTGTGGTTGTTTTGATTGTGCGCCAGCGTGTCCCATCAAACATATTTACCACTTCCCGCCATGGCTTCTCCTGGTCAATTGCCCCCAGGCTGGATTGCCGAATGGTCAGTAACTCTTCGCGATATCTGGCGTGCTTATCCTTAGTCTTTTATTACCCTCAGGAATGAGGCTAATCAGCGTTACCTCTTCATCGGTCAGTCTCTTTTTATTCGCCTGAAATTAGCTTGAACTCGCGCGCAGAGACCGCGTCTGGCCATACCCAGTGGGAGGAACCCGTAGCACCCATTGCTGCACCGGCGGATATGGCTCCGGTGGCCCCGTCGACTCATGGAGGAGGAAAACGTCGGCAGTATGCTGCAGGGCAGACGCAGGCATACTACGCTGGGGACAGTGCTTCCGCAGATTCTGGGTACTATGCTGGCGGTGCAAACGATGCTAATCTCATCAACCAACCTGCGGCTGCTGGAGGTGGCCAACAACTTTTCACACCTGGTTTGGCCGGAGAGAACCAGTTCCAAGCGCAACAAGGCGGTCAGCAGCAGCCCGCGTACTACCAGCCAGATGCAGGATACGGCCAGCAACAACAGCCACAGCAGCAGCAGCCCGCGTACGGAGGCCAGTCCGGCGTGGATGGCTTGACGAATCAGTTCAGCGCGATGGGCATGGGCGGTGGACAGAAGCAGTTCCAGCTCAACACTATCAATATGCTCACTACCCCCCCGGAACCTATGGAGCTGCATCGACCACCCCCCGAGATACGTCTTCCTCCCGGCTCATGTATATCTCCTGCACCCACCGCGGTCGCCGACCCGTCGTATCAGCGCCTCACCCTCAATGCCGTTCCGACAACCTCTTCATTGCTCAACAAGGCCAAGATTCCTCTCGCCCTCATTATCACGCCCTATCGCACTCTTGACGAAGGAGATGAGCCTATCCCGCTCGTCACCGACGTCATTGCGCGTTGCCGCCGCTGCCGCATGTACATCAATCCGTATGTGCAGTTTATCGACGGCGGAATCGCTGGCGGTGCTGCATGTGCAATATGTCCAATGAGGTTCCCCAGATGTTTGATTGGGACCAGGCGCGAAACCAGCCTGGCGACCGCTGGCAAACGCGCCGAGTTGAACCATTCAGTCGTTGAGTTCGTTGCTCCTACGGAGTACATGGTTCGCGCCCCCCAGCCCGCTGTGTACATCTTCCTCATCGACGTCAGTCATGCGGCGGTTCAAAGCGGCATGGTAGCCACCGCGACCCGCGCCCTCCTTGAGAACCTCGACCGCATCCCCGACGAGGGCAACATTACCAAAGTCGGCATCATCTGCTACGATGTTTCTCTGTACTTCTTCTCCATGGCCCCGGGATCTACAGATTCAACTATGCTCGTGGTCTCGGACATCGACGACGTCTTCCTTCCCAAACCTGCCGACCTCCTCGTCAACCTCTCGGAAGCTCGCCCTGCGTTTGAAGCCCTACTTGGCCGCATCGGCGATATGTTCCAGGAAAACAGCATTATTGGGAGTGCTCTAGGTCCAGCTTTACAAGCGGGTTCAAAGCTCATGGTAAGACATATGCAAACCCAAATGTAACTGGGCTAACGTAGTTTGCAGGCACCAATTGGAGGCAAGATTCTTGCCCTCTCATCCAGTTTACCGTCTGTTGGCGAAGGTTCCCTCAAGAACCGTGAAGATCCTAAAATTCTGGGGACTTCGAAGGTATTTGCCCTATTTCAGAACCACAACAGCATTGACAAAGTCTGTGCAGGAGTCTTCGTTGCTCCAAGCCGCCAATTCATTCTACAAGACGTTTGCCATTGACTGCTCGAGAGCTCAGGTTACTGTGGACATGTTCCTCTTCAGCTCCGGTTACCAGGACGTGGCCAGCTTGGGTACGTTCTTGTGTCTTCTCTCCAGGATAATTATCAACAAATACAGCCAATCTGCCGCATTATACGACTGGCCAGACATACTATTATCCGGCTTTCAACGCTGCTCGCTCTGAAGACGCGATCAAATTTGCGCATGAATTTGGAGAGGTTTTGGCAATGCCCATCATGCTCGAATGTATCACCCGTGTGCGGGCGTCCCGAGGTGTGCTCGTTATGTCCATTCTATGTAAATTTTCCTGACAAACGGCATAAAGGATTACGTATGGCTTCATTCCACGGCAATTTCTTCGTACGGTCGACAGACCTGCTCGCGATGCCCACCGTCCCCGAGAACCAGTCTTACGCTATCGAAATTGACATCGAGGATACTCTCACGACACCTTTCGTCGTGATACAGAGTGGTATGTTGCACACCACCTGTTTCGGGGAGAGGAGGCTACGGGTCATCACCACCGCCTATCCCACAACGAGTAATCTCTCAGAGGTGTTCGCGTCGGCTGACCAAATTGCCATTACTACTCTGTTGGCGAACAAGGCCGTCGAGCGCTCTCTGTCGTACAAAACTCGAGGATGCCCGAGACTACGTTTTCAAGAAGCTTGTTGAGATCTTCGTCACTTACAAGAGCAGTATGACTGCGGCTGGTGCGGGAGCGAGCGCGCAGCTTGCGCTGGCCGAGAATCTCAAAATGCTCCCGGTGCTTGTCTTGGGAATACTGAAAAATGTACGTTTTTCTCTCTCAAACAATTGCCACAAGAATTGACGGCAGGAAATTAAAAGGTTGGCATTAGGCAAAGCGCGCAGATCCCGCCGGACATTCGTGCCTACTCGCAGGCATTGTTGACCTCGCTGCCGTCTCAACTGCTGATCCCCTACCTCTACCCCTCATTTTATGCGCTCCACACAATGCCTCCCGAGGCCGGAACTGTCGGCGAAAAGGGTGTGATCATGCCGCCTCCGCTCCCACTCACGTCCGAGCGGCTCGAGCGCCACGGACTGTTCCTGATTGAGGATGGGCAGACGATATTCCTCTATGTTGGACGCGACGCCGTGCCGCAGCTCATCATGGACGTGTTCGACCTGCCAAACTACGAAGTGCTTCGTGGTG